>OX451740.1:1072297130-1072822215 GCA_948472305.1 Vicia faba | reverse complement strand
GGTCGTTTTGAGTTTTATTGCAAATGATGCGGTTAGCAAGAGCCGCCACCTACTTTTCTTTTATCCAATAAGGAAAGGCTGAAAAGAACAGGAAAGACCTTTAGAGATGTTTTCTTGAGTTCGGGGGTAGATTATGAAAAAGGAAGGTATTAACACCCTTTTCATCCATGGTTTTCCACGGGCTCTTAGTTGCTTGCTAGATCACTTGCTTTTGTTTGAATGTGTGCTTGTGGTGTGGGTTTTGAAAGTACTTTGAAAATGTCTTTGTAATGGTTCTCGTTTTTATAAGAACTCATACAAAGTGTTGTTTCGAAAATAGTTCAAAGAGGTGTTTGTGGAATGTGTTTTTGAAAGAGATTTTGAAAGGGGTCTTCTTTGTAATGGCTCTCGTTTCTATAAGAACGCATACAAAGTGTTTGTCTTTTGAAAATGTTTCAAATGAGTATGTTGGCGTATAAAATGTTTTTGTTGTGAGCAAGCGGGCAACTAGGAGCGAATCTATCTACTCAAAGGTCTTAAATGATCTTTTCCTCCTCCTTTAGATGTTGCTATCTTAACCATTTTTTGGTAAGAAGCCCCGTCGTTGGATGTGAAGGGACGGACATGGGACGTTTGTATAGTCATTGAAAGCAACCTATGGGACGTTTTCACAATGTCGTTTTAGGGACTAGATCGTTTACCGAAGGTAACATTGAGGGTCATCGAGGGACTACAATCTTTTATCGAGGGTCTTTGCTAAAACGCCCATATTCGAGGGACATGACGATTTTCCGAAAGGCAGCAAAGTGGGATTACCCTAAGGGTGATAGTGTGAAATTGTGTTTTTTTTCATGCATTTAGTCTTGATTAGGGTTATCTATTTGTTGATTTTATATCTTGCCATACACACCCTAATTACTAGCATTTACATTTGAAAGCGATAAATTGTGGAAATGTAAAGTCTTATGCTATTACATCATTTAGGGATGGGGGTACAAATTTATGAATGGGGGTTGCTAGAAAATAAATCCTAATTAACTATTACAACCATATTGAAATGTACAATACAAGAACGAAAAAGGACTTGTTTAGAAAATGGTTTTTGTGTCTTAATGAATTAATAAAAAGAAAATATTTTTATATCTTTTTTATATTAATTAAAAAAAGTATTAATATTGAAAATGATTAAAAAAAGGGAAATAATGAGAGATATGATTAGCATGCTGCTGAAAGCAAAACGAAAGGGATCAGAAGTTTTGATTCCGGGCGCGCTGTGGTTCAGAAGGAGCATCAGAAGTTCTGGATTGATACACTCTAGGGTCCTGCAAGAAACGTTAGAGGAAAAACATAGAAGTTCTGGGCTACTATGTGCTAAACTTCTGAGTGTTAAAACAGTGAGAAAGTCTTAGAAGTTCTGTGTATTAAAATAGTGAAGAGAACTCAGAAGTTCAGTATGTGCTAAGACAGTGAGAAAATCATAGAAGTTCTGTGTGTGTTAACAACGAGTGAACATCAGAAGTTCAGTGTGTTTAAATAGTGAGAAAATCATAGAAGTTCTGTGTGTGTTAACAACGAGTGAACATCAGAAGTTCAGTGTGTTTAAACAGTGAGAAAATCATAGAAGTTCTGTGTGTGTTAACAGCAAGTAGAACTCAGAAGTTCTGTGTTACATTTCAACTCTTTCCTTATATTAACCAGCATATCAACAATTTTTCCAGCTCTTAACAGCAAATCAGAAGGATAAAAGCACAACAGTTTATAGAAGTTCTAATTCTAATTCTGAGCCTAGCTTTATTCGAGAAGTTCTGATCAATAGTTTTTTCTACTTATGCAATGGCCAGCATCAATACTGTGATATATTTAATGATTTTCTAAAGGAAAATATGCAAAGTCAGAAATACATACCTTGAATCTGAAGCGTGTGCTTGGAACTTGAGTTGCTGCCTTCAGATGTTCTAGAGTCAGTGAGAGCAACGAAATAGTGGTTATGTTCTTTGATTCAAAGAGAAGAACAAAGGTTTTGTTTAGGATTTGCGAGTGTTTTTTTCTATTTCCTTTTCTCTCTTTTATAATTCTCTCTCTCTCTCTCTCTCTCTCTCTCTCTATCTCCCTCTCTCTCTCTCTCTCTCTCTCTCTCTCTCTCTCTCTCTCTCTCTCTCTCTCTCTCTCTCTCTCTCCTCTCTCTCTCTCTCTCTCCTCTCTCTCTCTCTCTCTCTCTCTCTCTCTCTCTCTCTCTCTCTCTCTCTCTCTCTCTCTCTCTCTCTCTCTCCAAAAGCCAGCCTCTTGAAAGTGTGATGGAGCAACTTATTTATAGACAGGGTTGTTGTGGTTTTGGGGGGAAAACAAATGGGATTTTAAAAACCCTTTTGGCATACTGTTCCATTTCTTTTTAAACACAATTTTTGTATGTTAGTTTGGTGTAAATATGGGATTTGGGAAAATGCAGACGTGTACTGGATTAGCTCTTGGCTATAAGATTGTGTTGTAGCAGTGCAGTAGGTTCTTTAAACGAGGTTTTTGGATTTGGTGATGTTCTGACCGAAGCGTTGAACATAGCCTTCAAATGCTAGGGTGTTGCCTTGTTCTTGAAGCAAGTATAGTGGTTAGCAGCTTTTAGCCATGCCTAAGTTGGATTTGTAAGCATGAATTAAGGAAAAGTACCCTCAGAGGCAAAAGAAAAGCATGGGCCTAGCATAACCTTGTACAAAAGTTTGCTTTTCAAGGACAACAATGGTACTTCTTTCTCACACGTGGGGAAATCCTTTGGATAAAAACTCAAAAGTGGTTGTGTGCATTAAATGGTGATGAGATTTATCAAACCAGAAATCCTGCGCTATGAGATTGTACATCATAGCCTAAGTCTGGGTCAGAAGTTCAGCATCAACGTAACTTAGAATAAACATCCAACTTATGATCTTGGAATCTCTCTGCTCAAACATGTTCTGAAGGAGTTCTCAGACTTTTCTGAAAGCTTGTAACAAGCTTTGTAGATTTTATTTGAATTACTTTTTCAAACTCTGGCTGAACCTTCGTGAAAACTGGCCCAAAAGTTCTAACCAAACTCTGTCTTAAAAATGTCCAGAATTTGCTAAGTGCTTCAGTTTCATGGACGTGACTTTGAAGATGTATAACTTGAAATTCTAGCATTTCCAAGAGAAGTTATGTTCTGCAATATTTTAGGTCTTATTGAGATCTAAAACTCTTGTGTTAGAAGTTATCCCAGAATCAGCTTACATCATGGCGAAAATCTGGCTAGAAGTTCTGAGCTTGTCATACTTCTTAAACACTTAGAAAAATTCTAAGTATTTAGAAATTTGACTTTTCCAAAGTAATTTTGACTTTTGAATTTCTTGATGAAAGAAACTTCATATTTCAACATGTCTTGATTAAATATGATTCTTAAAACTTGATTTTGATCAAAAACTCAAAGTTTGACTTTTCAGTGTGCAAATGACCATTTTGTCCTTGTGAATGACTTTCTTGGAAATTTGTAATTCAAGGCTTGAAATTGGATGGGAACAAACCTGAGGGTCCAGGGTGATCCTTTGAGAAATGAGAGGGAAAAGTTTGGGGTACAAAAGCTGCCCCTGTTCAATCTTCTTACGCTTGAAGAATTAGATTGGAGAATCTACCATTCGTGACTTAAAGGTGGAAGATGATTGAACACTAGAGTGCCCAGAAATTTGCACTCGAAGATGAGATGGGAATGGGCTTATAGATGACATTTGGAGGAATGATGGAGATCTTCCGGAGATGGGCTCGTGGATGCCATCCAAGGGTGACTGTTGACAGAGGATGGACTAAGTCTGAACTTGATTTCAACTGGAAAAGAATCAGAATAAATCTTGGAACGACTTATCTGAACCAGAGAAACTGTCTGTGGGAAAGAATCAGGATAAATCGTTGAGAGATTTAAATTGAACCGAAAGGGGTCTGGAGAAGAATCAGAATAAATCATTGAGAGATTTATCTAAACCAGAAATATTTCTTTTGGAAAGTATCAGGATAAACCATTGAGAGGTTTAAACTGAACCGAAAGAGGTCTTGAATATTCTTTAATTGGAGAGAATCAGAGTAAATATTTGAGCGATTTATCTGAACTAGAGAAATCATCTGCTATGTAGATGGTTGACCAATCCTTTCTTGGGAATTGATATGTATTTGACTTGCTGAAAATTTTGACGATAATTTTATGTTGATTGATCTTTTCTGAAAAGGTGAAAGGTTAGTTGTATGCACTGTCATGATGTATGAAATGTATGGCACAATGATGTTCTCAAAATAAATGAGATTATGTCGTATGTATCTGGCAACTGTGTGAGGGAGTGTCAGAATGAATCTATGTTGTGATTGTATCTGAATGGAAAAATGTACTGAATGAGTATCAGAATGGCATTCGTAGCTGAAGCGTATCTGAACTATATCTGAAAGCTGAATCTGAATGAGTATCAGAATGGCATCCATATCTGGAGCGTATCTGAACTATATCTGAAAGCTGAATCTGAATGAGTATCAGAATGGCGTCCGTATCTGGAGCGTATCTGAATTGTATCTGAAAGTTGAATCTGAATGAGTATTAGAATGGCATCCGTATCTGGAGTGTATCTGAACTTTGGTGATTAAGCTGTTATCTGGTCGGGTCTAGGATTCGCATCACCTTATACTGTTATCTGGTTGAAATCCAAGCTTCACAGTGTTTTTGGAGAAGTGAACTATTATCTGGTCGAAATCCAGGCTTCGCAGCACCTTATATTGTTATCTGGTCGAAATCCAAGCTTCAATGTTTTTGGAGAAGTGAACTACTATCTGGTCGAAATCCAGGCTTCGCAACACCTTATACTGTTATCTGGTCGAAATCCAGACTTCACAGTTTTTTTGAAGAAGTGAACTACTATCTGGTCGAAATCCAGGATTCACAGCACCTTATACTGTTATCTGGTCGAAATCTAGGCTTCAAAATGTTTTTGGAGAAGTGAACTACTATCTGATCGAAATCTAGGCTTCGTAGCACCTTATACTGTTATCTGGTCGAAATCCAAGCTTCATAGTGTTTTTTGAAGAAGTGAACTACTATCTGGTCGAAATCCAGGCTTCACAGCACCTTATACTGTTATCTGGTCAAAACCCAGGCTTCATAGTGTTTTATGAAGAAGTGAACTACTATCTGGTCGAAATCCAGGCTTCGCAGCACCTTATACTATTATCTAGTCGAAATCCAGGCTTCACAGTTTTTTGAAGAAGTGAACTACTATCCGGTCGAAATCCAGGCTTCGTAGTTTTTTTTGAAGAAGTGAACTACTATCTGGTCGAAATCTAGGCTTTGCAACACCTTATACTGTTATATGGTCGAAATCCAGGCTTCACAGTTTTTTTGAAGAAGTGAACTACTATCTGGTCGAAATCCAGGCTTTGTAGCGCCTTATACTGTTATCTGGTTGAAATCCAGGCTTCACAGTGTTTTTGTTGGGGATTGTAGAGTAGTCTATTGGGGAATAGGAGTTGTGGTCCTCTGATTTGTAGTAGTCGGAGAGACAAACTCAAGCTGGGGAATCCTGCCATTTATTGGGGAAATAAACCTTGTTGCCCAGTCTTTTGGAGAGGCGGCGACTTCACTGGCAGAAATCCTCGAGGATTCTTGAAGTCGACTCAGTTGGGAAGAGGTTTTCAGAGATTGAAAATCTGGATGGGGGAATCATCCTATGAGGAGGATTTTGAGGAGATTTGTCACTGCCCCTAGTAGGGAGTGTTTGTGGCACTGCTAGAAAATGTTTGACTGTACGTAACCCTTTGCTGAGATTGGCGTTCAATGCCCCAAGTAATGGAGATGGAGACCTGCCCCTGGTTATTCTGCACTTCTTGATAGATTTCTTGGAATCTTGACTGGACTGTCCCAGGTGTGCTAGATAGTGACATGTTATCCCCCCTTGTTGATAGGAGATTTTTCATTTGGAAGTGTCATCCCACTTGAAGTAATTTTGTTCACTAAGAGAGCTTTCGTTCACTGGATATTCGTTGTGTGAATTTCTCCGCTGTCAAACAAATATCTATATGCAAACAACGATATTCAAATAATTCAAATTAAATGCTTGTCTTGAAGTTTTGAAAATGCGTTTTAGCAAGTAAAGAAGTTTTTGTAAGAAAAAATTCAACTCAGGATTTTGAGTAAGCCCTTACAGGAGTTAGGATACCTTTTGTAACAGTATGTTTTCGAACTAACCCATGCTTCAATCAGGACTTTTGAAGGGTTGTAGCGTGGCTTGTTTCACGGTTTAAGAAACAAAGGATAAAGGCTCAAAGTGTTTTTGCACTCACCCGCTCTTCGTGATGTTCTTCAGTCCTAAACTCAATTAATTGTGCGTCTGAACTCTAATTGAGTCTGGAATGACGTTTTGTGATGGTTCAGACAAGTTTAGTTTATCGGAAGGCAGGCATTTCTTGCAACATTATTCATGTTGTTGAGGATTTGTAGTGACCTCTTTCTTTTGATTATCCCTAATTTTTCCTGACTGTTCCTGTTTTGAGATTACGTCAGCGGGATGCCCTAGTTTTTTTCCTTAAGTCTCCTTTGTAGGTTTTGACTTAGTGGTCTTTTCTCTTGAGATATAATGACTGCCTATGTGATAGGGAACCATCACTGTCTTTTGATTCCAGAGGAATGTTTTTGATATCATTCGTTGTATTACGAGATGAGAGTTTGCGGCTAAACGCGTGTTTGAATTAACTGAGAGACTACCCTGCCCCAGGTTTTGATTAAAGGTTTCAATTTGCGTGAAAAGGAAAATTCCTACTCCTTTGGCTTGAAGGGGTTGACTATGGATTATCTTCCTTATAACTCCAGTGTTTAGGATTTGAATGAACGCCTGTACATCGTCAGCAAGGTCTGTCCAAAAGCATACTGTATGAGATTATGGCATTGTTTTCGTCATCCTCCCTCTAAAGGCTTGTAACTTTTAGCAAAAGTTAAGGGTAAAACCATAGTTTAAATATATAGAAAATGAATGGATGAATTCAAGACAAACATATGCAATAAATTAATGAAACAAAGTTTGACATTAATAGATAATTGTTTGAATAACAAAAGAGATTACAACTGAAAATTCAAATGAACAGAAAATTTCCTCGCCTAGATTTTTGCTTCATGTGGATGTCCTTGAGGGGTGATAGAAGATTTCCAATTGACCATCTTGTGTAAACTCCAACACTCCTTCGTAAATTAGGTCTTGAATCCTGTTCTTCAAAGCCCAACAATTGTTCATGTCGTGCCCGGGACCGTCGGAATGGTAAGCACACCTCTCTTTGGGACGGTAACTAGGAGCAGCAGTGTTAGGATTTCCGGGAGGAGCCTTTAATGTAATTAGCTCTGTCTTCAACAAGTGTTGTAGCACCTGAGCTAGCGCCATGCCAATCCTTGTAAATTGTCTCATAGGTGCGACCTTCTTGCGCTGGTTCTTTTGTTGTTGTTGGCGAGGTTGTTGTTGTACTTGAGACGTGGCAGCCCTTTGGGACAATCTACTCTCCACTAAACCGGCTTCATGTTGCAAGGGAGGCTGAGCAGTAACTTGATCCTCCATTCTGGCTGTTTTCCTCATACGGTTGTAACTGTCTTAACGAAGTTGGTTGACAAGAACTTTCAGCTCTTCTAGTCCTTGAGTCAGATTTTGGATAAGAGCCATCTGGCCCACCAGTTGTCCCATCATTTGGACTTTCATTATGGTTATCTCATTTTGTAGCCGCTCCAACTGGTCATCTCTATCTTCCCCAGGATTTCCCATGATCATGCCCCTGGTGAGGAGAGATTTCACCTCTTCTTGTCCCTTGGAAAGATTCAAGAACATCTCTTGAAGTTGGGCGTTTTAAGCCTAGATGTCTTTCACCGTTTGTTCTATATCCATCTTGCTGAAATAAACAGTAGGAAGATAAGGAGGCCTGTATGGGAGAAACCTGTCATGATATGATGCATGATATGTGGATGCATGTTTTCAAGGATCTCGTGAAGTTAGTAGTCACTTACAGTTTTGATTGGAGAACTTTGTATCAGTGGATGTCCTTCCATGAGAATTAAGCTCACAATGTCAAGTGGGTTGTAGCCCTTGATTCAAGTTGTTGTACTCAATCTTTGACGACGTTTCGTTAGAGGAAAATAAATCCTCTTGTCCCTTGATAGACGTCTGGTTCAATGTGATCCTACATCAAAGACCCTCGAGATCCTTGAAATAGTTATTAGACATGTTATGGTATGATGTTATATACAAGTATGCAAAGTAAGCAAGTTTATATAAAAATAATCATATTCACACAAAGCAAACAAGTCCTTAGGTTTAGGCTTGCATGGAATTTGTAGGTAAGTACCCTCTTGAAGTTTAGTTGGCTCAACCTGTCCAAGTTAATAGTAACCGAGTTCTAATGGATATCAATATCACTGACCTTTCCCACAAGCTTCATTCGATAGGCGATTGACTCGTAACCAAACAAAACTCAGGATTTAGTACAACAACCGTCTTTGGCCAAGGATGAGTCAATTAAAAGGTTCTAAAGTTCAGTTAGCACTTAATGACACTAAGGAAGCCTAATGTTATCCTTGACTGACTCAAGGAACATTAGTACAAGCCAAAGTATCACGCTAACGTAGCTATCACTTCGTCCATATCGGTATACCCCGTACAACTTCCATGATTTATTGCTACTTACCTAAAAAGGTGCCCCAAATCCGGGTGTAGGATCTTTAACAATAACCCAAACAAGGACCCAAAAATGTAAAGCAAGCAAAGCAAATAAAGGTGGTCTAACCCTAAGGTAACCCCACTTTTTCAGTATATTCCCCAGCATAGTCGTCAGTTCTGTAACACAGTGGGAGAACTGACTTGGTCGTTTTGTGTTTTATTGCAAATGTTACGGTTAGTAAGAGTCGCCAGTGACTTTTCTTTTATCCAATAAGGAAAGGCTGAAAAGAACAGGAAAGACCTTTAGAGATGTTTTCTTGAGTTCGGGGGGTAGGTTATGAAAAAGGAAGGTATTAACACCCTTTTCATCCATGGTTTTCCATGTGCTCTTAGTTGCTTGCTAGATCACTTGCTTTTGTTTGAATGTGTGCTTGTAGTGTGGGTTTTGAAAGTACTTTGAAAATGTCTTTGTAATGGTTCTCGTTTCTATAAGAATGCATACAAAGTGTTGTTTCGAAAATAGCTCAAAGTGGTGTTTGTGGAATGTGTTTTTGAAAAAGATTTTGAAAAGGTGTCTTCTTTGTAATGGCTCTCGTTTCTATAAGATCGCTTACAAAGTGTTTGTATTTTGAAACTGTTTCAAATGAGTGTGTTGGTGTATAAAATGTTTTTGTTGTGAGCAAGCGAGTAACTTGGAGCGAATCTATCTACTCAAAGGTCTTAAATAATCTTTTCCTCCTCCTTTAGATGTTGCTATCTTACCCTTGTTTTGGTAAGAAGCCCCGTTATTGGATGTGAAGGGACGGATGTGGGACGTTTGTATAGTCATTCAAAGCAACCTATGGGACGTTTTAGCAATGTTGTTTTAGGGACTAGATCGTTTACCGAAGGCAACATTGAGGGTCATCGAGGTACTACGATGTTTTATCGAGGGTCTTTGCTAAAATGCCCATATTCGAGGGACATGACTATTTTCTGAAAGGCAGCAAAGTGGGATTACCCTAAGGGTGCTAGTGTTCAAGTGTGTTTGATTTTCATGCATTTAGTCTTGATTAGGGTTATCTATTTGTTAATTTTATATCTTGCCATACACACCCTAATTACTAGCATTTACATTTGAAAGCGATAAATTGCGGAAATGTAAAGTCCTACGCTATTACATCATTTAAGGATGGGGGTACAAATTTATGAATGGGGGGTTGCAAGAAAATAAATCCTAATTAACTATTACAACCATATTGAAATGTACAATACAAGAAAGAAAAAAGACTTGTTTAGAAAATGGTTTTTGTATCTTAATGAATTAATAAAAAGAAAATATTTTTATGTCTTTTTTATATTAATAAAAAAAGTATTAATATTGAAAATGATAAAAAAGGGAAATAATGAGAGATAGGATTAGCATGCTGCTGAAAGCAAAACAAAGGGGATCAGAAGTTCTGATGCCGGGCGCGCTGTGGTTCAGAAGGAGCATCAGAAGTTCTGGATTGATACACTCTAAGGTCCTACAAGAAACGTTAGAGGGAAAACACATAAGTTCTGAGCTGCTGTGTGCTGAACTTCTGAGTGTTAGAACAGTGAGAAAGTCTTAGAAGTTCTGTGTATTAAAACAGTGAAGAGAACTCAGAAGTTCAGTATGTGCTAAGACAGTGAGAAAATCATAGAAGTTCTGTGTGTGTTAACAGCGAGTGAACATCATAAGTTCAGTGTGTTTAAACAGTGAGAAAATCATAGAAGTTCTGTGTGTGTTAACAGCGAGTGAACATAAGAAGTTCAGTGTGTTTAAACAGTGAGAAATACATAGAAGTTCTGTGTGTGTTAACAGCGAGTAGAACTTAGAAGTTCTGTATTACATTTCAACTCTTTCCTCATATTAACCAGCATATCAGCAATTTATTCAGTTCTTAACAACAAATCAGAAGGATAAAAGCACAACAGTTTATAGAAGTTCTAATTCTAATTCTGAGCCTAGCTTTATTATAGAAGTTCTGAACCATAGTTTCTTCTACTTATGCAATGATATGGCAAACATCAATACTGTGATATATTTAATGATGTCCTAAAGGAAAATATGCAAAGTTAGAAAGACTTACCTTGAATTTGAAGTGTGTGCTTGGAACTTGAGTTGCTGCCTTCAGATGTTCTAGAGTCAGTGAGAGCAACGAAACATTGGTTATGTTCTTTTATTCAAAGAGAAGAACAAAGGTTTTGTTTAGGATTTATGAGCGTTTTTGGCTGTTTTCTTTTCTCTCTTTTATAATTCTCTCTCTCTCTCTCTCTCTCTCTCTCTCTCTCTCTCTCTCTCTCTCTCTCTCTCTCTCTCTCTCTCTCTCTCTCTCTCTCTCTCTCTCTCTCTCTCTCTCTCTCTCCAAAATCCAGCCTCTTGAAAGTGTGATGGAGCAACTTATTTATAGACGGGTTTGTTGTGGTTTTGGAGGGAAAAACAAATGGGATTTTAAAAACCCTTTTGGCATACTGTTCCATTTCTTTTTAAACACAATTTTTGTATGCTAGTTTGGTGTAAATATGGGATTTGGGAAAATTCAGGCCTGGACTGGATTAGCTGTGGGCTATAGGACTGTGCTGTAGCAGTGCAGTAGGTTGTTTAAACGAGGTTTTGGGATTTGGTGATGTTCTGACCGAAGCGTTGAACATAGTCTTCAAATGCTAGGGTGCTGCCTTGTTCTTGAAGCAAGTATGATGGTTAGAAGCTTTTAGCCATGCCTAAGCTGGATTTGTAAGCATGAATTAAGGAAAAGTACCCTCAAAGGCAAAAACAAAGCATGGGCCTAGCATAACCTTGTACAAAAGTTTGCTTTTCAAGGACAATAATGGTACTTCTTTCTCACACGTGGGGAAATCCTTTGGATAAAAACTCAAAAGTGGTTGTGTGCATTAAATGGTGATGAGATTTATCAAACCAGAAATCCTGCGCTATGAGATTGTGCATCATAGCCTAAGTCTGGGTCAGAAGTTCAGCATCAACATAACTTAGAATAAACATCCTGTTGTACCCCAAAATTTGCCCTCCCATTTTCTCAACATTTTCTCATCACAAGGCCCTTGAAGATCAAGATCCAGTTAGGGTTTCCTCTGCTCAAGACTTCTCCTTGCACTGTTGACCCAAATTAGGGTTTGTGTTTGCACAAAGATTTTTTGACCTAAAATGCCTAAGATGACTTTCATGCTTCATGTTGGACTCCCAAGTTTACCCATACCAAGTTTCAAGTCCTGATTCCAAGTTTTACCCAGTCAATTGGACAGTTGACCTAAAAATCAACTGTATTGGGGAAAAAGTCAACTGTGGCCAATTGACAGTCAAATCTCATGAAAATTGACCCACATCAACATTATGAACTCATATGGACCATTTGATCAAGTTTGGATCACAATTCCACAAGAAATTTGATCAGATCACCAAAAGGGCAAAATGGTCATTTTTAGGGTTTTGACTGCACAAAGGCAAATTTTGACTGTTTGACCTAGCCAATGGCAAACCAAGCTCACATATGGACTCAAGGACCCCATGGAATTATCTTGACATGCTCAACAAACTCAAAAGATCCCAAGTACACAAGATTGACAGTTGAATTTCCCAGTCAATTGATCAATTTTGACTGTGTACTGAAAAGTCAAACTTTGACTTTTTGGTCAAAATCAAGAGTCAAGATTCATTTTTCATCAAAACATGCCAAATCATGAAACTTGTTCACCAAGAAACCAAGAAATGCAAATTAGGGTTTGAAATGGAATTTTTCATAACTTAGAATTTTTCTAAGTTATGGAAAACCCTAATTTTTTCCCAACTTTGCCCCACTCTTTCACCAAGATTTATTTGGATTCAAACAAAAGTCAAAACATGAAAGTTGTAGCTTGTTGCATAATCTACAACTTTGATTCACAAAGTTTTCCCATTTGAGGCTTGTATCTCAAGTTACAAATTTTTGAATAAGGGCACTAAACCATTCTTAACTTAGTGAAAATTTGACCTATTTTGAACAAGTTTTTTGCTTAACTTCAAGACCATTTTTCATACACTTCCACTTGGAATTTCAATTTGCACTTCAAAGATGGATTGTAGTACACATTCCAAGCTTTCCAAAATATCCAATAACTTCTCAAACAACCTCATGGTTAGGGAGAATCGAATTTTGCAATATGGCAAATACTCACTTTGTTCATGACCAAGTTACATGTCCATAACCTTGCAATTTGAACTCAGCATGCCTTAAGCTAGATTACAGGTCCTTAAACCATCCAACACTCATAAATTTAATGCATATTCTTTGTGCCAAGACCATGTTCTTTGAGTTCAAGCATTGTCTAAAGGTTTAATCCCAAAGTAGATAAAGCAAATTAGCCATTTTTGTAAAAGGTAGCTTTATGTCAAATTGAAAATCCAACAAGTACATTGCAAATCTGATTGGCACAAGATTATGAGCATAACACACTGATCAAGGAGGGATTATGCAGCACATTAGGGGGTCCTCTACATGCCTAGAAACACAAGTTGGCTTTTGTTGCTTAAGAAAGAAGAAAAGTGTCATAACATCACACAACTCTCATATCAGCTTAGGCACACTTAGACAAACTTATCAAACACATTCCAAAGATCAGAACCAAGCTTTTGCATGACCCTAGCACCTCTCAAACACTCCCCTTGCCATAATCACTCTAAAACTGCAAAAAACAGGGCAAGGCCTGCAGTTTGAGTGCTATCTTTCATTTCTCTCAAGCTTTCTTGCCCAAACCAGTTCACACACCTTCCATACCATCTATGCAAGCTAACCAAAAGCAAAAACACGACCTGTAATCCCTCTAACTGGTTCCACCATTTTCACATTTCTGACTTGCAGGTGAAGTTCTCTAGCTCGATTCAGAAGCTTTCAAGACAAAGTAAACATTGGAATAGCATCCCTGGACCTCAAGGAAGCTTTTCCAATCATCACCTTGCACTGAAAGTTCCTACATTTCCAGATAGAACTTCAACTGAATAGGTAAGTTTTTGAATTCGTATCTCTCTTATTAGGCATCATTAGCTTTAAGTTTGTGAATAAACAATGTTCTACTCATGCCACTGAACATGTACATTCTTTTACTTTTCATTTCTTTTGCCTGAGCTGTGAGAATTTAAGGTCTGAAAATGGTAGAAAATTTAGGTCAGGATTTGGGATTGTTAAAATTCTCTCTCATTTCTGAGAGTTAGGAGATGTTCTTTATATATTTGGAATCGTGGTTTCATGCTTAACATTTTTTGTGTTGGAAGTTTGTGCAAAAGATCAAAGAATCAGGATGTTTCAATGTTGGAACCAAACGCGCGTTTTTTTGAACATTGTTTGCTGGAGGTTGAAGAAGACAAGTCTTCTGGGCTGGGCCTGGAATACTTTTCTTATTTGCACCACATAATTGCTTCTGAACCCCCTGAGCCCATTTTGTTTATTTCTTTGACTTTTTGACTTTTTCTTTTTTTTGATTGACTTGTTTATTTTTTCTCATGACATTAAAAATATAAAAATATTTTTTCTCACCATTTTTGATTTTATTAGGCATTTATTTAATTTTCTTTTAGTTTATACATAAATAGATAAATATATATATTTTGTTTAAAATACTAAAAAATAGTACAAATGCATTTCTATACATTTTTATTTTTGTTTTACTTTCTGAAAATATTTTATAGAAAAAATTACTTTTTTTTTATTAAATATTAAATATTATTATTTTTTATATATAATACATATTTAGAACTTAATACATAAATATATATATTTATTAATATACTTAGAATAAAATACTAAAAATATACATATTTTATTTTATTAATATTAAACACTAAAAAAATCATTTTTGACAAATACTTCACTTTATTTTATTTTGTATATAATAAATAAATACTTGTATTAAATTAAATAATAATACATTTCATTTAATAAAAATTAGGGTTTTGCCCTAAATTCAAAAATACTCCAAAAAATAATATCTTTTTATTTTCTTTTTATTTTCTTTTTATTTTACATAAATAATACTTTTTTCATACATATAAAAAACCTTTTTTTGCATTCTTGCATATTTGTTTTATTTCTATTTTATTTATGCAATTAAATTATCTTGTAAATAATTCAAATCTTGATGTAATAGTTTTAGGTTTAAATTCCTTGTCAAAATCCCCATTTGAAACATTGTACCCCCCTCCCCATATTATTGTGTTGTAATAGCGTAGGAGTTTAAATTTCGCACTTTATCGCTTTCTAAATATACAATGCTAGAATTAGGGTTTATATGCGAATAAAATGAACAAAATAGTTATGACCTAATCTCAAGACAAACAAGCATGAAAATGGACACACAAATCACACTTGCACCCCCTAGGGTATTCCACTTTGTTGCCTTCAAATAAATGGGCCATATTGCATGCTAGGTCTCTTTGGGCAAAACAAACAAATTGAATGATCATAGTCCCTCGATAACACTTTTCAAAATATTGCCAAACAAATGATCAAGTCCCTTAAAGAAAATGCCCAAAGATACTTGGCACCATTGCAATTATGGTCCAAACGATGACCCGCGCCCGTCCTTTTCACATCCTAACATGAGATTGTCCACCAAGTACAATGGTGGAACAAACTTATGAAAAGGGTTAAAACATAGCAATAGTCTTTGAGAAATTTAGGAGTAGATAAACTCTTAGTTACTTGAATCAAACTTGCAAAAACAAAACACTTGCCTATTTTCTAAAACACACCTCACAACACTTTCAAAACAACTTTCAAAAACAAATGAAAACCTTTTCAAAAGACATACATCTTTGTATACATCCCCACATGGATCATTACAAAGGTTGCCACCACATTGGCTTCTTTTCAAAATATTTTCAAACCCACACACACAAGCACCATTTAAAACAATTGAAAACAAAAGGCAAGTGATCTAAGCAAGTAACTAAAAGCCCATGGATAACCATGGATAGAAAGGGTGCTAATACCTTCCCTTTCTATAATCTACTCCCCGAACCCAAGAAAAATCTCAAAGGTTTTTGCTGTGCTTTTTAAACCTTTCCTTAGGATAAAATAAAAAGTCGGTGGCGACTCTTGCTCAACCGAAACATTTGCGAAAACAAACGCAAAACCATAGTCAGTTCTCCCACCGTATCACAGAACTGGCGACTCTGCTGGGTAAAATTTTAAAAGTGGAGTAACCTTAGGGCTTAGATCACCCTCTTGCATGACTAATTGTTTGAATTGTTTGCTTTATACTTTGGCTCTATTTGTTTGGGTTTGCAATCCTACACCCGGATTTTGGGAAACATTCATAGATAGCAATACGTTGTGGAAACTGTGCGGGGTATACCGACACGGTCGAAGCAATAGCTATATTAGTGCGACATATTTGTGAGTACCGGTAACCCTTGAGTTCAATCAAGGAGAGTACGGGGCCGCTGAGTGATGTCACTAAGCACTAATGACCTAGAACCTTACTTGACCATCTTGGCCTTTTATTAGGGGTAGTGAGATGACCGGCTTTGGTGCAGTCCGAAGTTGGTAGATACTCGATACTACACTCATTGAGGGTTGTGTTCTTGGAATATTTTGGTCGCTAGTTAAGTGGCTAAACCAAAACAATGAACAATGAAAACAATCCAGTGATATTGAGCTCCTTAGAACCCGGTTACTATTTATAGGACAGGTTTTTAAGCCAACTACACTCAAGCGGGTACTTACCTATGAAACCCCATGCAAGCCTGAAACTAGGGTTTGGTGTGATTTGCTTGTACATATGTTTTGTGCATACATCATAAACATCATGAAGCATCATATGCATTCTCTAACCATTTCAAGGGTTTTGGATCTTCATCTTTGTTCTTGTTTTGTAGGACATGGAAATTCCTCGCAGAAATACCATTCAAGTCAACCTTGTGAGAATCTCTCCTCAACTCAAGGAGCTCACCTCAAGAATTCCGGAAAACTCACCCTTCAGTGAAAGACATGGTAGACTGCTCAGCCTAGTCAACACCAACATTAAAGAAGACCTGATGAAAGTGCTATTCCAATTCTTTGACCCTCTTCACCACTGTTTCACTTTCCCTGATTATCAGTTGGTCCCCACTTTGGAGGAGTTTTCTCAACTTCTAAGAATCCCTATCCTTAATCAACTACCATTCAACGGTACGGAAAAGGAACCAAAGCCGGAAGATGTTGCTCGAGCATTACATCTACAACCATCCGACATCAAGGGACATTGGGAAACCAGAAGCGGCGTCAAAGGATTCTTAGCAAAATTCTTGTTTGAGAAGGCACAAGAATGTTGGAACTCATTGGACCTACAAGCCTTTGAAGAGATTGTGGCACTCCTTATCTATGGGTTGGTCTTGTTCCCAAATCCTGACCAATTGGTAGATGTCAATGCTGTCAAAATCTTCTTGTCCAGAAATCCAATACCGACATTGCTTGGGGACATTCTTCACTCATTTTACACACGAACAATGAGAAAGAGGGGTGTTCTCATGTGCTGTACTCCTATCCTTGCAAGGTGGTTTATTTCGCACCTTCCACAATCTGTCTTGAAGAATGACCAAGGTACGAGGTGGTCCCAACGGTTGATGACTCTTACTCATTCTGATGTGCATTGGTGTTCTCGGTCCAGAGAAAATGTCATCATTGTCGATCGTTGCGGAGAATTCCCTAATGTTCCTTTACTTGGAATTAGAGGGGGTATCACCTACAACCCTTGCCTAGCTTTGAGGCAATTTGGATATGCACGGAGGGATGGCCCTCATGATATGTTGATTCCTAGCCTAGTTTTTGACTTCGACAACGATGTGCAAGGACTTCGCCAAAGATTCATCAGAGCTTGGGGAAAACTCAACAAGGTTGATAGCAAGACTCTGGGACACAAGAACTCCATCCCTCTTGAGCCCTATCTCAAGTGGGTACGAGCCCGAGCCCAAAGTCTAATGATGCCTTATCCCCATGTACTCCCAGTGATTAAAGAGCCCGTCAATGAAGGAGAGGTTCCCTACACCATCCTACATCCAGACATGCCTACATCGTGGGAGGAAATGCAGAAAAGCTGGATTCAGCTCAAGGAGGAACGGAATACTTTTGAAGCTAGCTACTACACCAGTGAAAAGAAGGTTCTAAAGCTTACCCGCCGACTCCACGAGCAAGAGGCCCTCAATACCTACATCGCACCAAAAAGGATGCGCAATGTCTTTTTGCCTTAAGAAGTCTATTTTGTAATATTTGGCCCATGGGGCATTTATGTACTGACAAATTTCTTCTTATTAATATGACGTGCGTTCTTCTTTGTCTAAAACAATTTTGAATGTCCTAAATCCTTGAATGCATTGCATACATAAGCATACCATTCATCATGTGCATAAGCAGGTCTCATTCCAGGTTTCCTTATCTGTCTGCTGTTTATTTCAGTAGGATGGATCTCGAGCAAACAATCAAAGACCTACAGGCTCAGAATGCACAGTTCCAGCAACTCCTGATGACCTTGGCTAAGGGTCAGGAGGATATCAAGACTCAATTGGGGAACAAAGACCCATTGAAAAAGAAGAAAAAGAGGCTCGGGGTGGCTACTTTGGGGAGAAGATTTGACGGAGAAGCTCGGAGAGTGCTTGAATTTCCTCCTACTTCTGATGAATGGACTAGTAAGAGAGATGGAGTTGCGGTGCCTTCCGAGTCTGATGCGGAGGAAGAAGAGGTTGAAGAGGATGAAGATTATTCTGACCAGCAATACCCTCCAGCTGATGATAAATACAAAGGGTTAGAAGACAGATTAGCCGCCATGGAATTACAAAGAGTACCGGGTTTGGATTTTGAAGACTTGGGTTTGGTTGCCGGGATTGTGATTCCCCCAAAATTCAAAGTGCCAGTGTTTGTAAGGTATGATGGGCTGTCCTGCCCCAAAATGCATCTCAGGTCCTACGTAAGAAAGATTCAACCCTATACGGCAGATAAAAACCTCTGGATTCATTTCTTTCAAGACAGCCTTTCTGGAGCTCAGTTGGAATGGTTTTATCAACTAGAAGGAGCCAGTGTCCGGAATTGGGAAGATTTGGCCACCGCTTTCTACAAACAATACCAATACAATTCTGACCTTGCCCCTACTCGTACCCAACTTCAGGGTATGTCGATAGGAACAGGCGAAGGATTCAAAGAATATGCACAAAAATGGAGGGATTTGGCTGGCAGGGTGCAGCCTCCTTTAACCGATTGTGAACTTGTTGATATGTTTTTAGGGACCCTATCTGGGCCATTTTTCAATCATCTGATTGGTAACTCTTCCGCGGGGTTTACCGATTTGATCTTAACGGGCGAAAGAATAGAAGCTGGCATCAAGTCAGGAAAGATTTAGAAGGGTGTTGCTACAAGTACTGAGAAGAGGACTTTTAAGAAAGAAACAAGTGCCGTCTATGGTCCTAGAAGACAAGTCAAGCCCGAAAGTCTCCAAGCCGTCAATGCTTTGGTCATTTCAAAACCTGCTGCTGCTCCTCAGCAGTACAATCAACAAAGAAGTGAAAGGCCCAAGAGGCAGTATACTCGGCTGAGTATGACCTTATCTCAAATTTTACCCCAACTGCTATCAACCAATTTGGTTACCACCAAAGAAGCTCCTAAAGTCGTGAATACTGCGTCTCCTAAGTATAACCCAAATGCCCGGTGTGCTTATCATTCTGATAGTCCCGGGCACACTACTGATGATTGCTGGGCCTTGAGAAACAAAGTGCAAGATCTTATCGACGCAAAGGAAATTCAGTTTGAAGCGCCTGAAAGACCAAATGTTGTAACTGCTCCTATGCCCCAGCATAGAGTAAATGCCATTGAGGAAGAATTGTATGCTGTTTCGGTGAATGAAGTTGTTACCCCTCTTTTGACTGTTAAGAGGAACTTACTACTAGCCGGTTTATTTCCGGGTTATAGTAAGGGTTGCCTCCTGTGTGCTGTTATCCCTACCGGTTGTCCACTGCTGAAATCAGGCATCCAAAGCCTGATGGATAGCAAGGAAATTCTGTTCAAGAAAACTGCTGTTCCGTTTGTTTCCATTGAAGAAATATCTGTTGTCACAATCTACAATCCTGCCAAAGCTCCCGTAAAGAAACCAATCCAAATTATGTCTGTTGCACCCATCACTATTACTGTCCCGGGGCCACTCCTGTATGAGTCTGATAAAGCTGTTCCATGGCATTATGGAGCCGACGTGTATGTGCTTGGGGTGAAGCAGGAGTTCAACACCAATACCAGTATCAGTAACATCACTGATCCCGCCAAGATTACCCGCAGTGGTAGGCTCTTCTCGCCTGAAATTGCACCGCCAGTTATCCGAAAACCTCTCACCATCACACCCGCAAGTGTGCATGTTCCAGTTCAAGTTCCTGTGTCTACTACTGCCGCCGAGTCTTCTGATACTCGGGGCAAAGAAGTTGCTACCGATTTGCCTGCCAGGACGGAGGCACCAAAAAAGAAGACTGTTGTGGAAGCCTCCTAACAAGAAATGGAGGAAATCCTTAAAAATTATCAAAAAGAGTGACTTTAATGTTGTTGAACAGTTGGGGCATACGCCATCCAAAATCTCTATGTTATCACTACTGCTATGCTCAGAGGCCCATGCAAAAGCCCTGATTTCATTTTTGAAAATGGCCCATGTGCCACAAGAGACCTCCGCGGATCAATTCACCGACTGTGTGGCTAATTTGACGGCTGACAATGGCTTGGGGTTCTCAGATGCTGACCTTACCGCCAAAGGGAAAAATCACAATGATGCCCTGCATGTTTCTATAGAATGCAGGGGCACTACTCTCGCACACGTGTTAGTGGATACCGGCTCTTCCCTGAATGTTTTACCCAAGAAGGCATTGGACCGCTTGGATTGTGAGGGTCTGGAGTTGAAACCTAATAACATCATTGTTAGAGCCTTCGACGGTTCTAAGAGGATGGTGCACGGTGAGGTAGACATTCCTATTCGTGTGGGTTCCCAAGTTTTCGACTCAACGTTCTATGTAATGGATATTCGTCCGTCTTACTCCTGCTTGTTGGGTCGACCCTGGATTCACAAAGCTGGGGCAGTAACCTCCACTTTACACCAAAAGCTCAAATACCCTGTCAAAGGGAAGATTGTTACTATGCAGGGTGAGGAGGAATACATGGTGAGTCACTTGAATTCATTCCGATATATCGAGATGGACGGGGAGTTTATTGAAACCCCTTTTCAGCATTTTGAGGAAGTACCTCCAGTGTTGGCATCGGCTAAGGCAGTGGTTGAAAAAGACTTTCCGTTGAAGATGGCGTCCTTAAGGGATGCCCGGGCTGTAATCGAGAAAGGCAATTGTGCAAACTGGGGTCAGCTTCCTGACTTCACTCAAAAGAATGACAAGTTTGGGCTGGGCTTTACTGCAGAGGCTCAGAGGGCTGTGCGCAAGGAAAAGATCAGAAAGGCTCCAGTGTTTATCACCAGCCCAAGGGTGAATGCTATTGAGGAGGATGTAGAGGAAGCAGAGTTTGACAGTTGGATCTACCCGACTACCAGCAACGGACCAAGCAACTGGACGGCAAAGGATTTTACACCTATCACATTTGTCACGCAGTAATTATTTCTTTTGATTTTCAATTTGTAACAAACAATGTGTTGAAACTTTTATTGGCTCGGTGTCCTACCCGGGGCATCGTAGCTCCATTTGTGAGAGCTTTTTGTATGACATTTTCATATATCATCAATCAAAACATTGGACGTTTGTTGCATTTCAAATCTTGTGCTCTTTTTCTTTCTATATTATATATTGCAAAACAACTATATTTACACACACTCACTTATACAGGTTTCAATCCACTCTGGATCTCACTGGTAACAGCTCTGCTACCGCCAGTTATGACTTCGAGAATCCGATCAACTTGGCCGAAGACGAAGGTGAAGATGATTGTGAAGTGCCTGGTGAGCTCGCAAGACTGCTACTCCAGGAAGAGAGGGCTATTCAACCACATGAAGAGCCGGTGGAAACAATTAACCTGGGTACTGAGACAGATAAGAAAGAGGTCAAGATTGGGGCTAATCTAGAGCTCAGCGTAAAGCAACGATTGATCCAGATGCTACGTGATTACATGGAGATATTTGTTTGGTCCTATGAAGATATGCCTGGTTTGGATGCCGATATTGTAGTTCATCACCTGCCAACCAAGGAAGACTGCCCTCCGGTAAAGCAAAAGGTCCGTCGTATGCGCCCAGAGATGTTTGAAAAGATCAAGGCTGAAGTTATGAAGCAATTCGATGCCGGATTTCTAGCAGTAACTTCTTACCCTCAGTGGGTTGCCAATGTGGTGCCAGTGCCGAAGAAGGACGGTAAAGTCAGAATGTGTGTCGATTACAGGGATTTGAACAGGGCCAGCCCCAAGGATGATTTTCCTCTACCTCACATTGACGTCCTCGTTGACAATACTGCTCAACACAAGTTGTTCTCCTTCATGGATGGTTTTTCAGGGTATAATCAGATCAAGATGGCTCCGGAAGATATGGAAAAGACCACCTTTGTGACTCAGTGGGGCACCTTCTGCTACAAGGTCATGCCATTCGGATTAAAAAATGCTGGGGCAACCTACCAACGCGCCATGGTTGCTTTATTTCATGATATGATCCATCATGAGATTGAGGTATATGTTGATGACATGATAGCAAGGTCTCAAACTGAGGAAGAGCATCTTGACCATCTGAGGAAGCTGTTTGACCGACTCAAGTTATTCAAGCTGAGATTGAATCCCAACAAATGCACCTTTGGGGTAAGGTCCGGAAAATTGCTAGGCTTCATTGTAAGTGATAAGGGTATTCAAGTGGACCCTGCCAAGGTTAAAGCCATTCAAGAGATGCCAGTTCCTAAGACAGAGAAAGAAGTCAGAGGCTTCCTGGGACGACTGAATTACATTGCCCGATTCATCTCACATCTGACTGCTACTTGTGAGCCAATCTTCAAATTACTGAAGAAAGATCAAGTAGTACGCTGGAACGATGAATGCCAGGCTGCCTTTGAAAGGATAAAGGAATATCTCCAAGAGCCACCTATTCTTATGCCACCAGTGGAAGGAAGACCTCTAATATTATACTTGACAGTACTTGATAATTCAATGGGGTGTGTGCTGGGGCAGCATGACGAGTCTTGCCGAAAAGAGCACGCTATTTATTACTTGAGCAAAAAGTTTACCGACTGTGAGTCTCGTTACTCACTGCTTGAGAAAACTTGCTGCGCTCTAGTATGGGCTGCTCGCCGGCTGAGACAGTATATGCTGACTCACACTACTCTATTAATTTCAAAGATGGATCCCATCAAGTACATATTTGAAAAGCCTGCTCAGTCTGGAAGGATAGCGAGATGGCAAATGATCTTGACAGAATATGACATCCAATATACAACTCAGAAAGCTATTAAGGGAAGTGTACTGGCGGATCATTTGGCACACCAACCTGTGGACGATTACCAGTCATTGAACTTTGATTTTCCGGACGAAGACATCATGGTGGTAACTGACTGTGAAGTACCTGGACCGGATGAAGGACCTGAGGAAGGATCCCGATGGTCTATGCATTTTGACGGAGCCTCCAATGCTTTGGGTAACGGCGTCGACGCTGTAATCATATCTCCCAAAGGAACTCATACTCCACTCACTGCCCGATTATGTTTCAACTGCACCAACAACATGGCAGAATATGAGGCATGTATCATGGGTTTACAAGCTGCAATCGACTTAAGGATCAAGTTTCTGAGTGTCTTCGGAGATTCCGCTCTCGTGATCAATCAGATCAAAGGCGAGTGGGATACGAAACACCCAAACCTTATTCCTTACAAGGAGTATGTGTCAACCTTGCTTCCCCACTTTGAAGAAATAACTTTTGAGCACTTCCCAAGAGAGGAGAACCAGCTAGCGGACGCACTAGCTACGATGTCTTCAATGTTCAAAGTTAAATGGGACAATGAGGCTCCCCGGATCATTATCTGGAAGTTGGACGAACCGGCATACTGCTGCGAACTTGAGGCTGAGAAGGTGACTGAGAAACCCTGGTATCATGAGGTGAAGAGGTACTTGGAAGCTCAGGAATACCCTGAAGGTGCATCTGTCAATGACAAGAAGTTCATGAGAAGGTTTGCGGCAAAATTCTTCCTCAGCAACGGCGTCCTCTACAAACGGAATCATGATTCAACTCTGCTACATTGTGTGGATAAGGCTGAAGCAGAGAAGATCATGATAGAACTGCATGAAGGTACATTCGGGACACATTCCAGCGGACACACCATGGCTAAGAAAATCCTTCGGGCAGGATATTTCTGGTCCACAATGGAAGCCGATTGTTACCAACACTCTCGGACTTGTCATAAATGCCAGATCTATGCTGACAAGGTGCATATCCCTCCGGTTCCTTTGAACGTCCTGACGGCACCTTGGCCTTTTGCAATGTGGGGGATCGATATGATCGGTGAGATCCGACCGACGGCATCCAATGGGCATCGTTTCATCTTAGTGGGTTGAGGCAGCTTCCTACACAACAGTAACCAAGAGCGTCGTGGCATGTTTCATCTGGCATAATCTGATCTGTCAGTACGGTGTCCCAGAAAGAATCATTACGGACAATGGTACCAATCTCAATAACAAGATGATCACTGAACTCTGTGAACAATTCAAGATACAGCACCACAATTCTTCCCCCTACCGGCCAAAGATGAATGGGGCTGTAGAGGCAGCTAACAAAAATATCAAGAAAATTGTGCAGAAGATGATAGTGACTTATAAAGATTGGCACGAGATGTTACCGTTCGCTCTTCATGGGTACCGTACCTCAGCAAGGACGTCAACCGGGGCAACTCCCTTCTCCTTGGTCTATGGCATGGAGGCAGTCTTGCCAATTGAAGTCCAGATACCCTCTCTCCGAATAATGAAGGATGCAGACTTGAGTGAAGATGACTGGATCCAGACTCGACTGGATCAATTAAATCTGATTGACGAAAAGAGACTCACCGCTATCTGTCATGGTCAGACGTATCAAAAACGGATGATCAGGGCATTTAACAAGAAAGTCAGACCACAAGAGTATCAAGTTGGGGACCTGGTAATCAAACGCATCATCCTTCCTCAAAGTGATCCCCGGGGCAAATGGACCCCTACTTACGAAGGGCCATTTGTGGTTAAACATGTGTTCTCAGGAGGAGCCATGATCCTAACCACCATGGATGGTGACGACCTTCCTCAGCCCGCCAATGCAGACATAGTGAAAAGATACTACGCATGAATAAAAGACCCGCTAGGTTGACATACCTAGGCAAAAATTAGGGCTTCCCGGCGAACCAAAAGGGTTCGGGCAAAAATAAGGGATGAAATGAAAAAATCTGTACACCCGGCAAGTCGAAAACCTGAAAAGGCGGCTTGGGCAAAAATGGGTATCCCGGTGGACTGAAAACCCGAAAGGGCGGTCCAGACAAAAGTTAGGGATAAAGCGTAACACTATGTCTCATTGGATCACTTCGCGTCTGGAATTCGGCATCAACTATCTGGCTCAGACTTCGGCATCGACCAATCAGCTTCATCTTCAACTAGACAGCAAAGCGATGAGACGCTTGGAGACATAAAGGCGATAGCAGAGTTGGAACCCAGTAGGATTGTTCACATAGCTGTTTTGTTTTCTTTTCAAAATTGTAAATTATGTGTTATTCGGCGGCATCCTCTTACTAGGATGTCAGCCTCTTTTACAAAAAACGCCTATTCACAGGCAAAATTCAAATCAACACAAATTCATTTGTCCATACGAATTGCCATTTGTTTTTTTTCCTTCTTTCTGTTTTGTCTTGCGAAGAACGTCCAATGTTCATTTTTGATATATGCATTTGACATTAAATTGCTGATTCATAAATGTTTGCATAAAAAACAAAAGATTAATTACAGGTGACATCAGAAACAGGGGCAATGTGAAATTTCCTGATGCAGTCTGGTTGCTTTGTCTGCCAAGGTACCAAGGTAGATTCGACTGAAGAATGTGACCAAATGATCTCAGCTCCCCACAGAGTAAGGCAAGATTCAGCAATACTTCCCCCAGTGAAGTCGTCAACTTTCCCCGGCAGGTCTAAAAGCTTATCCTCAGTAGATTCTGGAAGCTTGTTCCCTGCAGAATACTGACGTCTCTCCCGAGCTTTATTCAGAGTTATTCCTCACCAGGGTTTATAACTGGGTTATCCTCAGCTATTTGCCATGGAAGATCGCCCTCGGCAAGGTTCTTTCAGTCCCCGGCATGAGTTTGTCTTTGGTATTCCCCAAGCAGAGTTTATCATCATTATCCCCAGCGGAATCCATCATTGAAGTCCTCAGCAGGCCTCTCGTCAAACTTCAGCAAAGTATCTCTTCCACAGATCAATTCCCCGGCCGATCGTCAAGGATTCATTTTCCTAAGACAAAAATATATTCATAAACATTTCACGTTTTCATACATCCTGCTTACATACATGATAAGTGCATACAACACTATCTCATGTTAAAGCATCATGCATATCATACATCATGACATTGCATACAACTTATGTTTTGCCTCTTCAGGGAAAAAGACAATCCTAAAGACAACTACCTTCAACTGTCACAAATTCCAGACTCGACACCTGTATCTAGCCAGGGCACATCTGAGAGTGATCAGTTTCCAGACTCGACTCCTGTATCTAGCCAGGGCACGTCTGAAGAGTTCGAAGATTCGATTCCTGTATCCAGCCAGGGCACATCTATCAACTACAACATTGCCAGATTCGACTCCTGTATCCAGCCAGGGCACATCTATCAACTACAACATTTCCAGATTCGACTCCTGTATCCAGCCAGGGCATATCTGTTGACCACATTTCCAGACTCGATTCCTGTATCTAGCCAGGGCACGTCTAAAGAGTTCGAAGATTCGATTCCTGTATCCAGCCAGGGCATATCTGTTGACAACTATTTCCGGATTCGGTTCCTGTATCCAGCCAGGGCACATCTGTGAGCAACCATTTGTAGACTCGACACCTGTATCTAGCCAGGGCATATCTGCATAAAGAGATTGAAGATCAAACACCTGTAACAAGCCAGGAAAACATCTGTCTTTCTCAAATACACAAGTTCTCGCTAAGGAATCTCTTATGCGATCAACGCTTCCAAATGGCATCTATAAGCCCATTCCCGACAAGGTTATGTCACATCTTCAGATGGCATCTATAAGCCCATCTCCCTATCCACCATCTCTCTAAATGGCATCTGTAAGCCCATTCCCGACATCACATTTGCTGATAATCCAACATGCGAGTGTAAATTTCCGGGCACTCTAGTGTCCAATCTCCTTTTACCCTCGAGCCACGAAAGGCAAACTTGCCAATCTAACTCTTCAGGTTCAAGAAGATTGAACAGGGGCAACTGTTGTACCCCAAAATTTTCCCTCCCATTTTCTCAACATTTTCTCATCACAAGGCCCTTGAAGATCAAGATCCAGTTAGGGTTTCCTCAGCTCAAGACTTCTCCTTGCACTGTTGACCCAAATTAGGGTTTGTGTTTGCACAAAGATGTTTTGACCTAAAATGCCTAAGATGACTTTCATGCTTCATGTTGGACTCCCAAGTTTACCCATACCAAGTTTCAAGTCCTGATTCCAAGTTTTACCCAGTCAATTGGACATTTGACCTAAAATCAGCTGTATTGGGGAAAAAGTCAACTGTGGCCAATTGACAGTCAAATCTCATGAAAATTGACCCACATCAACATTATGAACTCATATGGACCATTTGATCAAGTTTGGATCACAATTCCACAAGAAATTTGATCAGATCACCAAAAGGGCAAAATGGTCATTTTTAGGGTTTTGACTGCACAAAGGCAATTTTTGACTGTTTGACCTAGCCAATGGCAAACCAAGCTCACATATGGACTCAAGGACCCCATGGAATTATCTTGACATGCTCAACAAACTCAAAAGATCCCAAGTACACAAGATTGACAGTTGAATTTCCCAGTCAATTGATCAATTTTGACTGTGTACTGAAAAGTCAAACTTTGACTTTTTGGTCAAAATCAAGAGTCAAGATTCATTTTTCATCAAAACATGCCAAATCATGAAACTTGTTCACCAAGAAACCAAGAAATGCAAATTAGGGTTTGAAATGGAATTTTTCATAACTTAGAATTTTTCTAAGTTATGGAAAACCCTAATTTTTTCCCAACTTTGCCCCACTCTTTCACCAAGATTTATTTGGATTCAAACAAAAGTCAAAACATGAAAGTTGTAGCTTGTTGCATAATCTACAACTTTGATTCACAAAGTTTTCCCATTTGAGGCTTGTATCTCAAGTTACAAATTTTTGAATAAGGACACTAAACCATTCTTAACTTAGTGAAAATTTGACCTATTTTGAACAAGTTTTTTGCTTAACTTCAAGACCATTTTTCATACACTTCCACTTGGAATTTGAATTTTCACTTCAAAGATGGATTGTAGTACACATTCCAAGATTTCCAAAATGTCAAAGAACTTCTCAAACAACCTCATGGTTAGGGAGAATTGAATTTTGCAATATGGCAAAAACTCACTTTGTTCATGACCAAGTTACATGTTCATAACCTTGCAATTTGAACTCAGCATGCCTTAAGCTAGATTACAGGTCCTTAAACCATCCAACACTCATAAATTTAATGCATGTTCTTTGTGCCAAGACCATGTTCTTTGAGTTCAAGCATTGTCTAAAGGTTTAATCCCAAAGTAGATAAAGCAAATTAGCCATTTTTGTAAAAGGTAGCTTTATGTCAAATTGAAAATCCAACAAGTACATTGCAAATCTGATTGGCACAAGATTATGAGCATAACACACTGATCAAGGAGGGATTATGCAGCACATTAGGGGGTCCTCTACATGCCTAGAAACACAAGTTGGCTTTTGTTGATTAAGAAAGAAGAGAAGTGTCATAACATCACACAACTCTCATATCAGCTTAGGCACACTTAGACAAACTTATCAAACACATTCCAAAGATCAGAACCAAGCTTTTGCACGACCCTAGCACCTCTCAAACACTCCCCTTGCCATAATCACTCTAAAACTGCAAAAAACAGGGCAAGGCCTGCAGTTTGAGTGCTATCTTTCATTTCTCTCAAGCTTTCTTGCCCAAACCAGTTCACACACCTTCCATACCATCTATGCAAGCTAACCAAAAGAAAAAACACGACCTGTAATCCCTCTAACTGGTTCCACCATTTTCACATTTCTGACTTGCAGGTGAAGTTCTCTATCTCGATTCAGAAGCTTTCAAGACAAAGTAAACATTGGAATAGCATCCTTGGACCTCAAGGAAGCTTTTCCAATCATCACCTTGCACTGAAAGTTCCTACATTTCCAGATAGAACTTCAACTGAACAGGTAAGTTTTTGAATTCGTATCTCTCTTATTAGGCATCATTAGCTTTAAGTTTGTGAATAAACAATGTTCTACTCATGCCACTGAACATGTACATTCTTTTACTTTTCATTTCTTTTGCCTGAGCTGTGAGAATTTAAGGTCTGAAAATGGTAGAAAATTTAGGTCAGGATTTGGGATTGTTAAAATTCTCTCTCATTTCTGAGAGTTAGGAGATGTTCTTTATATATTTGGAATCGTGGTTTCATGCTTAACATTTTTTGTGTTGGAAGTTTGTGCAAAAGATCAAAGAATCAGGATGTTTGAATGTTGGAACCAAACGCACGTTTTTTTGAACATTGTTTGCTGGAGGTTGAAGAAGACAGGTCTTCTGGGCTGGGCCTGGAATACTTTTCTTATTTGCACCACATAATTGCTTCTGAACCCCCTGAGCCCATTTTGTTTATTTCTTTGACTTTTTGACTTTTTCTTTTTTTTTGATTGACTTGTTTATTTTTTTCTCATGACATTAAAAATATAAAAATATTTTTTCTCACCATTTTTGATTTTATTAGGCATTTATTTAATTTTCTTTTAGTTTATACATAAATAGATAAATATATATATTTTGTTTAAAATACTAAAAAATAGTACAAATGCATTTCTATACATTTTTATTTTTGTTTTACTTTCTGAAAATATTTTATAGAAAAAATTACTTTTTTTTTTATTAAATATTAAATATTATTATTTTTTATATATAATACATATTTAGAACTTAATACATAAATATATATATTTATTAATATACTTAGAATAAAATACTAAAAATATACATATTTTATTTTATTAATATTAAACACTAAAAAAATCATTTTTGACAAATACTTCACTTTATTTTATTTTGTATATAATAAATAAATACTTGTATTAAATTAAATAATAATACATTTCATTTAATAAAAATTAGGGTTTTTCCCTAAATTCAAAAATACTCCAAAAAATAATATCTTTTTATTTTCTTTTTATTTTACATAAATAATACTTTTTTCATGCATATAAAAAACCGTTTTTTGCATTCTTGCATATTTGTTTTATTTCTATTTTATTTATGCAATTAAATTATCTTGTAAATAATTCAAATCTTGATGTAATAGTTTTAGGTTTAAATTCCTTGTCAAAATCCCCATTTGAAACATTGTACCCCCCTCCCCATATTATTGTGTTGTAATAGCGTAGGAGTTTAAATTTCACACTTTATCGCTTTCTAAATATACAATGCTAGAATTAGGGTTTATATGCGAATAAAATGAACAAAATAGTTATGACCTAATCTCAAGACAAACAAGCATGAAAATGGACACACAAATCACACTTGCACCCCCTAGGGTATTCCACTTTGTTGCCTTCAAATAAATGGGCCATATTGCATGCTAGGTCTCTTTGGGCAAAACAAACAAATTGAATGATCATAGTCCCTCGATAACACTTTTCAAAATATTGCCAAACAAATGATCAAGTCCCTTAAAGAAAATGCCCAAATATACTTGGCACCATTGCAATTATGGTCCAAACGATGACCCGCACCCGTCCCTTTCACATCCTAACATGAGATTGTCCACCAAGTACAATGGTGGAACAAACTTATGAAAAGGGTTAAAACATAGCAATAGTCTTTGAGAAATTTAGGAGTAGATAAACTCTTAGTTACTTGAATCAAACTTGCAAAAACAAAACACTTGCCTATTTTCTAAAACACACCTCACAACACTTTCAAAACAACTTTCAAAAATAAATGAAAACCTTTTCAAAAGACATACATCTTTGTATACATCCCCACATGGATCATTACAAAGGTTGCCACCACATTGGCTTCTTTTCAAAATATTTTCAAACCCACACACACAAGCACCATTTAAAACAATTGAAAACAAAAGGCAAGTGATCTAAGCAAGTAACTAAGAGCCCATGGATAACCATGGATAGAAAGGGTGCTAATACCTTCCCTTTCTATAATCTACTCCCCGAACCCAAGAAAATCTCAAAGGTTTTTGCTGTGCTTTTTAAACCTTTCCTTAGGATAAAATAAAAAGTCGGTGGCGACTCTTGCTCAACCGAAACATTTGCGAAAACAAACGCAAAACCATAGTCAGTTCTCCCACCGTATCACACATCCAACTTCTGATCTTGGAATCTCTCTGCTCAAACATGTTCTGAAGGAGTTCTCAGACTTTTCTGAAAGCTTGTAACACGCTTTGTATACTTTCTTTGAATTACTTTTGCAAACTCTGGTTAAACCTTCTTGAAAATTGGCCCAGAAGTTCTAACCAAACTCTGTCTTGAAAATGTCCAGAATTTGCTGAGTGCTTCAGTTTCATGGACGTGACTTTGAAGACATGTAACTTGAAATTCTATCATTTCCAGGAGAAGTTCTTTTCTGCAATATTTTAGGTCTTATTGAGATCTAAAACTCTTGTGTTAGAAGTTCTCCCAGAATCATCTTGCATCATGGCGAAAATCTGGCCAGAAGTTCTGAGCTTGTCATACTTCTTAAACACTTAGAAAAATTCTAAGTATTTAGAAATTTGACTTTTCCAAAGTAATTTTGACTTTTGAATTTCTTGATGAAACAAACTTCATATTTCAACATGTCTTGATTAAATATGATTCTTGAAACCTGATTTTGATCCAAAAGTCAAAGTTTGACTTTTCAGTGTGCAAATGACCATTTTGCCCTTGTGAATGACTTTCTTGGAAATTTGTAATTCAAGGCTTGAAATTAGATAGGAACAAACCTGAGGGTCCAGGGTGATCCTTTGAGAAACGAGAGGGAAAATTTTGGGGTGCAACACTCGTGTTGGGGGATTTGTAGTTTGTTAGGGAAATAAACCCTGTTGAGGAGAATATTATTGAATATTTTATTAGGGAGATGAATTCACAAGATTTCTCTTTTCAGTTAAGACCAACTCAGCTGGGGAGAGGGTTTTCAAGAGATTATACATTATGGGGATAATCTTATTGAAGCAACTTTTTAGGGACATCCCAATTACATACATTTGTTAATACTTAATCATGTTCATATGCATATGCTCATTCAATTTTAATTATTGGACGCTTTTGCACTCAACAGAAAAAACAAAAAGTTTGCACTTCGAAGTATATTTGTATTGATGTCTTGTCTATAAACACGTGTTTTTGTACAAGGAGACGGACATCCTAGTAAGAGGAAATCGTCGAAAAAAATGAAAGGAATACAAAGTGAAAACAAATAATAGCCATGTATAAGTAATCTCATTGGGTTCCAACTCTGTTATTTCCCCTGTGTCTTCGAACATCATCCCTTTCCGTTGAAAGAAGTTGATCGAATTGATCTTATACCATTAAAATTTGGACCTTGGTAATAAAGCCGACTGTAGTGATTTCATGGGACATAGTCATACGCTTTGATCCTTAACTTTTGCCTGGACCTCCCTTTCGGGTTTGCAGCCCACAAAGATACCCCTTTTTGCCCAAGCCGCCCGTTTGGGTTTTCGACTTGCCGGGTGTATAATCTTTTGTATATATCCCTAACTTTTTCCTGAACCCTTTTGGTTCGCTGGGATGCCCTTATTTTTACCTAGGTATGTCAACCTAGCGGGTCATTTTTATGCATAGTATTTTTTAACTATGTCTGCGTTTACAGGATGCGGGAACTCTTCACCGTCCATAACGATTAGCATCATGGCACCGCCAAAGAATACTTTCTTAACAACAAATGGCCCTTCGTAAGTGGGAGTCCATTTGCCCTTGGGATTGCCTTGAGGAAGAATGATGCGTTTTATTACCAAATCGCCAGCCTGATACACTCGAGGTTTGATCTTCTTGTTGAAAGCCTTGATCATACGCTTTTGATACATTTGACCATGACAAACATCAGCCAATCTCTTCTTGTCAATTAAGTTCAACTGATCCAACCTAGTCTGAAGCCATTCATCTTTGCCAAAATCTGCTTCTTTCATAATCCTTAAGAAAGGGATATGAACTTCTACAGGTAAGACAACTTCCATGCCATAGACTAAAGAGAAAGGTGTTTCCCCAGTTGATGTTCATGCCGAAGTTCGATAGCCATGGAGAGAAAATGGTAACATCTCGTGCCAGTCTTTATAAGTTACTACCATCTTTTTCACAATCTTATTTATGTTTTTATTGGCAGCTTCCACTGCGCCATTCATCTTAGGTTTGTATGGATAAGAATTGTGATGCTTGATTTTGAACTGCGTACAAAGTTCAGTGATCATAAAATTGTTGAGATTGGTTCCGTTATCAATGATGATCCTTTCAGGGATACCATACCGGTAGATGAGGTTATGCTTGATAAAACGGGCTACAACATTCTTTGTAACTGAGGAAAATGAAGCGGCTTCGACCCATTTAGTGAAGTAGTCGATGGCAACAAGGATGAAGTGATGTCCATTGGAGGAAGTTGGCTTGATCTCTCCAATCATGCCAATGCCCAACATTGCAAATGGCCACAAAGCAGTCATGACATTCAAAGGAATTGGAGGCACATGAACCTTGTCGGCATAGATTTGACACTTATGGCAAGTCGTCGAGTAATGGTGACAGTCAGTTTCCATAGTCGACCAATAGTAACCAGACCTAATAATCTTCTTGGCCATAGTGTGCCCGCTAGAGTGAGTTCCAAAGACACCTTCATGCATGTCTTCCATGATTTTCTCTGCCTCCTTCTTGTCCATACAATGGAGCAAAGTAGAATCATGGTTGCGTTTGTACAGGATCCCATTGCTTAGGAAGAATTTGGATGAGAACCTTCGTAAGAATATCTTGTCATTGGTTGAGGCTCCCTCAGGATACTCTCGTGCTTCAAGATATCTCCTCACTTCATGATACCAAGGCTTCTCCTCATCGGTGTCAATCTCATAACAGTATGCAGGTTCATCAAATCTTTCGATAGTAATTCTAGGAGCTTCATTGTCCCAATTGACCTTGAACATGGATGACATTGTTGCTAAGGCATCTGCTAACTGATTTTCTTCCCTTGGGAAGTTCTCAAAGGTGATCTCCTCAAAGCATGGGATCAAAGTTAACACAAGATCTTTGTAGGGGGTCAGATTTGGATGCTTAGTATCCCATTATCCTTTAACTTGACTGATTACTAAAGCTGAACCTTCATATACGCTTAAAATATTGATTCTCAGATTAATGGCAGCCTTAAGATCCAAGATGCATGATTCATACTCGACCATGTTGTTTGTACAGTCGAAGCATAATCTGGCAGTGAAATGAGTTTTTCTACCTTCGAGGGAAATAATCACATCACCAATTCCATTACATAAAGCATTGGAAGCTCCATCAAAAACCATAGTCCATCGGGATCCTTGTTCAGGTTCGTCATACGGTCCAGGCTTTGCACAATTAGTTACTAGCATGATATTCTCGTCAGGGAATTCAAAGTTCATAGATTGGTAATCATCAACAGCTTGATGGGCTAAATGATCTGCTAGCACACTTCCTTTGATGGCCTTTTGTGTAGTGTATTGGATATCATATTCAGTCAGGATCATTTTCCATCTAGCTATTAATCCAGAGAGAGTTGGCTTCTCGAAGATGTACTTGATAGGGTCCATCTTAGAAATCACAAAGTGGTATGAGTCAACATATACTGTCTTAGCTGGCGAGCAACCCATGCCAGAGCGCAACTGTAACACCCCAATTCTAACCCGACAATTATATAAATAAATCAGAGTTATAAAATCATTCATGCAAACGAATCGGGACATTACAAATTCTTCATTCAAAACTCATTGCATTCATCGTGGATACATAATACTTTAAAACATCAGATGAACCATCATCATAACAACTTTAATTAATTAATTCAACAATTCAACATCTACGCAGCGGAATTCTTAATAACATCTTTATCAACATTACAACAACTTCAAAACAACAAATATTTAATAATAATCAACTTAAAGTTCAACGACTGAATAATCAACAATCAAAAGCAACAAGCGTTCATCCCCCTGAGTGTTACATATCAGAGCAATGACACCGACTCGAACTATTGAAGGTATACAACCTTCACTCTCGATTACGTGCATGTTACCAACATAAGAGTAACATTCAAACAAAAGGGGTAGGATATCTAACAATATAATAAAGCGCATGATAATTAATATATTAAATTAGATCACATAACACCACCACTTCTCATCTCATAATCAACAATAATCACAACAATAATACACATTCACCACATCAAAACACACTTCTTTATGCAATCATATAATGCGACTCAATACTATGCAAATGCATGTGGTACCATTTGGAGCAGAACTTCCATCTCAAAATTGCCAATTAATAGAGGCATCAACAAAGCATAAGCCTTCATCTCAATATTCGCCAATACAGGCCATCTCAACGAGCATAAGCTCCATCTCAAAATGTAATGTATGCGACACAATCATGAATGTAATTACAACACCATAATTGACAACATCTCAATACAACATCGTCGTTGGCCAAAGGCCTACATCTTAAAAGCATCTCAACATCTCTTCATCAACATCATTCATCATAAATCATCAAACTTAATATATATATATATATATATATATATATATATATATATATATATATATATATATATATATATATATATATATATATATATATATATATATATATATATATATATATATATATATATATATATATATATATATATATATATATATATATATATATATATATATATATATATATACATCATAATTCATCAAACAGAATCTCATTAACATCACCTCCTCAATAATTCAGCCGTACAGTAACACAACAATACTCATCAATTTCACAACATTGGCCATAGGCCTATACAAGATATTGCCTATAATTAATTAGTCAACTAAGGCTTACTTCTAAATCACCAAATCTCTACATGCTACTATTATGTAGTATTACATCATTAATCCTACTATTACAACCAAACATCAATCTATATGCATCTCATCTTCGTCATCCTTCACAAAAATCGACATAACGATTAACGCGGGAATTAACTCTAGTCCTAATTGGGATACTGGAATTACACTTCCTATCCTTCATTTTAATCCTTAAGAATAAATCTCACCGCGTTAGCTATTCAACGCTTCAAACGGCACCTCAAACGGAGTCCGAAAACTCAAGATGTACCCTTTTCTAAACGATTCTGCCAAGAACCAGACAACATGGATTGATGCATAACTCCTTGGATCGACGCGTACTGCACTAAACTCGCAACATGAGTCGATGCATCCTCTCTTGTATCGACTCATACTGAGTCTACCACACAGCATGTATCGACACATGCCTCTACGTATCGACTCATCCTGAGTCTAAAAGCTCTCATGTATCGATGCAAGACCCTTCATGTCGACTCATCCCGAGTCTAACATCGTTCATGTATCGACACACACCATTTGGGGTTGACACATACTATTCTATCCTGCATAATTTATGCGATTTTCTCTGCATTTTCACTACGGGTTCCATACTTTAAGCCCTAAAACTTAATCTAATCATGGATAATCATCACTTACAGTTATCCTATAATTCTACATCGATTACACATCATCCGAACGTCATCATTCATCTATAATTCATCAATTTCATCATACAATCTCATATATATTCAATTCATGAACAAGACAATAATTACCTCTAACCCCACATACAAATTATCATGAACCCAATTATAGAGTCAGAACCCCACCCTTACCTTGGATTGAAGGTCGCTCTATAATCTCTGGTTGAATTCCCGTTCTGCCATTTTTCCTCTTTTCCAACAGCTTCATGTTCTTCCTCTAACCCTTATTCTTCTTACTGCTTATTCATTCTTGTTATTTCTATAATAAAATAACCTATTATTCTCTTTATTCCTTAATGGGATCAAAACTAATACACCCCCCTTATCACTTATGTTCCTTTAAAACAAGCCCACATCAAATAATATTATACTTCTAATATTATTTCACCACTTAATAAAATAATTAAATCCAATTAATCACAACACATCTTCATAAATATTCCAAAAATAATTTAATTAAATAATTAATTAAATTACGGGCGTTACAACTCTCCCCCACTTAGAATATTTCCGTCCTCGAAAATTTACCTCGATCAAACAACTCAGGGTAGGAGTCTCGCATCTTGCTCTCCAACTCCCAAGTCATGCTTTCTCTGGAAGCTCCTAGCCAAACCACTTTAACCAAAGCAATCTCTTTTCCCCTCAGAGTCTTCATTTCATGATCCGCGATCCGTACTAGCATCGTCTCCACCGTAAGATTATCCCGTACTTGCACATCATCCATATGAATCACATGAGATGGATCTGAAATCTACTTCTGGAGTTGCGACACATGAAACACGTCATGCAAATTCGAAAGATTAGGCGGTAAAGCCACTCAATAAGCAACATTCCCCACTCTCTCAGAAATCCGATATGGTCCAATAAAACGAGAAGTGAGCTTCTTAGACTTCAACGCTCGCCCAACACCAGTCACAAGTGTAACTCTCAAAAACACATGGTCACCAGCTTGAAATTCTAAATCTTTCCTTCGCTTGTCATGATAACTCTTTTGTATATTTTGGGAAGCTTTCATATTTTCTCAAATCAACTTCACCTTCTCAGTAGTTTCACGAACAAGTTCAGGTCTAAGTACTACACTTTCTCCAAATTCATGCTAACATAATGGAGTTCTACATCTTCGACCATACAACGCTTCAAAAGGTGCCATCCCAATACTAGAATGGTAATTGTTATTATAGGTGAACTCTATCAACGGAAGATAAGTACCCTACGAACCTCCCTGCTCAGGATCACATGCCCTCAACAAGTCTTCCAACGATTGAATAGTCCGTTCAGTCTGACCATCTGTCTGAGGATGATACGCTGAACTCAAACTCAACTTAGAACCCACAGCTTCTTGCAAACTTTTCCAAAAATTAGAAGTAAATCTTAGATCTCTATCTGACACAATGCACAAAGGAACACCATGTAGCTTCACAATCACACTCGTGTAAATATCAGCCAACTTCATCACTGGAAAAATGATGTTAATAGGAATAAAATGAGTTGACTTTGTAAGCCTATCAACAATCACCCAAATCGAATCATGTCCTCTTATAGTACTAGGTAACCCTGTCACAAAGTCCATTGAAATGCTATCCCATTTCCATTATGGAACTTCTAATAGTTGCATCAACCCTGCAGGTTTCTGATGTTCAACTTTTGACTTCTGACAAGTAAAACATGCATACACAAATCGAGCCACATCACTCTTCATTCCAGGCCACCAAAACAAACCTTTCAAATCTTGATACATCTTTGCAGCTCCTGGATGAATACTCAAATTACTTCTATGACTCTCTTTAAGTATCACTTTCTTCATCTCGGCATCATCATGAATACACATCCGGTTACGAAATCTTAACACATCTTGCGCATCTAACTTAAAATCATTATTCTCCGACTCATCGATTCCAACCATCAAATCTACTAGTTTAACATCCAACTTTTGAGCTTCTCTGATACTTTCTAGAAATTCATTATTAATCTTCAACATACCCAACATAACACTTCACGGCGTAACCTCGCAAACTAAGCTCATATCTCTGAACTGCTCAATCAATTCCAACTCTTTAACCATCATTGCCGACATATGTAAAGTCTTTCGACTCAACGCATCAGCTACCACATTCTCTTTTCCTGGATGATAATTCAAACCAAAATCATAATCCTTTAACAATTCCAACCATCTTCGTTGCCTCATATTCAACTCCTTCTGATTGAATAAATACTTTAAGCTCTTATGGTCACTAAACACTTCAAATCTAGAACCATAAAGATAATTCCTCCAAATATTTAACACAAAGACAACTGCAGTAAGCTCTAAATCATGCGTAGGATAGTTCTTCTCATGAGTCCTCAACTGCCTTGACGCATAAGCAACTACCTTACCGTTCTGCATAAGCACACCTCCTAAATCCATCTTAGAAGCATCACAATACACCACAAAAGGCTCTCCTGGATTAGGCAACATAAAAATCGGAGCCGACGTCAATCTCTTCCTCAATTCCATAAAACTTTCTTTGCACTGAACATCCCAAACAAAAGCTCTACCTTTACAAGTCAACTTAGTCAACGGAAGTGTCGGCTCAGAAAAACCTTCGATAAACCTTCTATAGTAACCAGCTAATCCCAAAAAGCTTATAATCTCAGTAGCTGACTTCAGAGTTTCCCATTGCAACACAACATCAACCTTCGATGGATCTACATCAATGCCACTACCTGAGATCACATGACCAAGAAAACTAACCTCTTTTAACCAAAACTCACACTTGGACAGCTTTCCATACAACTTCTTCTCTTTCAAAACTTGCAATACCACTCTTAAGTGTTCAACATGCTCTTCTTCTGACTGAGTAAATCAAAATATCATCAATGAACACCACTACAAACCAATCCAAATAAGTATGAAAGATACGATTCATGTATTCCATGAATACTCCCGGCACGTTGGTAACACCGAAAGGCATCACCGAATATTCATAATGTCTATAACGCGCTCTGAAAGCCGTCTTCTGGATATCTTCATCCTTCACCTTAATCTGATGGTAACCCAACCTCAAATCAATCTTACTAAACACACGACCATCCACCAATTGGTCCATCAAGTCATCTATTCTTGGAAGCGGATACTTGTTCTTAATCATCACTTTATTCAACTGTCTATAATCAACATAAAGCCTCATACTTCCACCTTTCTTCTTAACTAACAACACTGGAGCTCCCCACGACGATACACTTGGTCTTACAAACTTCTTTTCAAGTAACTCTTCCAATTCCTTCTTTAACTCTGACAATTCAGATGCAGACATCCTATATGGTGCCATAGACACAGGTCTGGTATCAGGTACAAGATCAATAGCAAATTGAACTTCCCTCTCTGGCAGTACATCAGGAATTTCATCAGAGAAAACTTCAGGAAATTCACACACCACCTGTAATTCCTCAATTATAGCTTGAGTACCTACAGATAGAGACACCACCAACGAGAACATTTGTGTTTCCTCTTGCATCAACTTCCTCAACTGTTTAGTAGACAACAAACCATCTTCCTCTTCTTCAGGAGTAGAAAACCTCACAGACTTGTCACAACAGTTAATATGAACATAGTTATGTTCTAACCAGTTCATACCCAAAATCACATCCAAACCTCTTAACAGTAAACAAACTAAATCAACAGCAAAGTCTCTGTCAAAGATCGACAAGGGACACTTTAAACACACAAAAGAAGTAGTCGCCGATCCCTTGGTTGGAGTATCAACGACCATTTCTCCATTCAAAGAAGACAACATAAGACCAAATCTTTCAACATAATCAGCAGAAATAAAACAATGCGTAGCACCAGTATCAATAATAGTAATTAAAGGAGTACTATTAATGAAACATGTACCTCTGATAAGTCTGTCCTCAACAGTTGTCTGATCCTCAACCAAAGCAAACATTTTACCACTCGTCTGAGCCCTGTTTGGTTTCTGACACTGACTACCAATGTGCCCTTCCTCTCTACAATTGAAACAAATCACATCCTTATGTTCACACTCAGATACAACATGTCCGTTCTTACCACAACAGAAACACCTCTTCACTTCAGTGGTACACACATTACTCTTATGCCCAGATTTTCCACACTTAAAACAAACCACACCAGTAGGAGCATCTCCCCCACTAGTCCTCTGACCCTGAGCAACTTTCTGTTTACCTTTACCAGCTGGGGCATCATAAGGCTTACCACGATTTTGTTGGTGCTTACCCCTCTTCTCACTGATAATCTTGTATTGAGCATTATTATCCTCTTCATAAATCCTACAACTTTCAATCAAGTCAGCAAAGACACAGATCTTCTGGTATCCAACTGCCTTCTTGATCTCCAGGCGCAACCTGTTCTCAAACTTGATACACTTCGAAAACTCAGCATCTACATCAGCGTAGTGCGGGTAAAACTTAGCCAACTCAGCAAACTTGGCAGCATACTCAACAACTTAAATACTTCCTTGCTTCAGCTCAAGAAACTCAATATCCTTCTTACCACGAACATCTTCAAGAAGTACTTCCTCAGAAATTCCCTATGGAACACAGCCCAAGTGACATTCTCACCCGCAGCTTCCAACTTCTGACAAGTCTCAAGCCACCAGTCATCAGCCTCGACTACTAGCATAGGAGTCCCATACCAAACCTTTTGCGCTGGAGTGCAATCCATCACATGGAAGATTCTCTCAATCTCTTTCAACCATTCCAATGCTCCATCAGGATCATACTTTCCCTTGAACGTAGATGGATTCTCTCTCTGGAAAGTCGCCAAGCTACGAGATCCAGCATTCCCGTTAGCATTCGGCTGATTCTCCATCGCATGAGCCATTGCTTCTAAAGCAGCAACAAGTGCAGCATCATTCCTTCCAGCCATCTTAACTTATAACTACAACATAAACAACGATTAGAACTCAAATTAACAATACTCGATTGTTAGACAACTACGACTCGACGACAAGGTCAGACTAACCTTTTACTCTGATACCAACTTTGTAACACCCAAATTCTAACCCGACAATTATATAAATAAATCAGAGTTATAAAATCATTCATGCAAACAAATTGGGACGTCAAAAATTCTTCGTTCAAAACTCATTGCATTCATCATGGATACAAAACAATTTAAAACATCGGATGAACCATCATCATAACAACTTTAATTAATTAATTCAACATCTATGCAGCCGAATTCTTAATAAAATCTTTATCATCATTACAACAACTTCAAAACAACACATATTTAATAATAATCAACTTAAAGGTCAACGAATGAATAATCAACAATCAAAAGCAACAAGTGTTCACCCCCCGAGTGTTACATATCAAAGCAATGACACCGACTCGAACTATTGAAGGTATACAACCTTCACTCTCGATTACTTGCACGTTACCAACATAAGGGTAACATTCAAACAAAAGGGGTGAAATATCTAACAATATAATAAAGCGCATGATAATTAATATATTAAATTAGATCACATGACATCACCACTTCTCATCTCATAATTAATAATAATCACAACAATAATACACATTCACCACATCAAAACACACTTCTTTATGCAATCATATAATGCGACTCAATACTATGCAAATGCATGTGGTACCATTTGGAGCAAAACTCCCATCTCAAAAATTGCCAATTAATAGAGGCATCAACAAGGCATAAGCCTTCATCTCAATATTCTCCAATACAGGCTATCTCAACGAGCATAAGCTCCATCTCAAAATGCAATGTATGCGACACAATCATGAATGTAATAACAACACCATAATTGACAATATCTAAATACAACACCATCGTTGGCCAAAGGCCTACATCTTTAAAGCATCTCAACATCTCTTCATCACCATCATTCATCATAAATCATCAAACGTCATATATATACATCATAATTTATTAAACTTCATATATATATACATCATAATTCATCAAACAGAATCTCATTAACATCATCTCCTCAACAATTCAGTCGTATAATAACACAACAGTACTCATCAATTTCACAACATTGGCCATAGTCCTATACAAGATATTGCCTATAATTAATTAGTGAACTAAGACTTACTTCTAAATCACCAAACCTCTACATGCTACTATCTGTAGTATTACATCATTAATCCTACTGTTACAACCAAACAACAATCTATATGCATCTCATCTTCGTCATCCTTCACAAAAATTGACATAACGATTAACGCGGGAATTAACTCTAGTCCTAATTGGGATACTTGAATTACACTTCCTATCCTTCATTTTAATCCTTAAGAATAAAGCTCACCACATTAGCTATTCAACGCTTCGAAGGACACCTCAAACGGAGTCCGAAAACTCACGATGCAGCCTTTTCTAAACGATTCTGCCAAAAACCAGACAACATGGATCAATGCATAACTCCTTGGATCGACGCGTACTGCACTTAACTCGTAACATGAGTCGACGCATCCTCTCTTGTATCGACTCATACTGAGTCTACCACACATCATGTATTGACACATGCCTCTACGTATCGACTCATCCTGAGTCTAAAAGCCCTCATGTATCGATGCAAGACCCTTTATGTCGACTCATCCTGAGTCTAACATAGTTCATGTATCGACACACACCATTTGGGGTCGACACATACTGTTCTATCCTACATAATTTCTGTGATTTTCTCTGCATTGTCGCTACGGGTTCCATACTTTAAGCCCTAAAACTTAATCTAATCATGGATAATCATCACTTACAATTATCCTATAATTCTACATCGATTACACAACATCAAGACGTCATCATTCATCTATAATTCATCAATTTCATCATACAATCTCATATACATTCAATTCATGAACAAGACAACAATTACCTCTAACCCCACATACCAATTATTATGAACCCAATTATAGAGTCAGAACCCCACCCTTACCTTGGATTGAAGGTCGCTCTATAATCTCCGGTTGAATTCCCGTTCTGCCGTTTTTCCTCTTTTCCAACATCTTCACGTTCTTCCTCTAACCCTTATTCTTCTTACTGCTTCTTCTCTCTTGTTATTTCCACAATAATAAAATAACCTATTATTCTCTTTATTCCTTAATGGGCTCAAAACTAATACACCCCCCTTATCACCTCTATTCCTTTAAAACAAGCCCACGTCAAATAATATTATACTTCTAATATTATTTCACCACTTAATAAAATAATTAAATCCAATTAATCACAACACACAAATATTCCAAAAATAATTTAATTAAATAATTAATTAAATTACGGGCGTTACAACAATAAGTTTTCTCGAGCAGTGAATATCATGTTTCACAATCGGTAAACTTTTTGCTCAGGTAGTATATTGCATGCTCTTTTCAGCCAAACTTGTCATGTTGGCCCAACATACACCCTATTGAGTTCTATAATGCATCCAAGTACATAATTAGAGGTCTTCCTTCAACTTGAGGCTTCAAGATGGGAGGTTCTTGTAAATATTCCTTGATCTTGTCAAAGGTTGCTTGGCAGTCGTCGTTCCATCTGACTACTTGATCTTTCTTCAAGAGTTTGAAGATTGGCTCACAAGTAGCAGTCAAGTGAGATATGAATCGAGCAATGTAGTTGAGTCGACCTAAGAAACCCCTGACCTCCTTCTCAGTATAGGGAGCTGGCATTTCTTGTATGGCTTTGACTTTTGCAGGGTCGACCTCAATAACTTTTCCACCGACGACAAACCCTAAGAGTTTTCCAGATCTTACCCCGAAGGTGCATTTGTTGGGATTGAGGCTTAACTTGTAATTATTTAACCTCTCAAACAACTTGTGAAGATGATCAAGGTGTTGTTCCTTAGTTTTCAACCTTGCAATCATATCATCAACGTAAACTTCTATCTCATGATGGATCATATCATGAAATAGAGCTACCATAACTCATTGATAGGTTGCCCATGCATTCTTCAAACCGAAAGGCATGACCTTGTAGCAGAAAGTTCCCCACTGTGTGAGAAAGTTGGTCTTCTCCATGTCCTCGGGAGCCATTTTGATTTGGTTGTAGTTGGAGAAGCCATCCATGAAGGAGAAGACTTTATGTTGAGCAGTATTGTCGACCAAAACATCAATATGTGGTAGTGGGAATCATATTTGGGGATTTCCCAATTCAAATCTCTGTAGTCTACGCACATACGGACTTTTCCATCTTTCTTTGGTACTGGGACCACATTTTCCACCCATTGGGGATATGACATCACTACTAGAAAACCTGCATTGAATTGTTTCATTACCTCAACTTTTATCTTTTCAGACATGTCTGGCCGCATACGACAAACTTTTTTCTTGACCGAAGGACAATCTTCCTTTGTTGGTAGACAATGGACCACAATGTCAGTATCAAGTCCTGGCATATCTTCATATGACCAAGCAAACACCTCGACATAGTCGTGCAACATCTGAACCAGTCTGCCCTTAATACTGTCTTCCAAATTGGCGCCAATCTTGATTTCTCTCTTATCTGTCTCAGTACCTAGGTTGATCACTTCAACTGCTTCCTCGTGTGGTTGAATGGCCTTTTCCTCTTACATCAGAAGTCTGGCTAGTTCCCCAGGTATTTCACAATCTTCTACGCCTTTGTCTTCGGCTTGGTAGATCAGATAATTAAAATCATAAAGGGCAATTGCAATTTCGTTGTCAATGAGATCCGAAGTGGATGTGGATCTGAAAATGTGAGTGTGTGCACGTAAGGTCGCATGGCTATTCTGAAAATGCAATAAAGTGAAAGAAAGACAATGAGCACAAAATTTGAATGCAAAATAGTCCAATGTTTTTTTCATTAAATGATCATATGGCATATGAAAAATGGATAAACCCTTAACAAATGGGCCATGGTGCCCCGGGCATGGCACATGGCTTAAAGTCATTGTTTCAATAAAATTACAGACAAAGTTTTTAAATTAATAAAATAGTAAATGGTAAATACTCCTTGTTGAAGGAGATTAGAATGAAGTCCTTGGCACACCAGTTGTTGGGTCCTTCTATGGCAGTCGGGTAGATCCAGTCATCAAAGTAACAATCATCGTCAGAGTCTTCAAGAGCATTCACTTCATGATTATTGATGCGAAGAGGTGGTTTCCCTGTACGAGCATGTCTAACCTCCTTTTGAGCTTTGGAAGTGAAGCCCAAACCACATTTGTCTAACTTGAAAGGGATGTCTGGGAGTTGTCCCCAAATGGTACAATTTCTGTCTTCAATCACAACATGAACATCTTTGAGGGAAGCCATCCTAGGCACATCTTTAACATATTTCGGAACATCACGAGCAGCCTTGGCAGCGACAACCATGGGAGAGACCAATTTGAAGGCTTGACATAGAGTTTCTATGAACTCGCTGTTCATCTCAACATACTTAAACAAATTTAGATGGCTAATCATGAACTCTTCTTCATCACAGATGGTAACAATCTTTCCCTTGACCGGATATTTCAACTTTGGATGAAGTGTAGAAGTCACTGCTCCTGCCCTATATATCCAGGGGCGTCTAAGTAGGTAAGAGTAAGCAGGACGGATATCCATCACATAGAAAGTTGATTTGAAAATTTGAGACCCAACTTTGATGGGGAGATCAACTTCCCCATGGACCATCCTTTTTGATCCATCGAAAGCCCTTACCACAAGGTCACTTGGCTTCAACACCAAAACTTCAAAATCCAATCAATCTAGGGCACCTTTGGGAAGGACATTCAGAGAGGAACCAATATCCACCAATACATGGGCTAAAGTGGTTTCTTTGTATTCAATGAAGACATGCAAAGCTTTATTATTATTTTTTCCGGGTGGAGTTAAATCAGCATCCGAAAATCCCAACCCATTATTGGCAGTCAAACTCGCTACACAATTTTCAAACTGATCGGCTGTAGTCAAACTGCTCTATTATCTTATAATCACTTTTCCTTATAATCTTTAAAATCCCATCCATTTCTTATGTAGAGGGTTCCTCAATAATAATGTCTTTGGCAGGTGCCTCCATTTTGGCAAGCTCAATCATCTTTTCTTTTCCCCTAGCATCAGTACTAGGTTTGTCAACAGTAATACGAATAGGTGTAGTTGTGGTAGTTGGAGGTGAAATATCAAGAGAGAAAATTCTCCTCGTTCTAGTTACCTTGCTAGACCCAACAATGTTGGTAATATCAGCAGTCCTGTCTTCATCAATCCAGGAGTCTTGTCTAATACCATGGTAGTATACTTCAGCGCCATAATTCCAAGGTACCGCCTTATCAGAAGAATAAGGGACTGACCCTGGTGTGGTAATTAGCAATGGAGCTATCTTCGGTTCATTAGAAATCCTAATATGACCTTTTGAGGTGATCCTAATAGGTTTGTTAGAGATAGTGATGATGGATATGTCTTCAACTTCTTGAGGTACAACTTTAGTCAAACTTTTTATGGATGAAGTTCTTTCAAATAGGATCTCATGGCTGTCCATTAGGTGTTGGACACCTCTTTTCATCCATTCACAACCATTGGTTTACACATCACAGTAACAACAATCTTCAAGGCAACCAGGGAAAACCCCAGCTTTCAGCAAATTGTTTTTTACGAACTTTAGTGGAGTGGCTAAGTCGTTAATAGAGGAAACAAAAGCAGTATCTTCAATAGCGTTGACACCTTTGCCATGGTTTGGCATAGGTGTGGTGATTACATTCAGAGTTGGAGGAGGATCAAATTCAATGTCTTGTTGTCAATGAGGTCTTGGATCTTGCATTTTAGTGCCCAATAATGATCAATGTCATGTCCGGGACTATTGGAGTGGTAAACACATTTGGTGTTCGGGTTATACTTTGGAGATGAAACATTGGGATTTTAAGGGGGATCACACAATGTTACCAAATTATCCTTCAACGGGTGTTGTAGGGCTTGAGATAGTGACATGTTGATCCTTGTAAATTATCTTATTGGAATATCAGGTCTTTAAGTTGGTTTGTTATGGTCTTTGAGTGGAGGTTGGATTGGAGATTAGAACTGCATTTACAGATTGACGATGGTCCTTCTTGATATGGACCCTTGACCCATACACGACATTAATTTCTTTTTTGCTGATAAAAGGTTTCTTCATAGTATTTGATGTAAAGGCAGAAGCCATGGGAATCTTTCCACTTTTAATACCGCTCTCAACCCTTTCACCAGTCAAGATTATCTCAGTGAAACTAGATGATGAGCTCCCAATTAGTAAGTTGAAAAATGGCCTAGTCAATGTTCCTATGAACATATCTACCAATTCCCTGTCAGTCAATGGAAGCTGCACCCTGCCAGCTAGGTCTCTCCATTTCTACACGTACTCTTTGAAGCCTTCATTGGAACCCATGGTCATTCCTTGTAACTATACTCTAGTTGGCGCCAAATTGACATTGTACTGATATTGACGATAGAAGGCGGTGGCCAAGTCTTCCTAGGTATGGATGTTGGAACCCTCTAACTGGTAAAACCACTCCAATTGAGTCCCAGACAGAATCTCTTGAAAGAAGTGCACCCACAAATTCTAATCAGTGGTATGCGGTTGAATTTTATGGACGTAAGATCTCAAGTGAAGCTTCAGGCATGAAACGTCGTCGTACTTGGCTAAAACTGGAATCTTGAATTTATGGGGAAATGCTACCCCAGGAACCAAACTCAAATCACCAAAATCTAGGCCAGGCACAACTTGAATTTCCATCGCCTTCAATTTGTCCTCCAGTTGCTTATACTTGTCTTCAGTCGGTGGATATTGTTCGTCAAAATAGTCCTCATCCCCAGAGATTGGATTGTTACCACTACAACACGAGTGCTCCTCGCATCTTCATCCCGATTCTCATCCTCCTCTGATGACTCTTCTACCACTTGCACTTGTCGAATGGGACCCTTGAATCTCTTTCCCGTGTTGATTAAAGACTTCTTCTTGGTCTTCTTCTTTGCAACCAGAAGTGACATCAGTTCTTGCTTCCCTTTGGCCATGTTGAGCAAGGTTTCTTGAAATTGAGAATTTTGTGTCTGCAAGTCCTTCATAGTCTGCTCGAGATCCATCTTACTGAAATAAATAGTAGAAAGATGAGGAAACCTGTGTCGGAAAACATGCTTATGTTATGATGCATGTAATGTGAATGCAAATGTTTTCAAGGACCTTTAAGATTTAAATTTGTTTAAACAAAGAAGGAACAAACATTAATTGTATTAATAAGTTCAAACGGTTTATAAAAAAATGCCTCTTGGGCTTACAACGGAAGAAGCACAAATAATACAGAATAAACTCCTAAAATAAAAAGGAACTCAAGCTTCCCATGAGTGCATCCTCTTCAATGCAATGTAAACGTTCAAACTTCACTCTTCATGAAGTTGTCTCGTGAGCTCCAAAACCTTCTTCTCGCTTGAGTAGTATTGGTTTTCGAAGGTATCTCGCTCCCCCTTGAGTTGGATCCATGACCTTTGTAATTTCCCGAGAGTGGTAGGCATGTTAGGGGTGAAGAGTGGTGTAAGGAATGTCTCCTTCGGCAACATGCTCCCGATGATAGGTAAGATGGAAGGATACGACATCATGAGGCTTTCAGCGCGAGCTCACACCCATTTGAGGTAAGACTCCAATGGAATATAGTTCTTATGCCCTAAAGTTTTGCTATCGACTTTGTTCACCATGCCCAAGGCTCGTACAAACCTTTGACGATAACCTTGGACATTATTCTCATAGTCAAATACAAAACCTTGAACAAGTGCGTCATGAGGGACATCCCTCCGAGCATACCCAAACTGTCATAGAGCCAAGCAAGGATTATAAGTGATACCTCCCCTAATGCGAAAGAGAGGGACATTAGGGAATTTCCCACAAAGATCAATGTTGGTAACATCCTCCAAAGATCGAGAGCACCAATGAATATCCGAATGCGAGAGTGACATCAACCTACTAGACCATATCATGCCTTACTCATTCTTCAAAATAGACCGAGGAAGGTGCAAAATAAACCACCTAGCCAACAAAGGAGTGCAACATATAAGAATTCCCCTTCTCTTCATGGTGCGAGTGTGAAGAGAGTGCAAAGTGTCTCCAAGTAAGGTAGGCACCGGGTTACGAGATAGAAAAACTTTAAACACATTCACATCTATGAGTTGGTCCAAGTTAAGAAATAGTACCATCCCATAGATTATAAGAGCCAAAACCTCTTCAAAAGCTTGCAAATCTAGAGCATCCCAAAGAGTTAAGCCTTCTCAACCAGAAACTTGGCTAGAAAACCCTTAACACTACTTCTTGTTTCCCAATTTGCCACAATGTCGAACTGTTGCAAATGTAAACCTCGAGCAATATCCTTAGATATTGGGTCTTTCTCAATACTAGTGAAGGGTAGTTGATCAAGAATAGGCACTCCCAATAACTAAGAAAACTCCTCCATGGTAGGCACTAATTGGTAATCAGGAAATGTAAAGTAATGGTGTTTAGGGTCAAAGAATTGGAAAAGCACGTGTACCATGTCCTCTTCAAAGCTTGAGGTAACCAAGTTGATGAGACGGCCATACATCTTGGTGAATGGAGAATCATTTGGAACCCTTGACGTTAACTTCTTGAGTTGAGGAGGCACTTTCACAAGGTTGATTCAGATGGTATTTCTTCGCATGGAAGCCATGTCCTATAAAATAGAACAAAGGTAAATCCCAAAAGTCCTTGAAATGGTTAGTGCAAAATTCCGTGTGTAATACGATGGCAGAACCGACTGTTGTACTGTTTTTGCGTTTGTATTCGCAAATGTTGCGGTAAGCAAGAGTCACCATCGAATTTTATTTTTATCCAACAAAGGAAAGGGTGAAAAGAAACAGAAAAATACCTTTCAAGATTATTTTTGAGTAAGGGGGGTATATTATGGAAAGGGAAGGTGTTAGCACCCTTTCCATTCGTAGTTATCTACGGGCTCTTAGATGCTAGCTCATTTGAAAAAATACCTTGTGCTTTGTGTGTTTTTAAAAGCATTTTTGAAAGCGCCTTAGTACGATGAACTTTGTAATGTTTCTCAGAATAGTAGAGAACGTATACAAAGTGTTTGAAAATGATTTTGAAAGAGGTTTTGTCTAAGTGTAAAAATTGTTTGAGCATAACATCTAGGAACTATCTACTTTTACTTGAAAGGGTTATTCTTTTCCTCTTTTCCTTTAGACAGTGCTATCCTACTATTAGTGAGTAGGTAGCCCTAGTCGTTGGATGTTTGAGGGACAATCGAAGGGACGTCATATAGTCACAAAGGCAACTGGGCAAGAAAATTTAGTAACTACCCTAGAGTTTTTAAGATTATACCGAGGCAACATCGAGAGGGTCATCGAGGGACTTATGATCTTTAAACCTGAGAGTAGCCACTAAAATCTCTCACGTTTTGAGAGATGTGACTGTTTTTCTGAAGGCAACCAAAATGGGGATACCCTAGAGGTACGCATGTGCAATTGTGTTTGTATTCAGTTATTTGTCTTGTGTTAGGTTTGCTAGCGTTTAATTTTATGTTCTTGCCATACAATCCTATTATTCATGCTTCTAGACAGTTAATAGTTTACAGTAATTAAAAGTGCAGAAAGATAAATCCTAAACTATTACAAGGCTTCGGGGAGGGGGATTAATTACATATCCAAAACTTTGGGGGGGGGGGGGGGGGGGAATAAAGCAGTAAATGTAAAGTCTTAATTATGCTATTACATCTAGTAGGCAGTTACAATAGTATGGAAAATAGAATACGAAAGACAATAACACGCGCGAATTGAAAGGGCGTCTAAAAATCCTAAGAGAAGATCTTTTGTTTGTTTTTTGTTTTAATTTATGAAAATGGTTTAAGTTAAAAATAATTGATCTAGATCTATATTTAAATAAAAAAAGGATAATTATTAAAGAAACATGAAATTTAAAGAAAATAAATTAATTCTATATTTTTATTGGTATTTTTGTTATGAATAAAAGAAATTAAATGAATTAAATCCTAGGTCTATTTATTTTTAAATTAAATAAAAGGTTAAAGTTATTATTAATTAATTTACAAAATTAATTGAATTGAAAAAAATGCTAACCTAATATTTTTATGATTTTTATCTTATTTTATATTGATTAAAAAAAACAAACTAAAAGAAATAAGTAAAAAACAAAATACACAAATAGAAACGGGCCAGGCAATAAGTGGAAACAGGGGTGTAATTTGAATTTCGTGTGGCCCCAAAACCTTCATTCTAAACGTCACACCTGCTCTAATAGACATGCTAAACACAAATCAAATGGTTAAAAGTATTAACATGCCATGAAAATGTAGTTTTAAAATTCAAGAAAATCTTACCAACTGGTGATGCGTGGATATGATGATCTACGGTGTAGCAAGCCTTAAGAATGGATGTAATGAGTTCCTAGGAACCTCAGGATCACAACTGGACAATTGGTTTGGATCGGGAATGCTTGCAAAGATTGTTTCGATTTTGACTACTTTGTGGAAATTTTGTGAATTTTGATATAGCCTCCTAGCAATGATTTTCGTGTCCTTTGCTCATGCCTTGGTCTTGTATTTATTGAGGAAGAAGAGGGATAGCAAAGATGGTAAGAATCCACCCATAATGGCCCTCTTTCAAACCAAAATTAAATACATTAAAAAAGTTCCAAAAATGCAAATTCTTGCCCATTTTGAGGTGCAATGCATATGGCCTCCTTTGTACGAAATTTTGGAGCCAAAAATAATCCAAACCATCAGCCCATATTGCCATAACCAATATTTACTATTTTATGCAATTTTATTTAGTTTTATTTAATTTAATTCATATTTAAATGAATAAAAATTCAAATAAAAAAATACATGGATAGATTTAGAGGTCCTTGGACACATCATGAACATATTTGAACTCCAAAAAGTTAGGCCCAATAACTTAAAATCACAAATTTGCTCAATTGAGATTTCATACCTTTCCTTTGAAAATTGCCCAACTTGTGCAATCCATAACTTGCTCAATTTTTATCCAATGATGATTATCTTAGAATTTTTGGAAAGCCCTAGATTCCCTCTACAATCTCTATGTTAACCATATTTTCATTTGGAGAAATCATCTTAATGTAAATGGTATTGGAAAAAAATGACTTTTGTTGACCTTTTGAAAATGACCTGTAATGTATGAACTTGTATCATCCAAATGGTACATTTCTTGAACTTAAGGATAAAAGAGAAGTTGTATGGAATTGGGTTCTCTTCGAAATGAGATTTGGTTAGGGGAAAATGGATGAAGTATGTGAAAGTTATGTCTGGTCAAAGTTTAGTTGACTTTTCCTATAGAAACCCTAATTTAGCAATTCTTGACTTTTGATAAATTAAGAGCACTCCTTGAGGAATCATGACCAACCCTTGATCAAATTATGAGTATCACTTCAAAATATTGATGTTGACCAAAAATCTTGAAGTTTGATTGTATATTGGCCACAATTGACTTTTGACTTCGTACAATTGATTTTCAAACACTTGAGCAATTGACTGAGCAAACTTGTAGTGAAAGGCATGAAACTTGGCATGTACAATCTTGAAGACATATTAGGACCATGGAAAACATTTGAGACCTTTGGAGCTCACACTTCTTGGTGAAAAGTGAAACCCTAGTTGAAAGTCCATTACTTAGGAGGAGAATTTGTCTGATCAATTCTTGGTCAACCTTGAGCAATTGAAGACCTTAACTAATATGTCATGAGTAAAAATGGGAGGGCAAATTTTGTGGTACAATAGCTTCCCCTGTTTAAATCTTCTTAAACCTGAGGATTTAGATTGGCTTGTCTGCCTTTTGTAATCTGAAGGTGGAAGATGATTGAACACTAGAGTGCCCAGAAATTTGCACTCACATGAAACAACAATGTTGGTTGATGATATCGGGAATGGGCTTACAAATGCCATTTAGAGAAGATAATGGAGAGTCGTCATAGATGGGCTTATAGATGACATCCAAGATAACTGTTGATATGAGTATCAGAATGAACCTGCGTCTAGTTTTATCTGAATGAAATGCTGGAAAGAGCCCATGTCAAGCCGCGTCCAGAAATGTATTAGAAAGCAATCGTGTAAGGCTGCTTCAGGATGAGCCTGTGTTAGACTACACCTGCAAATGTCTTAGTAGGAACTTGTGTAAGATTTCTTCAGGATGAGCCCATATTAGACTACATCTGGAAATGTCATAGTAGGAACTTGTGTAAGATCGCTTCAGGATGAGCTCGTGTGAAGCTGCATGTGAGAGGTTATTAGAGGGAACCCGTGTAAGATTGCTTCAAGAAGAGCCCGTGTAAAGATGCATTTCAGGAGGAGAAGGAATCCGTGTAAGATTTCTTCAGGATGAGCCCGTGTAAAGCTACATATGAAAGGTTATTAGAGGGAACCCGTGTAAGATTGCTTCAGGAAGAGCCCGTGTAAAGCTCCATTTCAGAAGGAGAAGGAATCCATGTAAGATTGCTTCAGGATGAGCCCGTGTAAAGCTGCATTTGGAAATTGTGAGAAGGAATCCATGTAAGATTCCTCCAGGAAGAGCCCGTGTAAAGCTGCATTTCAGAAGGAGAAGGAATCCGTGTAAGATTGCTTCAAGATGAGCCCGTGTGAAGCTGCATTTGGAAATTGTGAGGAGGAATCTGTGTAAGTTTCAGGATGAGCCCGTGTAAAGCTTCATCTGGAAATTTTAGAAGGAACTCGTGCGAGGTTGCTTCATCTGGTCATGTAGATAGTTGCCCCATCTTGTTTCGGGAATTGATCCATACTCAGTTGTTCGTAGATAGTTGCCCTGTCTAGTTTCAGGAATTAATCTGGAACTGTTTTTATTGGTTGTTGAGATAGTTGCACTGTCTGGCTTCAGGAATTACTCTTTAACCTGGTCTTGTAGATAGTTGCCCCGTCTTGTTTCAGGAATTGATCCATAGTCAGTTGTTCACAAATAGTTGCCATGTCTGGTTTCAGGAATTAATCTGGAACTTGCTTTTGTTGGTCGTTGAGATAGTTGCCCTGTCTGTTTTCAGGAATTAATTTGGAACTTGCTTTTGTTGGTCGTTGATATAGTTGCCCTGTCTGGTTTTAGGAATTAATCTCTAACCTGGTCTTGTAGATAATTGCCCCGTCTTGTTTTGGGAATTGATCTACAATCAGTTGTTCACAGATAGTTGCCCTGTCTGGTTTCAGGAATTAATCTGGAATCTTCTCTTTCTGGTTGTTGAGATAGTTGCCTTGTCTGGTTTCAGGAATTACTCTCTAACCTGGTCTTGTAGATAGTCGCCTCGTCTTGTTTCAGGAATTGATCCATAATTAGTTGTTCGTAGATAGTTGCCCTGTTTGGTTTCAGGAATTAATCTAGAACTATTTTTATTGGTCGTTGAGTTAGTTGACCTATCTGGTTTTAGGAATTACTCTCTAACCTAAGAGAAAGGAAGATAGTTTCCCCTTCTTGTTTCGGGAGTTAATCTTCAATCTGCTCGTGTAGATAGTTGTCCTATCTTGTTTCAGGTATTAATCTACAATCAGTCGTTCACAAATAGTTGTCTTATCTTATTTCAGGTATTAATCTGGAACTTTCTTTTGTCGGTCATTAAGATAGTTATCCTGTCTGGTTTCAGGTATTAATCTCAGACGTAAGAGAAAGCAAGATAGTTTCCCCGTCTTGTTTCGGTAGTTAATATTCAATCTTCTCGTGTAGATAGTTGTCCTGCCTTGTTTCATGTATTAATCTACAATCAGTCGTTCACAGATAGTTGTCCTGTCTTGTTTCAGATATTAATCTGGAACTTTTGAAAATTGTCGACGATATTCATTTATTGATCTTTCCAGAAAATGTAAAGAATTAGCTGCATGCAATATCATGATGCATGAAGTGCAGATGATGCTCTCAAAATAAATGAGATTATGATATGTGCATTCGTGCTGTATATGCTATGACACTTGTAAAATGGTGTATGAATCCAATGTATGAATGTGTCAGTCGTTCTATTGTTGTATTATTGAACTAGGGAAAATAAATCCCTGATTGTTGCTAGGGATGAAGAGTGTAAGTCTTTGAATTTTGTTGAAGTTGAAATGATGGGAGACGGATTTTCGTCGTTAGAGAAATAAACTTTGTTGAGGAAGGGAAACTCCTTGAACTGCTTGGGGATTTTTATGAAATCCTGCTGGGGACTCCTGAAAAGATTGTGAACCTAGTTAGGGAATTATTTAAGATATCAGGGCAGTGATTAGAGATTCTTGTTTCGTCGGGGATATATGAACATTTGACATTATTAGACTATATGCTGAGGATATGACAGTGACTTTATAGTAGGATGCCCCTGCCTTTATACATGTTAGAAAAAAACTCTGCGGGGATTTTATGAATGGCCTTTAGACATTGTCCCGTTTCTTAAAGCCATTAGTAACTGTCTTTCAGTTTATTTCTTTTTTTTATGCGTGTATTTGTAAACGATAATCACATTCAAATGCATATATTCAAAAATAATCACTAGACGTTTTTGCAAACAAAACAGAAAAATAAAAGACAAACAATTTTGCACTTTCAAAGAGGTAGTTTTGTATTAATTAGAATGGGTTTTGCCTATAATAGGCGTTTTTGTACAAGAAGACAAACATCCTAGTAAGAGAATGCCGTCGTAAGAATGAAAACTATACAAAAAATAGTATACAAAGAAAAACAGCTATGTGAAATGATCCCAATGGGTTCCCATTCTGCTATTGCCTTTATGTCTTTGAGCGTCTCATCTCTCTTGCTGCTTGTCCGAAGCTGATTGGATTGGTTAGTACCTTTTGAGCTTGATAGTTGTTATCGAGGATTGGTTATAAGGTGATCCAACGGGACATAGTTATACGCTTTAAATCCCTAAATTTTGCCTGGATCACCCTTTCGGGTTTTCAGTCCACCGGGATACCCTTTCTTGCCTAAGCCGCCTTTTCAGGTTTTCAATTTTCCGGGTGTACATATTTTTTCAATATGTATATCCCTAATTTTTGCCCGGACCCTTAGGTTCGCTGGGATGCCCTTATTTTTGCCTAGGCCAGTTAACCTAGCGGGTCTTTGTTCATGTGTAGTATCTTTTAACTATGTCTACATTTATAGGATGCGGAAGGTCGTCACCGTCCATAATGGTTAAGATCATGGCTCCACCAGAAAATATGTTCTTGATCACAAATGGTCCTTCGTATGTAGGAGTCCATTTTCCTCTGGGATCACCATGCGGCAGTATGATGCCCTTGATTACTAAGTCACCAGTCTGATACACCTGGCGTCTGACCTTTTTGTTAAAAGCTCTAATCAGACGTTTTTGGTACATTTGACCATGGCAGACAGCCGCGAGCCCCTTCTCGTCAATCAGGTTTAATTGATCAAGACGAGTCTGAACCCAACCGTCCTCATTCAAACCTGAATCCTTCATGATTCTCAAGGAAGGGATCTGGACTTTGATGGGTAGGACAACTTCCATACTGTATACCAAAGAGAAAGGAGTAGCCCCTGTTGATGTGCGCACTGTGGTACGGTAACCATGAAGATAAAATGGTAACATCTCGTGCCTGTCTTTGTATGTCACTGTCATCCTCTGTATGATCTTTTTGATATTTTTATTAGCCGCCTCTATAGAGCCATTCATCTTCCATCAATAAGGAGAAGAGTTATGATGCTGGATCTTGAATTACGTGCAGAGCTTCGTGATCATAGTATTATTGAGATTGGTACCATTATCCATAATGATTCTTTCTGGAACACTGTACCAACAAATAAGGTTATGTATGATGAATTGGGCCACAACGTTCTTGGTAACAGAAGCAAATGAAGCCGCCTCGATCCATTTTGTGAAGTAATCAATGGTGACGTGGATGAAGCGGTTCCCATTAGAAGTTGTAGGTCTAATCTCCCCAATCATATCGCTGCCCCACATTGCCAATGGCCAGGGGCAGTCAAGACGTTTAGAGGAACCAAAGGCACATGTACTTTATCAGCATAGATCTGACACTTGTGACAAGTTCGTGAATGCTGATAACAGTCTGCTTCCATAGTGGACCAGTAGTATCCTGCCTGTAGGATACTTTTAGCCATGGTGTTCCCACTAGAATGGGTGCCAAAGGTTCCTTCATGCAAATCTGCCATAATCTTTTCTGCTTCACTTTTATCCATAAACTGGAGAAAAGTAGAATCGTGGTTCCGCTTATAGAAGGTTCTGTTACTGAGGAAGAACTTGACAGAGAACCTTCTTAGGAACTTTTTATCATTGACTGAAGCTCCCTCGGGATACTCTTGGGCTTCGAGGTATCTTTTGACTTCATGGAACCAAGGTTTGTCCACTACTTCTTCAGTATCAATCTCGTAACAGTGTGCGGGTTCGTCCATTCTCTCAATAGTGATCTGAGGAGCCTCATTATCCCACCTGACCTTGAACATGGATGACATCGTAGCTAGCGCGTCCACTAATTGATTTTCCTCTCATGGGAAATTATCAAAGGTAACTTCTTCAAAATGTGGAATCAGTGTCAACACATGTTCTCTGTAAGGGATGAGATTAGGATGCTTCGTGTCCCATTCTCCTTTGATTTGACTGATCACTAAAGCCGAGTCTCCAAATACACTCAAGAATTTGATCCTCAAGTCGATAGCAGCTTTGAGACCCATAATGTATGCTTCATATTCATCCATATTGTTGGTACAATTGAAACATAGCCTGACAGTGAAAGGAGTATGACAACCTTCGGGAGATATCATCACAGCACCGATGCCATTGCCAAGTGCGATGGAAGCTCCATCAAAAACCATAGTCCATCAGGATCCTCTTTCAGGTCCTTCATCTGGTCCAGGTTCTTTACAATCGGTCACTAACATGATGTTCTCATCCAGAAAATCAAAATTCATGGATTGGTAGTCGTCCATAACCTATTGAGCTAAATTATCGGCTAGTACACTTACCTTAATTGCTTTCTAGGTTGTGTACTGAATATCATATTCGGTCGGGATCATTTTCCATCTTGCTATTCTTCCGGAGAGAGTGGGCTTCTCAAAAATGTATTTGATATGATCCACTTTAGATATCAATAAGTTAGTGTGAGTAAACATATAGTGTCTTAGTCGGCGAGCAGCCCATGCCAAAGCGCATCAAGTTTTCTCGAGCAGTGAGTATCTTGTTTCACAGTCGGTAAACTTTTTTCTAAAGTAGTATATTGCATGCTCTTTTCGACCAGACGAATCATGCTGCCCCAGCACACCCCCGTTGAATTCTCTAATACTTTTAAATACATGATCAAAGGTCTTCCTTCAACCGGCGACATCAAAATTGGAGGCTCTTGAAGATATTTTTTGATTTTGTCAAAAGCAATCCGACAATCGTCATTCCACTTTACTGCTTGATCTTTCTTCAGTAATTTGAAGATTGGCTCACAAGTAGCGGTTAGATGGGAAATGAATCTGCCAATGTAGCTTAGACGTCCCAAGAATCCCCTAACCTCCTTCTTAGTGCGAGGAGTTGGCATTTCTTGTATAGCTTTAACCTTTGCATGGTCTATTTCAATACCTTTTCCGCTGACAACAAAGCCTAAGAGCTTACCAGATCTTACTCCAAAGGTGCACTTATTCGGGTTCAACCTCAGTTTGTATTTCTTCAGCCTTTCAAACATCTTCTGCAGGTGATCAAGGTGCTCCTCTTTAGTCTGAGACCTGGCTATCATATCATCAACGTAGACCTCTATCTCATGATGGATCATATCGTGAAACAAAGCTACCATGGCACGCTGATAGGTTGCCCCAACATTATTTAACCCAAATGGCATAACTTTGTGGAAGAAAGTGCCCCACTGTATGACAAAAGTTGTTTTCTCCATGTCCTCAGATGCAATTTTGATCTGATTGTACCCGGAGAAACCATCCATGAAGGAGAATACCTTATGTTGTGCGGCATTGTCAACCAGAACATCAATATGGGGAAGCGGAAAGTCATCCTTGGGTATTGCCCTATTCAGGTCTCTTTAATCCATACACATACATACCTTACTCACCTTCTTAGGTACCGGAACAACATTAGCAACCAATTGTGGATAAGAGGTAACAACTAAGAAGTCGGTGTTGAACTATTTCATGACTTCTGCTTTGATCTTTCTGACATCTCAGGATGCATACGATGAACCTTTTGTTTCACTGGAGGGAAGTCCTCTTTTGTCGATAGGCGATGAACCATAATATCAGTGTCAAGTCTCGACATGTCCTCGTATGACCAGGCAAAGATCTCAATGTAATCATGTAACATCTGAATTAGATGCTTTTTAACACTATGCTCTAGATCGACACCTATATTGACTTCTTTCTTATCCTTTTCAGTACCCAAGTTCACTGTCACAACCGGCTCTTCATGAGGCTGTATTGCCCTTTCTTCCTATTGTAACAGTCTGGCAAGTTCTCCCGGTACTTCACAATCTTCCTCACCTTCGTCCTCGGCTTGGTAGATCAGATTTTTAAAATCATAATTGGCAATAGCAGAACCGTTATCAATGGGATCCAGAGTGGATGTGGATCTACAGTTTTGATATGTGGGTGTGTGTAAGAGAGCATAGCTATTTTGATAAAGTAAAAAGTAGAAAAGAAAAACAAAGAGCGTAAAATTTGCATTCAAAACGTCCAATGATTTATTAATGACATATGAAGATGAAGTAATAACCCTCACAAATAGACCATTGTACCTCGGGTAAGACACAAGGCTTTAGAGTTTCAATTGTTCAAATATTACATATCCCAAAAAAACTAAAAGACAATTACTCTTGAATAAAAGTAATAAGAACAAAATCCTTGGCCTCCCAATTGTTGAGTCCACTGTTGATAGTTGGGAAGATCCACTTGTCCATGTCACAGTCGCTATCACTATCCTCCAACGCATTGACTTCATGATTGTTGATCCGTAGTGGTGGTTCCCCGGAACGAGCACGACATACAACTCTTTGGGCCCCTGAAGTAAAACCTAAACCAAATTTGTCATATTTGTAAGGGATATCAGGTAGTTGGCCCCAAATGGTACACCCACCTTCCTCGACTACTGCTTTGGCATCCTTCAGAGAAGCCATCTTCAACAGAGGTCTGGTAATCTTCGGAACACTAGTAGCAGTTTTGATTGCAGCGACTGTTTGTGGAACCTCCTCAAAGTTCTGAAAGGGGGTCTCAATGAACCCGCCTTCCATCTCCATATATCTGAAAGAGTTCAGGTGGCTCACCATGTATTCTTCCTCGCCATGGACGATGATAATCTTTCTTTTAATTGGGTATTTCAACATATGATGCAGAGTAGAAGTAACAACACCGGCCCCATGGATCCCAGGTCGACCCAATAAACAGGAGTAAGATAGGCAGATGTCCATCACGTAGAAAGTTGAGTCAAAAGTCTGAGTACCAACTTTGATAGGGATGTCCACCTCCCCGTGCACCATTCTTTTGGAACCATCGAAGGCCCTCACCACAATATTACTGGGCTTCAGTGTGAGTCCTTCACAATCTAATCTGTCCAAAGCATTCTTGGGTAAGACATTCAACAATGAACCTGTATCTACCAGAACATGAGCTAGGGTAGTGCCCCTGCACTCAATGGAGACATGCAGGGCATCATTATGCTTTCTTCCCTTGGATGTCAAATATGCATAAGAGAAACCAAGTCCATTGTCATATGTCAAACTAGCAACACAATTCTCGAATTGATCGGCGGAGGTATCTTGAGGCACATGGGCAGACTTCATGAATTTTACCAAAGCCTTAGCATGGGCTTCAGAGCATAACAGCAAGGCCAACATTGAGATTTTTGAAGGGGTCTGCCCCAACTGCTCCACAACATTATAATCAATTTTCTTTATGATCTTCAGTATCGCTTCCATTTCTTTTTTAGAAGCCTCAGGAATGACTTCTTTGTGCGCCTTCATCCGGACAGGCTCAACCGGTACCTCTTTGCCCTGAGTCTTGGATGACCCAGTAGCAGGGATAACATCAGGGATAATGGTAGGAGTAGCAATGAGAGTACTAACAGGAGTAGAAACAAGAATAATCAAAGGAGTATAAATAGTCTTCAGAGAGATTTTGGGAGAGAAAACTCTTCCGCTTCTCGTAATTTTACTGGTCCCAACGATGTTGTCGATGTCAGGATCAGTATCTTCAACAATTTTATTTTTAACAACCAATCGGTCTTGCTTAACGCCATGGTAGTAGACGCCAGCCCCATAATTCCAAGGAACAACTTTATCTGAGGAATATGGTATTGGCCCAGTAAGGGTAATAATCAAGGGAGCAAACTTAGGCACGGATGTAATCCTGACGAGTCTTTTGGAGGAGACCCTGGGAGGATTGTCACAAATGGTAATTATTGAGACATCTTCACACAAATTTATTGCAATGGGAACTTTCTCAAACAAGATTTCTTTGTTAATCAACAGATGCTGGACACCCATCTTTAACAACAAACAACCATCTGGTAGAGACATACATAAGTGGCAACCCTCACCACAGCCCGACAATAAACCGGATCACAAAATATTCTCTTTAACAATCAGAAGAGGAGTAGCTAATTCATCCACAGAAGAAACAAACAGGTCGTCATCAACAGCATTGACACCCTGGCCATGTTTAGGCATTGGTGCAGTTATTACATTTGGTGTCTTCGGAGGGTCAAATTCAATCTCCTTTGCCTCGATAAGATCCCACACCTTATTTTTCAGAGCCCAATAATCGTTTGTATCATGCCCCGGACTTTCGGAATGGTAGGCACATCGAGCATTTGGGTTGTAGCAGGGAGATGCAGTATTGGGATTCTTAGGAGCCTCCTTTAGAGTGACCAGATTGGACTTCAACAAGTGTGGAAAAACCTGAGATAAGGTCATTTTGATCCAGGTAAACTGTCTTCTGGGCGCATCCGGCTTGTGCTGATTGTTTCGTTGTTGGTTTGATGCAGGATTGGAAATCATAACAGCCCCTACCGTCGGACGACATTCAGTTTCGCTTTGATTTCTCTGGCCATAAGCAGCACTGACCTCCTTCTTTCCAGTGAAGGGTTTCTTTACAGTACTTGAGGATGCATCTCTCTGGATCTTACCACTCTTAATACTAGCTTCTACTCGCTCACCGGTCAATATCAGCTCAATAAACCCAGCTGAAGAGCTTCCAATCAGATGGTTGAAAAATGGACCAAACAAAGTGCCCAAGAACATGTCTACCAGCTCTCTATCAGACAGAGGAGGCTGGACTCTTCCCGCAAGATCTCTCCACTTCTGGGCATAATCTTTGAAACCCTCACCGGAACCCATAGACATACTTTGTAATTGTGTACGAGTTAGAGTGAGGTCATCATTATATTGATATTGCTTGTAAAAAGCAGCAGCCAGGTCTTCCCAACTACGGATGTTCGTTCCCTCCAGCTGATAGAACCATTCCAACTGCGTCCCCGACAAACTTTCCTGGAATAAATGTACCCATATATTCCTATCAGTAGTGTGGGGTTGAATCTTCCCGACATATGAGCTTAAGTGCAGTTTAGGACAGGAGGCACCGTCATATTTAGCAAATGTGGGGACCTTGAATTTATACGGGATGACTTCCCCTGAGACCAGTCTTAACTCTTTAAAATCCAGCCCGAGTACCCTCTAAATCTCCATAGCATTGAGACGATCCTCCAGCTATTTATATTTATCATCAGGAGGATATTGTTCTTCATTGTAGTCAGCCGCTTCCTCATCAGTCCCAGGGTTGTTGTTTTCTTCTGTTGGCTTTTCTTCTTGATTGTCCCCCTCATTTGACGGGGTTGTGGAATCTAGAGCTCGCTTAGCCGGTCCTCTGGACCTTCTCCCAAAATTCAAGACACAAGCTAGTTTCTTTGCCTTCTTTGTCTTCTCTTTGATGATAATAGCTTTCAGATCTTCTTGCCCCTTAGCCAGAGCCAGGAACATTTGTTGGAACTCAGTGTTTTGAGCTTGAAGGTCCTTTACTGTCTGTTCAAGAGCCATTTCTTTTTGCTGAAATAAACACCGAAAAGATAAGAAACCTGTCTTGAAATACCTGCTTATGTAATGATATGCATGTTAATGTTTATGCAATGTTTTCAAGGACTTCGGGAAATTTAAATTTGCGATCCAAAATGAAACAAAGATTTTATTAATAAGATTCAAATTATAATTGCCTTTTAGGCTTACAATTGAAAATTACAAACTCTTAAAATCTAAGAATCAAATCTCCCATGAGCGCTTCCTCTTCGTGCCGAGATAGACATTAAGACTTTCCTCTTTGTGAAGTTGCTTCGTGAGCTCCAACACTTTCTTCTCACTGGTGTAGAATTAATATCTAAAGGTATCTTGTTCTTCCTTCAGCTGAATCCAAGACTTTTGCAGCTCTTCAAAATTAGTAGGCATATCAGGATGGATAACTGTATAAGGAATATCTTCTTCAGTGACAGGATCCATAATCACTGGTAATATGGCTATATATGGCATCATAAGGTGTTGGGCGCGAGCTCGTACCCACTTGAGATAGGGATCCATAGGAATGGAATTCTTGTGCCCCAACGTCTTGCTATCCACCTTATTTACCATGCCACAGGCTCGTATGAACCTTTGACGATACCCTTGAACATCATCCTCGTAGTTGAACATAATGCCTTGGATAAGAATATCATGGGGACCATCTCTCCGAGCATAACCGAACTGTCGTAGAGCCAGGGAAGGATTATAAGTGATACCTCCCCTAATACCGAGGAGTGGGACATTAGGGAATTCCCCACAGCGGTCAATGATAGAAATATCTCCCATGGACCGGGAGTACAAAAGAATATCCGAGTAAGAAAGTGACATTATCCTTTGCGACCAACCCAAACCTTATTCATTTTTCAATGCTGATTGAGGAAGGTGTGAAATAAATTACTTAGACAGCAATGGCATGCAACACATAAGAACCCCTCTTATCTTCATGGTACGAGTGTGAAGGTGTTGTACCCCAAAATTTTCCCTCCCATATTTCTCAAAACATTTCAAGTGAGATCCTCAAATTGCTCAAGGAAGTCCAAGGGTTAACCAGACAAACTCTCTCCTAAGGCAGTCTACCTCAAATTAGGGTTTCATGTTGCATCAAGATACTTGAGTCCAAGGGATCCCAAATGCTCACCATTGTCCTAATATGTTCTCAAGATCATCCATGTCAAGTTTCAAGCCTTGCAGAGGAAATTTGCTCAGTCAATTGCTCAAAGGCCTGAAAATCGACTATGCTAGGGCAAAAGTCAACTGTGGCCCACATACAGTCAAACTTCAATATTTTTGGTCAACATCCTCATTTTGAAGTATCATTCATCATTTGATCAAGGGTTGATCATTGTTCCTCAAGGATTGCTTACAATTCATCAAAACTCAAAAGTTGCTAAATTAGGGTTTTGTAGGAAAAGTCAACTCAACTTTGACCAAGCATATCTTTGTCATAATTTATGAAAAATGACCCATCCAAAGCTCATTTTAAAGAGGATGCAATTCCCTACAATTCATCTTCAGCTCCCAATTTCTAAATATGCACTCACAAGAAGTTATGAATTTGGATATTATAGGACATTTTGAAAAGTCAACAAAAACACCTTTTTTTTCAAAGCTTCATACATGAACATGGAAGACTCAATTGAGATGATACCAAACGGGTTGCTTAGAGGACATCTTGAGCTTTCTAAAAAGTCCAAGAACACCTTCATAGAGTCAAAATTGAAGAAGTTATGCATTGGTGAAGTTGACCTTTTTTGCAAAATTGTCAAAAGTCAAAAGTGCCTCAAATTGCAATTTTTGTCAAATGGGCCCAACTTTTTGTACTTGGATTAAGTTTGTAACATGGTACACAAGCCCTAACTCTTCCCAATTGCCTTTATTTTATTTTTACCATTTATGTTGATTTTTTATTTCAATTAAATCAATTTAAATCAAAATAAATCATGAAAATATCCAAATCATTAAAACCTTAAGATTTTATGCATATTTCAGGTATCTTATACAGCTAGCAAGAGGATCAAATCGTGTAAGGAATGGTTGTGCATAAAAAGATTAGTTTTGGCTTATTTTGGAAATATTTTCATGAAAATCAAATCATGATCAAAGACTATAATTGACAAAGATTGAAAGCACAATTGTAACCCTAATTCAATCAGTGGTATATATTGGACAAGTGCAGACCAAAAACAAAAGGTTTTTGGAGGCGTGGAGAGGAAGAACAAAACTTGAAAAACTCAAGAAAAGTGGTGACTTGATTTCATACTTCCAAGCATTTTCAAGACTCCCAAGCCATCTAATTTTCTTCCTGGGAGTACAAGTAAGCTATACCAATCAAAAGCAAGCGTTCTAGTGCCCAGAATCCGGTTCCACGACCCCCACGGTTTGTCACTATTTTCAAAATCGAATCTCTCTATTCTTGCATCTTTATCATATTTCAATAGCATATTTATAATCCCTAACGTGTTTGCAAGCTCATGGTGGCAATTAATTGCGTTTTTGTTGGCTATATTGGAATCCACCATTGCTAGGTTTTGTTGTCTCGTTTTAGGATCTTTTTATACAGGAAAAATTGGTCCACAAGAAGGGCACCATGATGCTCAGCAGGCCAAGGCGATTTGATCTATAGCATTAGATTCCATTTATCGTTCCTGTGGATGATTTTGTAAAATCATTGGCTTATACCTACTATGATCGGTGGGAAAGAGAACTGACTGTTTTGGAATGCTGGTTCGCGTTTGCGTTTGTTTCTGCAAAATGTCACGGTAAGCAAGAGTCGCCACCGTCTTTTATTTTTTCCAACAAGGAAAGGAAAAAAGCACAGAAAAATTCCTTTTTGAGATATTTCTCGGGTTCGGGAGGTAGATTATAGAAAGGGAAGGTGTTAGTACCCTTTCTATCCATGGTTATCCACGGGCTCTTAGGTACTTGCTCATTGTGTTTTCAAAAGTTTTCTTTTCTTTGTGTTTGTGGGTTCGAAAAGAGTTTTTGTTTTTGAAGAGGGGGTAAGTGCGAAAAGTTTTATTTTATTTTAAAAGGAGCAAGTACTTAAGAACCATCTACCTACTCAAAAAGGAATTAATCTATACAAGTGTCCTTTAGACAATGCTATCCCATTATTAAGGAGTAGGTAGCATCGTCGTTGGAGTTTTCGGGTCAATTCGATTAAGGGACGTGTGGTCACTAAAGAAATTTTAGGACGCCTTAGCGGTAACCCTAATGTCTTAGATCATTTTATCCGAGGCAACCGTTTTGAGGCAACTTATGATCTTTGGACAAGAGGGCGACCTCTAAAACTTCTTATACTCAATGACCACGTTCGAGGCAACCAAGTGAGGTGTACCCTAAGAGTGCGCATGTGCGAGTGTGTTATTTCGGTTAATTTTATCTGTACATGTCATGGGTGAGCTATATTAATTTTAGATTAAAGATTGATATTGTCATGCATTGCCTAGTTATCAAACATCTAACAGTTAATATTGTGCTGAAATTAAATTGCGGAAAATTAAATCTAAGTTATTACAAGGCGTCGGGTATTTACATCGCCAAAGACAAACCCTTTAATTTAAATTGCGGAAAATAATAGAAAGCGATAAATAAATAAAGTCCTAATTAAAAGCTATTACATACTAGAAGCAATTGCAATATTGGAAATAAATAGATTGCGTGCGAAAAATTAAGACGGTGCATTTTTAGGGTTTTGACCCTTTTTTATTAAAGAAAGCAAATTTTTTTGTTATTTTGAATTAAATGGAATTAAAACTAAGTTAATTAATTAATCAAATGAAAAAATATATTTTTTTATTTTTAATATTTAAGGAAGTAAAATAAAGAATGACTAAAATTATTAAAAACCTAATTCTACATTAATTTTAATTTATTGCAAAAAATATTAAAATTATACCTAATTAAAAACTAACTTAATTGGTTGATAATTATTTACAAAAATAGAGTGATGAAATTAAATTTAATAAATAAAAATAATATTTTTTAGGTTTTCTGATTTTATTAAGAAAAATAAATTGGTTAGTGTAAATAATAATAATTAATAAAATAATTAACTAAAAAGAAATATAAAAGAGAAAAAGAAATAAACCCAGGGGGTGTTGGGCCCAGAAAGGAGGTATGATTTGCAATCTCCAGGCCCAAACGCAATGGCCTTTGTTGACTTTTCCAATTACCCACACGCGTGTTGACTTGGGAGTATGGTGAGCCATCAATCCTGGCCTCTGGATTTAATCTGAAACCACCTGGCTATCATCTGGATGGAGACACACGATATGCCATGCTTTGGATGCTACATGGAATCACCTGGGACAAAATAATAATAAGTGTTTGGGGGGACCTGGGATTCGCACCTGTTGTACCCCAAATTTTGACCTAAGACGTCGTCTCCTATCTGCATCTTTACATTACATTTGTCTTGATCCATCAATTTTAAATTTCATGACTTTTTCGGGCCAGAGCTATTTATGCTGAACATTAAATCATTTAATCGATTCGTGCAAAAAAATGATGTTTATTAATTATCTATTATCTAAGACTTAAATAATTGAAATTCATTTTTGATTATTATTTAGTTTAAAGATGTACGGATAATAAAATGAACATCAGAGAAGAGGCGCATTAATTGTGCGGACGTTTTATTTATTTACTCATTATTTTTAAATTTAAGTAACTAGAATTTATTCTTAGTTATTATATAATTTAAAGGTTATGAATAATATAAATAAGCATTTGAGGAAATTCATTGGTCAATAACGACTGTTTAATCGTTCGTCGTTCTAGGTTGAATAATTGAAATCCTATTTTAATTATTATAATTTAGTTAAGAATGATGGATTAAATAATCGAAGGTACTAGTTGGTCAATGATAATTATTATTTATCTGTTTATCATTTTTGAATGTAGGTAATTGGAAATTTGTTTTCAATTATTATTCGTTTGGAGAAATAATAAACGATAAATAAATAAAGAAGAAGAATTAATGGACAAATAGTTTCTTTTATTCATTTTTTTGGTACAAGTTATTTTGTAAATATTGTATGTATTACAGTAAATTACAATAATGAATTGACAAAATTAAAATGAGATAAAAAAAAACTAGTCTATCTTAAGTCTAAAGCTTCCAATCCAATGCGTGTCCGCTCATTTAATTTTACCTGCACAATTAAAAGAAAAGAATTAGAATTCAAATAAATAATTAAATGCAGAAAATAAATTTAATGTTCATCATTAAATGTAATGGCCGGAATCAGTTATTATTTTTTTGCAAATCACGGGATTACTCCCGGTTCACAAAAAAGAAAAGGATTTCAAAGCATATGCATAAATTATTTTCCAAAACTGCATACTTAAGCTAATTGCATGTTGTTCAAAATCCTAAAGGTAATTTCAAAAGCATACAGCATAAGCAAACAAATATGCAGTTTGACTATTCTTGCAAGCAACAAAATTCCTTTTTTTTTTCATCATTTTTCAGCCACTACATTTTCAGAAAATAGACAGCTTATCACTCTTTTGTCAAAGCCATTCTGAGAGAGAAAAAGAGAGGGAGAAGTGTGGGATTTGCAGGCTTAGCTTAGGCAGAAAGAGGTATACAAGACAAACTAAGAAAATATAGCCAGTAAGAATAATAGCACAGAAGAAGAATAGAGGCAAACTGAGGGGACAGTAGTGCAGAATACTCAGGGAGATCCCAAGAGATTTGTTTTCAAAATTCCTGGCCTGTAGCGAAGAGAAGAGAGAAGAGCTGCTATATTACAACAAAAGAGAAAACAAAGTAATCTCATCTTCATAAAAACAGCATAAAGAAAAACGAAATATACAAGTTATCAGAACATAATCAAAAACCTGCATCAATCTCACAAAACCCAAATCTCTACCAGCATCATAACCTGCTAATGCCTTAGCTCTTTGTCAACACATAACCCATCACTGAGCTATCCCAAACCAATGCTAAAAACCAAAACAAAACCTGCATAATCACACTGAGAAAACGATTTTCCAAACCATACAAAAAACATTACCAACTGATTGAGCCCCCTATAGCCAATATCACCATCCCCTGTCATCGAAAAACCTCAAGAAACCACACAGAAATTCCACATCCATCATCATGAACAACCAATGCCCAAACCTATGCATTATCCATCCAATAACCTGAAAAATTCTACACAACCAACTAAGCCTCAGTGCAACATCATCGGCTTTCCAAAGCGTTCTTTTCTCAAGCCTACATCATTTCTGCAAACCATCTTTCAGACCAACAAGAGCAAATGCAGTATCACACTCAATCAGAAGAAGAAAGAAACAAAGTTTGGCTTCAACAAGTTTCAAAAAGAACAAGGTAGCATCGCATTCAAGAAGAAGAAGAAAGAGCCAAAGTGCAGTTCAACAGGTTCCAACCATAGCAAACACAGTAGCACGTTCAAGCAAAAGGAAGGGGAAATCGCAAATACCGTTCACCATCGTGTGCGCCTGCCGTCTCCCTGCTGTCCGGCCTCCATCACCCCAAACTCCTCCTCCTTCTCCACCTAGGTAACACGCTTTCTTCCATTCTTTTTCCTTAAATGGCATTCAAATTAACATGGACAGATAAACATGAAAACTAGTCAGAATCCAACGAAATCGTAAAATCACCAACGAACTGTAAGAATTTACACGCGAATTAAACCTAAAATTAACGAAAACGATTTGTCATTACCGTCTCTGCTTAAGCCGCCGCGTCAACAATGGAGGGAAGAGAAGCTTGGTGTGGGTGGCCGGAACAAGGAGATGTTGACATTGGAGGCAAGAAAACGAAGAAGCTGCGCGAGAGAGATGAAGATCGTGAAGAGAGGCGCCGTTCTGCCTTAAGCCAAACCCTAAATCCCTTTGTACAAACAAACACAACCCTAATCATAACTTAATCCCTTGGACCCTATTCTCAACTTAAGCCCACGAATTTGTACACCCCCCCCTGTCTTCATCACGCTTGGGCTTTATCCCAACCATCCAGCCCATTCCATTTGCTATTCATCCCATCTTTTATTAGTTTAATTCCTTTCTTTTTCTTAATTAATTTAGATTAGTTAATTTTTCTTAGGAATAACATATAATCTTAAATAGATAATCTTTAATATATTTTACTCAAATCTCATTTAGTTTAAATTTATGTTTATTTAATAATTTTAGTCTTGCTTATTTTTAATTCAATTCATGGTTTGATTTAATTTAAAGAAAATATTTAATATCTCTAAAAAACATGTAAAATGAGAAAACTAAAAGACATTCTATTTTTCTTTAATTTACTCCCCTCTTTTTGATTAAATACCAATATAATAAAAACATAAAAAATAGAAACATATAAAATCTAAAAAAACATTTCTCTTAATTCTCGTTACCCTTTTATCATTAAAAATGCGTAAAAAAGTGAAAATCAATTAACTTTTTTCTTTTCGCCTATTAAACAAAAAAATCATATAAAATGCATGTTCATATTTAATTGTTGTGTATCATTTTCTGTCAATTATTTCATTGCACTTGTTTATTCTGTTTGCACCAATCCAAAGGGGATAGTTTAATTTTTGTTGACTTCATGTCCTCAAAAAACGATCGAGCGAGTACCCTCATTTCATTGAAACTTAGGATAATTTTTCCAAATATCCGATTTCTCCAAAACTCACACCTTTTAAGTCAAAACTTCAACGTTAGGTTGTCGTATCTTCAAAAAAAACCGTCCGTATCCCTTTTTCAGCCAAAACGATTTATTTTCAATCAAGCGATCAATTTTAAATAAAACAGATATTTCAAAAGGTTCCTATAGAGTACTATAGATGCATTGGGTGCTAATACCTTCCCATTGTATAACCAACCCCCGAACCATAAGATCTCTTTTCGAAAAAACGCTTTGTATTTATAAGTATTATTTACATTGCATATTTAGGGTTTTATTTCGCTCTCTTCCCTTTTCCTTTGGAAACAATAAAGCGCGGTGGCGACTCTTGCTTTTGCGAGACGAATTAATCAATAATTCGATCTCCGATTTACCCCGCTACATTTTTTTATCGCTACAGAATTGGCGACTCTGCTGGGGAAAGATTGACCTCTTGCTGGTCCATCCCTAAGTGGGTTAAGCCTAATTTGTCTTATCTGTTTTATTATTATTTGATATGTTTGATTATGTGTTTAAATTGGGGTGTTTGGGTTTTTTGAAGGACGAATCCTATACCCGGATTAAGTAACGCTTGAGGAATAGGACGGGCGGTATAGTCATGTTAACTTTGAGGGAGTAATCCCGAAGAAGGAGGCATGAGATCCCCCACTCAATGGAAGGCCCTCTTGAACTTAATATTTGTTTACCGAGTAATCGGGAAGACATTATTATTTTCGACCTAGGAGCCCGAGAAGTTGAGGACCGTAGAACCCTAACCCATCTTGGCCTTTTTAGGTGTAGCGCGGAGACTATCACGGAGTAATTCGGAAGTAGTTGTTACGCGATGCTACGCTCGGACGAGTTTCTCTTGAGAATATTGCTAATTATTGAGTAATCAAGACGTTGGTAATATCCGAAAGAGGGATGCAGACTCTGGGAACTCTTAGAACCTTGTCTTACAGGTGTGATCGAAACATTAGTACATACCTTTGGGTGGGCTTTACCCTCGACTCCATGCTGAACTTTGAACCTTTAAACCCCATGTTTGCAAACTTGTGTGTGACTGTCGCATTATCATTCATTCATGCATTCATCAACATCTTTGTAAAAAACTCGTTTTTCGAGGAACTTTGGAATGATTTTTGCAAACGTCTCAGGGTACTATGGAACTTGGAAGGAGAAATACTCGAAGCTTTAGCTTCAAAGAGCCCGAAATTGAAGAACTGAAGAGTTTGATTCCGAAGATAGAGAGTCCGACAGATTTTCAGAAGAAATATGGGTCCATCGTACCGCTCATGAAGCGCAAGATGAAGAAAGGCATCCTCAACACTTTGGTTCAGTTCTATGATCCCTTGTATCGATGTTTCACCTTCCCGGATTATCAGTTGATGCCTACCTTAGAGGAGTACTCCTATATCCTTGGTTTGCCGATCGTCGACCGTGTTCCTTTTTCTGGATTAGAAGAGGAGCCTAAATCTCATGAGATAGCAGCCATCACCCATCTGAAGAAGTCAGAGATAGAAGAGAATATGACTACGAAAGGAGGAATCCGGGGTTTGCCGGCTCAGTTTCTGTTGAAAAAAGCTCGTCATTTTGCTGATACAAAGGATACCGTTGCCTTCGAGGACGTGTTTGCTTTGCTCGCGTATGGTCTTTTCTTATTCCCTAACATTGATAAATTTGTGGATGTCAATGCCATCAGAGTTTTCCTGATTGGAAATCCGGTCCCTACGCTGCTAGGGGACACGTATTACTCTATCCATCTTCGAAACTCTCATCAAGGAGGAATGATTATTTGTTGCGTGCCGTTGCTGTATCAGTGGTACGTCTCGCATTTACCTGGGTCCGATGCTTTCTGGGATCTCGAGAAGGAACCGCGTTGGGCGCCAAAGATTATGGCTCTCACTCATTTCGACATTGACTGGTACAATCGAGCTTACCATGATGTAGAGATCATTGACAGCTGTGGTGCTTTTCCCAATGTACCCCTTCTTGGTACGAGAGGTGGAATCAACTACAACCCTGTTCTAGCGCGTCGTCAGTTCGGGTACCCGATGAGAGATAAGCCGAACAGTATCCATGTGAGTGGTTTCTTTCTTCAGGAAGGACAAGATCATCAGACTGCTAAGAGAGAGATTGAAGGAGCTTGGCGCCATATCCACAAGAAAGGGAGAGATATGCTGGGACATAGAGGTGCCGTCTCTTTGGAACCTTACCTACAGTGGGTCCGTGCTAGGGCTTATGCTCTCAAGATGCCGTATAAACTTGAGAAACCTTTGTTCCCTGCCATCGCACCATCATCAGTTGCTATCCCTATCGCAGATGTAGGAGAATATCAGGGGAACCTGGCTAGGATGAAGTCCGAGAGGGATGCTTGGAAGGAAAAGTACCATATGTCCGAATACGAGAATCGAGTCCTGACTCGACAGCTGAAAGAAAAGAAGGAGTTGTTGCTTATTCAAGACGGCCGGTTCGTTGACCACGATGAGAAGCTTCGCCAGAAGGATGCCTTGTTGAAGAAATACGCGAGTGAAAGGAAGAGAAAAAGGGAATGTTCAGTAAACGTGGCTCTCGTTCCTAATCCACAAGAAGAAATCATCGATCGACTGATAGCGGAAAAGAAAGATTTGGAAGACTTTTATGAAGAGAAGATCAAGAAGCTCCGACTACAGCTGGTGTTTGGTCCGTCATCTGAGGATTCTGAGTGAGCTTTAGCTTTAGTTTATTTTATTGATGTCATTTTGTAAAACTATGTAAAAGGGCTTCGTGCTCCGAAGTTGTAATTTATTGTTTTATTAAGGGCTTCGCGCTCCGAAGTTGTAACTTAGGGTCTTATTTCGGGCTTCATGCTCCAAGTTGTAATTTACTGCTTCATGTTTTAAAATGTAATTTATCACTTTATTATGGTTTTCAGGTTGCAAGTTGTAATTTATTGCTTTCATTAGTGGATTTGTTATTCCAAGGTTGTAATTTACTATTCCAAATTGTAAGTTGTAATTTATCGCTTTCGATTGACGGATTGAGTTTTTGTTATTCCAAATTCCTTTACCATTGATGTATGCAAAGTTACTAAAAGTTCCTTGAAAAACTTTTAAAATGAGTCATCATTTGCATCACCATCATGCATCATTTCACATTCCACATCACATGTTTTCTAGAGTCTCATTCTTGTTCTTTTTCCACCGAAGGTTGCCAAGCTGTCTCACCAACACGACACTCGGGCCAGTCGTCAGAAAAGAATGGAAGATTTGGAACAGGAAAATCACGAGCTTCGTGGGGAAGTTGCTACGCTTCGTGCCGAGATGGAAAAGTTAACAGCATTGGTGGAAAGTTTGGTGGCTGTTCAGAATCAGCCATCGACTACGGCTGCCGAGATTCAGACTTCAACTCCAGTGGTTTCCGAGATTGTTATCGCTCCTGCCTCCGCAACTCAAATCAACTCTCCGATCCAACATCAGATGCCGAAAGGTTTTCCTTGGGGAATGCCTTACAACTTTATGCCAGAGGGGTATCAACCTACCGCCCAACCTATATTTCAGCCTGCATTGTCTCTTCCTCAACCAGAGACGACTGCACTGCAGCCAGTAATTCCGTCGGTAACACCTTTTCCGCAACCGATCATGACGACCGTTGCTCCAGTGGTCCACTCAGTGCCGTACTTGAATGAACCAATTTATCCTGCCGAACCTGCTGAAAGTATGGGCCTTTTTGATAGAATGGAGGAGTTTCAGGATCAGTTCCAGGAAATGCAGAAAGAGCTTAGAGCCTTGAAGGGGAAGGATCTGTTTGGGAAGAGCACACATGATCTTTGCCTGGTTCCGAATGTCAAGATTCCGGCGAAGTTCAAAACACCAGACTTTGAAAGATACAAGGGGGATTCGTGTCCTAGAAGCCATTTGACAATGTACGTGAGGAAGATGTCCACGTATTCTGATAATCATGATTTATTGATTCATTATTTTCAAGATAGTTTGACGGGTGCTGCCTTGAAGTGGTATATGGGATTGGACAGCATTCGAATCCGCAATTTTAATGATCTCAGTGAAGCCTTTGTCCATCAGTACAAGTATAATGTTGACATGGCGCCGGACAGGGATCAACTCCGGGCAATGTCGCAGAGAGACCGAGAATCTTTTAAGGAATACGCCCAGAGGTGGCGTGAAATTGCTGCTCAGATCCATCCACCTCTAGAGGAGAAAGAGATGACTAAGATATTTTTGAAGACCTTGGGATCCTTTTACTATGAGAGGATGATAGCCAGTGCGCCCAGTGACTTTACCGAGATGGTAAGCATGGGTATGCGATTAGAGGAGGGAATTCGTGAAGGACGTTTGATTAAGGAAGGGAGTATGTCCAGCAGTGTGAAGAAGTTCGGAGGTGTTTTCCCGAAGAGGAAAGAGCAAGATGTTAGTGCTTTGTTTCCAGGTAGGCCTAGGAGAGGCTACTCTCACGTCGCGGCAGTCACTCCGGCTGTCTGCCCAGCTTTGGTAGCCCCATCTCATCAGATTCCGCCACCTCAACAACGACCTTTTCAACAGCAGCCTCGACAACAGGCCTATCCGCTCAACAATCAGAATCGCTCGCCCAGAAAGCCGCAGTTCGATGCCATTCCTATGACGTATACTGAATTGTTTCCCGCTCTCATTAGAAAGAATCTCATCACAACAAAACCACCTCCTGTCGCACCGAACAGTGCTTCTCCATGGTATAAGGCGGATCAATTCTGTGAATATCATCAAGGGTCGCCGGGGCACAACCTTGAGAATTGCTTTGCGTTGAAGGCGGATGTGCAGAGATTAATTAAGCATGGCATCTTGTCTTTTAAGGATGTGAACCCGAATGTCAGAGATAATCCTTTGCCCCGACATGGGGCAGCTTCTGTGAATATGGTGGAAGGTTGCCTGGGGAAGTTCCGAGTTTTCCAAGTCGAGCACATCAGAGAATCATTGATCAGGTTACATCAGAGTTTGAGAAGACTTGCCTTTGTTAGGCACCAACATGACTATGACGTTTGCCAGTTTTGTTCAAGAGAAGAGGATTGTCCTATTGTGAAGGAGGACATTCAGAAGTTGCTAGATCAGAGAATTATTACTATTACCTATGACCGAAATCCTGAAGATGAAGTGAATGTTATCACCCCACAGTTTAATTTGCCAGAATCAGTAGAGATTGCTTACAACAGCCAGACTGCGTCTGCTGAGCCTTTGATTATTTACCCACCTGGCCCTGTGCCTTATAGCTCAGACCAGGCCGTGTCGTACAAGTATAACGCCACCATGATCGAGAACGGGGTAGAGATCCCCATCCCAACTAGACCGTCTTTCGTTAATATTGCCGATGTAAGTAGAGTGACAAGAAGTGGGCGTGTTTTTGCCGCGGTACCGACAAGAAGACCAGAAGTTCAAGTAAGGAGGCCCATGCCGGCGGAGATCCCTGTAAGAAATGAACCAAGGGTTGAGGTAGGTCGATCCAGTGAACCTATCCCTCACCCTGAAGAAGATGAAATCTTAAAGCTTATCAAAAGAAGCGAGTATAAAATTGTGGACCAGCTTCTGCAAACACCTTCCAAGATTTCCTTGCTTGCCTTATTGAGAGATTCTGGGGCACACAGAGAAGCCTTGATGAAAGTGTTGGACCAGGCGTTCGTAGACCATGATGTGACAGTTGATCAGTTTGACGGGATTGTGGGGAATATAACCTCGTGTAACAACTTGGGTTTCAGTGATGAAGAACTCCCGGAGGAGGGGAGAAACCATAATATGGCTCTGCACATTTCAGTAAGTTGTGGGAACGATACCTTATCAAGCGTGTTAGTGGATACCGGCTCGTCATTGAATGTGATGCCCAAGACCACGTTGTCTCGACTTTCATATCCAGGTGCTCCTATGAGGCCTAGCGGAGTAATTGTTAAAGCCTTTGACGGTTCCAGGAAGACAGTTATTGGTGAAGTGGACCTTCCCATAGTGATTGGTCCCCATACTTTTCAAATCACTTTCCAAGTGATGGACATCCGTGCTGCTTATAGTTGTTTATTGGGCCGTCCCTGGATCCATGATGCCGGGGCAGTCACCTCCACGCTCCATCAGAGATTAAAGTTTGTGAGACATGGGAAACTAGTGATGATTGGGGGAGAGCAGGCCATGGTGGTAAGTCATTTATCATCGTTTTCTTTTATTGATGCTGACGAGGACGTCGGGACCCAGTTTCAGGGCCTATCTGTTGCTAAGGATACCGTGAAGAAGCAGGGGGCATCCATCTCTTCTTTTGAGGATGCACGGCGAGTAGTGGAAAGTGGTTCGGCCGAAGGATGGGGCCAGGTGCTAACGTTACCCGAGAACAAGTCTGGGGAAGGTTTGGGTTTTCATCCAATATCTGCAAGGGTCAAGAAAGAGGTGGTTGTTCGTCCAATTCAAGAGGTCTTTCGGAGTGCAGGGTTTGTGCATCCTGAGGTTGATGCTGTCATAGATGATGATTCCGAGGAGGATTTGCCCGTGTTTGTGACGCCTGGATTGGCTTGCCAAAACTGGATAGCTGTTGACATTCCTGTGGTTATGCATATTTCCGAGTAATGTTTTGTTTATTTTCCTTTTGAAAAATCGCTCTGCCCAAGGCGAAACACATTTTGTGTCGGGCTATGAAAAAATAACTCCTTTTGCTCTGCCCAAGGCAAAAGAGAAATGTCTGGGCTTGTTGTTTCCAGTATTTCCTCTTTAATGAATAAAAATGTTATTTTGTCCACTGCTGTTTTATTTTTTCATTTTTCGGGAAATAATAATGAAAATTGATTAAGAACATTTTGTTTTATTTGCACAAATCGATTTCTAAAATAAAGCATAATCATGTGTGCAGATTACTTCACGATTTAACCATCGAAAACAATGATCCTATGCCCTCTCCCAACTTTGAATTCCCTGTGCTCAGAGCCGAAGAAGGGGATGATGAAGAGGTTCCTGTTGAGATTTCCCGTTTGATTGAGCAAGATGAGAAGGTCATTCAACCATTTGAAGAACCTGTAGAGTTGGTCAATTTGGGTGATGAAGAGGTTAGAAAGGAAGTCAAAGTCGGAGCTTTGCTTATCCCGGAAGTTAAGGAGAAGATGTTGGAGCTTCTCAGAGAGTATGTTGATGTGTTTGCATGGTCTTACCAAGATATGCCAGGGTTGGACAACGACATCGTAGAGCATCGTTTACCGTTGAGACCTGAGTGTCCACCGATCAAACAGAAGTTGAGAAGGACTCGTCCTGACATGGCCGACAAGATTAAAGAAGAAGTTCAGAAGCAGATCAACGCAGGTTTTCTTGTGACGTCGGTCTATCCTCAGTGGTTAGCCAACATCGTGCCTGTTGCTAAGAAGGATGGTAAGGTTCGGATGTGTGTAGACTACAGAGATCTGAACAGAGCTAGTCCGAAGGATGATTTCCCATTACCTCATATTGATGTATTGGTCGACAGTACTGCCAAGTTCAAAGTCTTTTCTTTCATGGATGGTTTCTCTGGTTACAACCAAATCAAGATGGCGCCGGAAGATATGGAAAAGACCGCTTTCATTACACCGTGGGGAACTTTCTGTTATCGAGTTATGCCGTTTGGTTTGAGGAATGCTGGTGCAACGTACCAAAGGGCCATGACTGCTTTGTTTCATGACATGATGCATAAGGAGATCGAAGTGTATGTGGATGATATGATTGCCAAATCACAGACTGAAGAAGATCACTTGGAACATTTGTTAAAGCTATTCCAGCGTTTGAGAAAGTACAAACTCCGTCTGAATCCCAATAAGTGCACTTTTGGCGTTCGTTCAGGAAGACTTTTAGGTTTCATTGTCAGTCAAAAAGGTATTGAAGTAGATCCTGATAAAGTCAAAGCTATTCGGGAAATGCCCGCACCCAAGACGGAAAAACAAGTAAGAGGATTCCTTGGGAGATTGAATTACATTTCTAGGTTCATATCTCACATGACTGCTACTTGTGGGCCGATTTTCAAGCTTCTCCGCAAGAACCAAGGATGTGTGTGGACAGAGGATTGTCAGAAAGCTTTCGATAGTATCAAAGAATATTTGCTCGAACCTCCCATTTTGATCCCTCCGGTGGAAGGAAGACCATTGATCATGTACTTGACCATATTAGAAGATTCCATGGGATGTGTGCTTGGTCAACAAGACGAGACTGGAAGAAAAGAGCACGCCGTATATTATCTGAGTAAGAAATTCACAGACTGTGAGTCTCGTTACTCATTACTTGAGAAAACCTGTTGTGCTTTAGCCTGGGCTGCTCGCCGTCTGCGCCAGTATATGATTAATCACACCACTTGGTTGATCTCCAAAATGGACCCAATCAAGTATATCTTTGAGAAGCCTGCTTTGTTTGGAAGAATAGCCCGTTGGCAGATGTTGTTATCTGAATATGACATTGAGTATCACACTCAGAAGGCAATCAAAGGGAGTATTTTGGCTGATCATTTGGCTCACCAACCAATTGACGACTATCAATCCATCAAGTTTGATTTCCCAGATGAAGATGTTATGTACTTAAAAGCTAAAGATTGTGAAGAGCCGTTACCTGAAGAAGGACCTGATCCTGAATCCCGTTGGGGTTTGATTTTTGACGGAGCTGTGAATTCCTATGGAAATGGAATTGGGGCAATCATCGTTACTCCCCGAGGTACTCATATCCCGTTCACGGCAAGACTGAAGTTTGACTGTACGAACAACATGGCGGAGTATGAAGCGTGTATTATGGGTCTCGAAGAAGCAGTGGACCTGAGGATTAAGATTCTGGATATTTATGGAGATTCGGCACTGGTGATTAATCAAATCAAAGGAGAATGGGAAACTCGTCATCCTGGTTTGATCCCGTACAGAGACTATGCTAGAAGGTTGTTAACCTTCTTCAACAAGGTGGAATTACATCATATCCTTAGGGATGAGAATCAAATGGCTGATGCCTTGGCTACTTTGTCTTCAATGTTTCAAGTGAATGATTGGAACGACGTGCCTACAATCCGAGTTATGCGCCTCGACCGACCTGCTCATGTGTTCGCAGTAGAAGAGGTCACCGACGACAAACCTTGGTTCTATGACATCAAACGTGTTCTTCAAACTCAAGAGTACCCGCCTGGGGCATCCAATAAGGATAGGAAGACGTTGAGAAGATTAGCAAGCAGTTTCTTTCTCAATGAAGAAGTGTTGTATAAGAGGAATTATGACATGGTCTTGCTCAGATGTGTAGACAGACGTGAAGCAGACATGCTGATGCAAGAGGTACACGAAGGATCCTTTGGCACTCATGCCAATGGACATGCAATGGCTAGAAAGATGTTGAGAGGATGTTACTACTGGATGACCATGGAATCTGATTGCTGCAAGTATGTGAAGAAGTGTCATAAATGCCAGATTTATGCGGACAGGATGCACGTACCGCCGACCCTCCTCAATGTTATATCTTCACCTTGGCCTTTCTCCATGTGGGGCATTGATATGATTGGGATGATTGAACCCAAAGCTTCAAATGGTCATCGTTTCATCTTGGTAGCGATTGATTATTTTACTAAGTGGGTGGAAGCCGCATCTTATGCTAATGTAACCAGACAGGTGGTAGTCAGATTTATCAAGAATCAGATTATTTGTCGGTATGGTATCCCGAGTAAGATCATCACTGACAATGGGTCGAATTTAAATAACAAGATGATGAAGGAGCTTTGTGAAGAGTTCAAAATCGAGCATCATAATTCCTCTCCTTACAGGCCGAAGATGAATGGGGCTGTTGAAGCTGCTAATAAGAATATCAAGAAGATCGTCCAGAAGATGGTGGTAACTTATAAGGACTGGCATGAAATGCTTCCGTTTGCTTTACACGGGTATCGTACTTCGGTTCGAACTTCAACAGGCGTGACCCCTTTCTCCCTGGTTTATGGTATGGAAGCAGTACTCCCCGTGGAGGTTGAGATTCCGTCTCTGAGAGTGTTGATGGAAGCCAAGCTTTCTGAGGCCGAATGGTGTCAAAGTAGGTACGATCAGTTGAATTTAATCGAAGAAAAGAGATTGACAGCGTTGTGTCACGGTCAGTTGTATCAGCAGAGAATGAAGAAGGCTTTTGATAAGAAGGTTCGACCGCGCGAGTTCAGAGAAGGTGACCTTGTGCTCAAGAAGATATTATCTTTCCAACCTGATTCTAGGGGCAAATGGGCTCCTAACTATGAAGGACCGTATGTTGTTAAGAAAGTTTTCTCTGGAGGTGCCATGATTCTCGCCAATATGGATGGCGAAGACCTCCCGCGTCCCCTGAACGCCGATGCAGTCAAGAAGTATTTCGCTTAAGTAAATTTCTGGTCAAATCAGTCTTGGCATCTGAGCATATTCTGGAATTCAAAGTTGTTAGGGAGAATAGTGATCATTGTTTTGTATGACCTTTTATTTCACATACTATTTCCCCAAACTTTTGTAAACCGTTGGAGTCGCATTGTTAGCGAACTACCATCTTATTAATGAAATTTGAGCATTTACCTTTTGTGGGCAAAATTTTAATTTTTATGGAAATACTTGAAACAAATTTACTTAAAATATCCTTATTTCTAAAATGTGTCGTGAATAACGAAAGGAATATTAACAGTCGTTCCGAAGATGGTCAAGCCATGAAATGCAAAACAGTACAGTAATTTATACTTGCATGATGAATTTGTTTTCTTTCAAAATCGTCATGAAGTGTTGGCTGTGTACATGCTTGGTTATGGTGGTGCTAAATTTGGTGACTCCCCAGTTGTTCCAGTTAAGTGTGGTTTTAGCTACCTTTGTTTGGGAGATTTTGAAGTGCGGTACACTTCATCTCATGCCAGTGGTTTATTGGTGCTAGCAGATTGGATTTGATTGTTTGTCTCCTCAGAAGACTTGAGCCTTGTAGCGCGACATCTTCCGACGTTGCTTTGTATTCTGTTTATCTTCCATCATTTCAAGAGTGGCCGAGCATTTACGTTGCTGTGACACCTTATTATCTCCAAGATATTCCATCTGTCTGTTTTGTCAGCATATACATGACATTCATTTATTCATTCACACTCGCATCATGCACACAGTTGTATTTGTTAATGTCATTAAATTCGTACACCTTAGTTGTGTCTTTTCAAATAACGTATTTGATCTTTCCAAATAGGGTGTCAACTTAAGCATAAAGTGCGCCTCCTTTCTAATTCCCCAACTGAGCTAATCCTCGTGGATGATTTTTTTGATTCAGCTTACCTTGTCCATTTCTGGATAGGATAAATTCCCCAATCGAGTTACTTTCTCATTGGGTAGAGTCCTGTTTGACTGTTTCTCTCTGGTTATCCCTGGATGAAGTTGTTGCCTCTTGCATAGGCTATCTCATTGATCTTCCCCAGTGAATTTGCGACCTAGACGGTTGGTGCATTTATTTTGCACATTAAAGTATATGATCTCCTCGGGAGAGATTGATTCAAGTTTCTTTTGACGAGGATTATATTCTCTGCCAGTACCATCGCAGTCCCCCTCTGAATTATGTTGGGAAACGACAAGCGGTAGCTCTTCACGAGCAACTCGTACGTTACTATCTTCGACAAGCGCTGAGCAGTAGTTCTTCATGAGCTACTAGTGCGTCATTTTATCTTTGTGAAAGCGCCGAGCAGCAGTTCTTCATGAGCTACTAGTGCGTTATTTATTTTCTGAAACGCCAGCAGTTCTTCATGAGCTACTAGTGCGTCAGTTATGACTTTGTGAAAACGCCAGCAGTTCTTCATGAGCTACTAGTGCGTCATTTTATTCCGTTGGAAAGCGCCGAGCAGCAGTTCTTCATGAGCTACTAGGGCGTCATCGTCATTTTATCCTTTGTGAAAGCGCCGAGCAGCAGTTCTTCATGAACTACTAGTGCGTCATTTACTCTTTTTGGAAGCGACAAGCAGCAAACTCTTCATGAGTTACCAGTACGTTATTTTCTTTGGACGACAGCAAGTGGTAGCCTCTTTATTTGAGCAGCTTGTTTGTTATCAGTATTTTCTTTGGACGACAGCGAGTGGTAGCCTCTTTATTTGAGCAGCTTGTTTGTTATCGGTATTTTCTTTGGACGACAGCAAGTGGTAGCCTCTTTATTTGAGCAGCTTGTTTATCGGTATTTTCGTCGGACGACAACAAGCGGCAGCTTCTTTATTTGAGCAGCTTGTATGTTACCGGTATTTTCTCTGGACAAATGACGGTTTTCTTTATTTGAACAGCCTTCGTATCTACAGTCCCATTACCTCAGCATTAATGAGTATACCTCTGAAATCTCGCAGAGAAGTCTGGTACGAATCTATACCTCCAGAAGTCGGTAATCAGTTATCCGCAGTTTGATACTCTCTGTCTATCGTCGACCTCGATTTGCGAATTCACTATGTTGGATCAATGATTTGTTACGGCTTATGCAAGATGCTCTCTTTGTTAGGGTTAGACGTCGTATTCCCTCAATTTTATTCGCTGTCAGGAGTCTGTCGTTGGAAGTCGATAGCTTGTTTCCCCAGTAGCGTATAATTCATGTCTCTGTGTTTTGTTGGTGTTCGATTCCCCCAGCATTGTCTTGTTTCACACAATATCTTTCTCTGTGAATTCATGCACTACATTCATATCACTGCATGACGACGGCATCTTATGACAAAATTTGCGTAGTTATGTATTTAAGTACCTTCAATCTCGTCGACACGAAGATTTTAATCTTCATATCTCCGGATAGAAGAAACTTAAATAGGGGCAGCTGTTGTACCCCAAATTTTGACCTAAGACGTCGTCTCCTATCTGCATCTTTACATTACATTTGTCTTGATCCATCAATTTTAAATTTCATGACTTTTTCGGGCCAGAGCTATTTATGCTGAACATTAAATCATTTAATCGATTCGTGCAAAAAAATGATGTTTATTAATTATCTATTATCTAAGACTTAAATAATTGAAATTCATTTTTGATTATTATTTAGTTTAAAGATGTACGGATAATAAAATGAACATCAGAGAAGAGGCGCATTAATTGTGCGGACGTTTTATTTATTTACTCATTATTTTTAAATTTAAGTAACTAGAATTTATTCTTAGTTATTATATAATTTAAAGGTTATGAATAATATAAATAAGCATTTGAGGAAATTCATTGGTCAATAACGACTGTTTAATCGTTCGTCGTTCTAGGTTGAATAATTGAAATCCTATTTTAATTATTATAATTTAGTTGAGAATGATGGATTAAATAATCGAAGGTACTAGTTGGTCAATGATAATTATTATTTATCTGTTTATCATTTTTGAATGTAGGTAATTGGAAATTTGTTTTCAATTATTATTCGTTTGGAGAAATAATAAACGATAAATAAATAAAGAAGAAGAATTAATGGACAAATAGTTTCTTTTATTCATTTTTTTGGTACAAGTTATTTTGTAAATATTGTATGTATTACAGTAAATTACAATAATGAATTGACAAAATTAAAATGAGATAAAAAAAAACTAGTCTATCTTAAGTCTAAAGCTTCCAATCCAATGCGTGTCCGCTCATTTAATTTTACCTGCACAATTAAAAGAAAAGAATTAGAATTCAAATAAATAATTAAATGCAGAAAATAAATTTAATGTTCATCATTAAATGTAATGGCCGGAATCAGTTATTATTTTTTTGCAAATCACGGGATTACTCCCGGTTCACAAAAAAGAAAAGGATTTCAAAGCATATGCATAAATTATTTTCCAAAACTGCATACTTAAGCTAATTGCATGTTGTTCAAAATCCTAAAGGTAATTTCAAAAGCATACAGCATAAGCAAACAAATATGCAGTTTGACTATTCTTGCAAGCAACAAAATTCCTTTTTTTTTTCATCATTTTTCAGCCACTACATTTTCAGAAAATAGACAGCTTATCACTCTTTTGTCAAAGCCATTCTGAGAGAGAAAAAGAGAGGGAGAAGTGTGGGATTTGCAGGCTTAGCTTAGGCAGAAAGAGGTATACAAGACAAACTAAGAAAATATAGCCAGTAAGAATAATAGCACAGAAGAAGAATAGAGGCAAACTGAGGGGACAGTAGTGCAGAATACTCAGGGAGATCCCAAGAGATTTGTTTTCAAAATTCCTGGCCTGTAGCGAAGAGAAGAGAGAAGAGCTGCTATATTACAACAAAAGAGAAAACAAAGTAATCTCATCTTCATAAAAACAGCATAAAGAAAAACGAAATATACAAGTTATCAGAACATAATCAAAAACCTGCATCAATCTCACAAAACCCAAATCTCTACCAGCATCATAACCTGCTAATGCCTTAGCTCTTTGTCAACACATAACCCATCACTGAGCTATCCCAAACCAATGCTAAAAACCAAAACAAAACCTGCATAATCACACTGAGAAAACGATTTTCCAAACCATACAAAAAACATTACCAACTGATTGAGCCCCCTATAGCCAATATCACCATCCCCTGTCATCGAAAAACCTCAAGAAACCACACAGAAATTCCACATCCATCATCATGAACAACCAATGCCCAAACCTATGCATTATCCATCCAATAACCTGAAAAATTCTACACAACCAACTAAGCCTCAGTGCAACATCATCGGCTTTCCAAAGCGTTCTTTTCTCAAGCCTACATCATTTCTGCAAACCATCTTTCAGACCAACAAGAGCAAATGCAGTATCACACTCAATCAGAAGAAGAAAGAAACAAAGTTTGGCTTCAACAAGTTTCAAAAAGAACAAGGTAGCATCGCATTCAAGAAGAAGAAGAAAGAGCCAAAGTGCAGTTCAACAGGTTCCAACCATAGCAAACACAGTAGCACGTTCAAGCAAAAGGAAGGGGAAATCGCAAATACCGTTCACCATCGTGTGCGCCTGCCGTCTCCCTGCTGTCCGGCCTCCATCACCCCAAACTCCTCCTCCTTCTCCACCTAGGTAACACGCTTTCTTCCATTCTTTTTCCTTAAATGGCATTCAAATTAACATGGACAGATAAACATGAAAACTAGTCAGAATCCAACGAAATCGTAAAATCACCAACGAACTGTAAGAATTTACACGCGAATTAAACCTAAAATTAACGAAAACGATTTGTCATTACCGTCTCTGCTTAAGCCGCCGCGTCAACAATGGAGGGAAGAGAAGCTTGGTGTGGGTGGCCGGAACAAGGAGATGTTGACATTGGAGGCAAGAAAACGAAGAAGCTGCGCGAGAGAGATGAAGATCGTGAAGAGAGGCGCCGTTCTGCCTTAAGCCAAACCCTAAATCCCTTTGTACAAACAAACACAACCCTAATCATAACTTAATCCCTTGGACCCTATTCTCAACTTAAGCCCACGAATTTGTACACCCCCCCCCTGTCTTCATCACGCTTGGGCTTTATCCCAACCATCCAGCCCATTCCATTTGCTATTCATCCCATCTTTTATTAGTTTAATTCCTTTCTTTTTCTTAATTAATTTAGATTAGTTAATTTTTCTTAGGAATAACATATAATCTTAAATAGATAATCTTTAATATATTTTACTCAAATCTCATTTAGTTTAAATTTATGTTTATTTAATAATTTTAGTCTTGCTTATTTTTAATTCAATTCATGGTTTGATTTAATTTAAAGAAAATATTTAATATCTCTAAAAAACATGTAAAATGAGAAAACTAAAAGACATTCTATTTTTCTTTAATTTACTCCCCTCTTTTTGATTAAATACCAATATAATAAAAACATAAAAAATAGAAACATATAAAATCTAAAAAAACATTTCTCTTAATTCTCGTTACCCTTTTATCATTAAAAATGCGTAAAAAAGTGAAAATCAATTAACTTTTTTCTTTTCGCCTATTAAACAAAAAAATCATATAAAATGCATGTTCATATTTAATTGTTGTGTATCATTTTCTGTCAATTATTTCATTGCACTTGTTTATTCTGTTTGCACCAATCCAAAGGGGATAGTTTAATTTTTGTTGACTTCATGTCCTCAAAAAACGATCGAGCGAGTACCCTCATTTCATTGAAACTTAGGATAATTTTTCCAAATATCCGATTTCTCCAAAACTCACACCTTTTAAGTCAAAACTTCAACGTTAGGTTGTCGTATCTTCAAAAAAAACCGTCCGTATCCCTTTTTCAGCCAAAACGATTTATTTTCAATCAAGCGATCAATTTTAAATAAAACAGATATTTCAAAAGGTTCCTATAGAGTACTATAGATGCATTGGGTGCTAATACCTTCCCATTGTATAACCAACCCCCGAACCATAAGATCTCTTTTCGAAAAAACGCTTTGTATTTATAAGTATTATTTACATTGCATATTTAGGGTTTTATTTCGCTCTCTTCCCTTTTCCTTTGGAAACAATAAAGCGCGGTGGCGACTCTTGCTTTTGCGAGACGAATTAATCAATAATTCGATCTCCGATTTACCCCGCTACATTTTTTTATCGCTACAGCACCCAGGTCCCATTAGACTATGCATTAACACACTTGCCATCTGAGCCAATGTACTTATTTGTTATTAGAACACAAAACAAATATTATATAGAAAAATCAATTAATATGCTAAAAATAAAAAAAAGTGGCGCGCTGTTTTGAACCAGCCAGTTAGGGGAGGACGCGTGGTCGTCTTCTTCAACAAATCCCTGGTTATTTACCTGCGGATTTTTATCAGCAGGAAGATTCATGGGATGCTTCAAAAATTCATTCTAGACCCTGTAAACGCAAGCTAAGAACACCAACGTGTTCGTCTCTCCTCCTTGAGCATCCCTGTACCAATTATTCATCCTAATTTTACCTGTATAAAAAATGCCTAAAAAACAAGGAAACGAACCCTAGCTTCGGATCTAAGGTTATAGGCCATGAAAACAAAATTGAATAATGCAGACATGTTAGAAACTTGACATTAAGCATGGTTATACAAAAGATTTGGCAAAAGGATGCAAGATAATGGATTTACGATACCGTGTTCAGAGCTATGTTCGTGGGCACTTACAGGGCGTTTCAGGAGATGAGAGGACTTGGTTCTGATTGCTATAGCTTCAGGGGTTTGCAAGCAAGAACACCATATTGAGATTTTGGGTTGAATTGACCTCCAAACAAGAATTCGATCTCCCACTTTTTCACACTTTTTTCAGTTTTTTCCTGGCCGTTTGTTGCAGTTTCAGCCCGTGTTCTTATTATGCCTGGCTTGTACATGTATATTGGAAGCAATTAGGTTAAAAACTTGGGCTTCAATCCATAGGAACTGATGAATCATGATTTGGTATGATCTTCCATTATCAAGTTTCCAAAAATGCCTCAAATCAAATATTTTGTGCACAACAATGCTTGATACGAATTTCATTATGTGAATCATGATAATTGAAAGCTGTAATGATCACAAGAATCTCATTCCATCAATTTTTAGATTTTATTTGAATTAATATTGATTTAAAATGAATTAAATCAATAAAAATTAAATAAAATAGAAAAATAAATGATTGGTCATGAAATTTAATATGGGACACGTGTGTGGTGTGATAAGACCAAATCAAGTGGAAAAAAGTGGGCCCTTTTGTCAAAAATTGGAGTTTGGAGGATAGTTGACTTTTGGCAATTTTGGAAAAATGCCCAACTTCAACAATGCATAACTTCTTCAATTTTGAACTTTTGGAAGTATTCTTGTACTTTTTAGAAACCTCGAGATGTCCTCTAACCAACCCGTGTGGTCTCATCTCATTTTGATATTCCATTCCCAAGTTAAAAGCTTTGGCAAAAAAAGGTGTTTTTGTTGACTTTCAAAAATGACCTATAATGTCCAAATTTGTAACTTTTTGTGAGAGAATTACTTGATCTTGGAGTATGAAGATGGATTGTAGGAAATTGCATCCTCTTCAAAATGAGCTTTGGATGGGTCATTTCTCATTAATTATGAGAATGTTATGCTTGGTCAAAGTTGAGTTGACTTTTCCTACAAAAACCCTAATTTAACATCTTTTGAATCTTGATGAATCTTGATGAATCTTGAGCAATCCTTGATGAATCATGATCAACCCTTGATCAAATGATGAATTATCCTTAAAAGTTATAATGTTGACAAAAAATCTTGAGGTTTGACTGTATTTGGGTCACAGTTGACTTTTGCCCTAGCACAGTCGATTTTTGGACCTCTTGAGCAATTGACTGACCAAACTTCCTCTACAAGGCTTGAAATTTGACATGGATGAACTTGAGAAAATATTAGGACATTGGGGAGAACTTGAGGACATTTGGATGCAAGAACCTTGATGCAACACAAAACCCTAATTTTGAATTGACTGCCTTAGGAGGTGATTTGACTATCCAACTCTTGAGCCATCTTGAACAACTTGGAGATGATTCTTGACATATCTTGAGAAATATGGGAGGGAAAATTTTGGGGTACAACAGTTGCCCCTGTTCAATCTTCTTAAACCTGAGGATATAGATTGGCGTTCGGGCCTTTCGTGATTCGAAGGTGGAAGATGATTGAACACTAGAGTGCCCAGAAATTTGCACTCGCATGAAGTAGTATTCACCTTGTGATGTCGGGAATGGGTTTACAGATGCCATTTGGAGATTGATGATGGGAGATGGTCTTAAAGATGCCATCCGAAGGAGTGTCGATCGCGTAAGATATTCCTTAGCGAGAGCTTGTATACCTGTTGTTAAGGGAGATTCTGCTGGGGAATGATGTTCTTTGTCTTAGGAGAAATAGAAATTTAGGAGCTTCGGTCGTCCGTTATTCTACTGGGGAATCATCTCTATTGAAGAGGTGAGAGTGAACTACTATCTGGTCGTAACCCAGGCTTCATAGTGATAAGACCGACTGCTATCTGGTCGTAATCCAGGCTTTACAGTGACTTACTGGGGAGATGATATTAAACTTGCTATTCGGTCGTAATCCAGGCTTTGCAATTTCTCACTTCTTATCTGGTCGAAATCCAGGCTTCAGAACAGATCAAGTGGTTATCCGGTCGCATCCGGGCTTCCCTTTGATGGTTAGGTTTACTAGTATCCGGTCGAATCCGGGCTTCATAGTAACTGGATGTTATTCGGTCATAATCCGAGCTTCACAGTGTCCCTTAACGCTATCTGGTCGTAATCCAGGCTTCACGATGTATCATACCACCATCTGGTCGAAATCCAGGCTTCGTAGTACTCTTGGTTGCTATCTGGTCGTAATCCAGTCTTCACAGCCTCTTCTACCATTATCTGGTCATAATCCAGGCTTCATGGTCTTGTATTGCTTTCTGGTCGTAATTCAGGTTTCGCAATAACTTGTTGAGCTGTTATCCGGTCGTGATCTGGGCTTCACATCTTGCTGGGGAATAAACTATTATCCGGTCGTTCTCCAGGCTTCATAGCTTACTTTTGAGAGATATCACTATCTGGTCGTAATCTAGGCTTCGCGGTAGTCTGATATTGTTATCCAGTCGTAATCCTGGCTTCACAATATGCTGTAGAAATCAAGATACTATCCGGTCGTACCCGGGCTTCATAACTTGAATTTTGATTGTATCTTTCCTGAAAGGTAAGGGTCAGTCTTATGCAATGCATGATATGGATCAAACAATGATGTTCTCAACATAAATGAGATTGTATGGTATGATGCGTATATGCATGCATCATGATGTATGGACATGTAATGTCTTAGCTGGGGAAAATAAATTCCGGAGCTGCTGGAGAATAAAGTTGAATGCTTTGCTTCCGCTAGGGATGGTGGACGAAGATGATTGTGAGAATGAACCTGCGGGAGAAAATAACTCCGTTGGGGAATAAACTGATAAAGAGATTACTTTGAGGGGAATTACTCTGTGGGGAAGAGATGTTCTGCTGAAGATTTTAACGATAAACTCCGTTGGGGATTCCGTTGATAAGCTCTGTTGGGGATTTTAATGATGACCTCCATTAGGGATGGATTATCGTTGCTGGTGATATTAGATCTGTTAAGGTTTGAACTCCTATTTGGGGAAAGAAAGGACCTCGCTGGGGAATATTTTTCATTTGCTGGGGGATGTCTTTATACTCTGTTGAAGAATATTAAGACCTTCTGGGGATACCAAACCTTTTTAGCGCTTGATGGTGGATTAACTCTGCTTGAGGAGAGTATTGCTGATTCGTTCATGGTTGCCAGTTTCAGCTGAGATAGCTATTATCACTGTCTTACCCTACGGGGATTGGAGGTATCTTAGCCATATCCTTCAGCTGAATCTATCTTGGTACCTGGTGGACAGAGCAACTTTTACAGTTCGGGTAATTTCTTATTTTCCCCTGTTTCTATTATTACCAGTAACTCATCTTTCGTTTCGCATGTAAATATTTATGATCAGCAATTAATGTCAAATGCATATATAAAAAATGAATATTGGACGTTCTTTGCAAAACAAAACAGATAAAGGAAAAACAACTTGAAATTTCTGAAAATGAATTTGTATTGATTTTGAAGTTTGGCCTGCAAATAGGCGTTTTTTGTACAAGAGGCTGACGTCCTAGTAAGAGAATGCCGCCGAACAAATAGAATTTATACAATTTGTGAAAAGGAAACAAAGCAGCTATGTGAATAATTCCACTGGGTTCCAATTCTGCTATTGCCTTTATATCTTCAAGCATCTCATCACTTTGCTGCTTAGTTGAAGATAAATCTGATTGATTAGTGTCGTCCGAGCTTGATAGTCGATATCGAAGTCTGGATGCCAGGTGATCCAATGAGACCTAGTGTTACGCTTTGATCCCTAACTTTTTCCTGGACTGCCCTTTCGGGTTTTCAGTCCATCGGGATACCCATTTTTTCCCAAGCCGCCTTTTCAGGTTTTCGACTTGCCAAGTGTGTAGATTTTTTATTTTCATCCCTTATTTTGCCCGAACCCTTTTGGTTTGCCGGGAAGCCCTTATTTTTGCCTAGGCCAGTTAACCTAGCGGGTCTTTGATTTATGCGTAGTATCTTTTCACTATGTCTGCATTGACGGGGTGAGGAAGGTCGTCACCATCCTTGATACTCTTGTCGTCTGACTTTCTTGTTAAATGCCTTGATCATCCGTTTTTGGTATGTCTGACCATGACAAATAACAGTAAGTCTTTTTTCGTCGATTAGGTTCAGCTGATCAAGCCGGGTCTGAATCCAGTCGCCTTCGCTTAAACCTGCATCCTTCATGATCCGGAGAGAGGGTATCTGAACTTCAATAGGCAAGACTGCCTCCATGCCATAAACCAAGGAATAGGGTGTTGCCCCTGTTGACGTCCGTGCTGAAGTACGGTACCCATGAAGAGAAAATGGTAACATCTCGTACCAGTCTTTGTATATCACTGTCATCTCCGCACAATCTTCTTAATGTTCTTATTTGCTGCTTCGACAACCCCATTCATCTTCGGCCGGTAGGGAGAAGAGTTATGATGCTGTATCCTGAATTGCTCGCAGAGCTCAGTGATCATCTTGTTGTTGAGATTGGTACCATTGTCCATAATGATCCTCTCTGGTACACCGTATCGACAGATCAGATTGTGCCGAATTAACCGTGCCACGACGTTCTTGGTTACGGTAGCAAAGGAAGCTGCTTCCACCCACTTTGTAAAGTAATCAATTGCTACCAGGATGAAACGATGCCTGTTGGATGCCGTAGGTCTGATCTCGCCGATCATATAAATGCCCCACATTGCAAAAGGCTAAGGTGCTGTCAAAACGTTCATAGGAACTGGAGGTATGTGCACTTTATCAGCATAGACTTGGCACTTGTGACATGTTCGAGAGTGCTTTTAACAGTCGGCTTCCATTGTAGACCAGTAATATCCTGCCCAGAGGATTTTCTTTGCCATGGTATGTCCACTGGAATGAGTTTCGAAAGTACCTTCATGCAGCTTTGCCATGATCCTTTCTGCTTCAATCTTATCCACACAACGCAGTAAGGTCGAATCATGGTTACGTTTGTAAAGGATGCCATTGCTGATGAAGAACTTCGCCGTGAACCTCCTCAGAAACTTCTTGCCATTAACAGATGCACCCTCGGGGTATTCTTGAGCTCAAGGTACCTCCTCACCTCATGATACCAGGGCTTTTCTGTTACTTCTTCAATCTCAAGATCACAGCAATGTGCCGGTTCTTCCAATCTTTCAATGATGATTCGGGGAGCTTCGTTGTCCCAATTGACCTTGAACATGGAAGACATCGTATCCAACGCGTCCGCCAACTGATTCTCCTCTCTAGGGAAGTGTTTAAAGGTTATCTCCTCAAAATGGGGAAGCAATGTCAACACATACTCCTTGTAAGGGATAAGATTTGGGTGTTTCGTATCCCACTCGCCTTTGATCTGACTGATCACGAGAGCGGAATCTCCAAAGACACTCAAGAACTTAATCCTTAGGTCAATTGCTGCTCGAAGACCCATAATGCACGCTTCATACTCCGCCATATTGTTGGTACAGTTGAAACATAGTCGGGCGGTAAACGGAGTATGAGAGCCTTTAGGAGATATGATCACGGCGCCAATGCCATTACCCAAAGCGTTCGAAGCTCCATCAAAGTACATAGACCATCGGGATCCTTCCTCAGGTCCTTCATCCGGTCCAGGTGTCTCACAATCAGTTATCAACATGATATTCTCGTCCGGAAATTCAAAGTTCATAGACTGGTAATCATCCACTGCCTGATGTGCCAAATGGTCTGCCAATACACTTCCCTTGATTGCTTTTTGAGTTGTGTACTGGATGTCATACTCAGTCAAGATCATCTGCCATCTTGCAATTCTCCCGGACAAGGCAGGCTTCTCGAAGATATACTTGATTGGATCCATCTTTGATATCAACAAAGTGGTGTGAGTCAACATATATTGTCTCAGCCGGCGAGCAGCCCATGCCAAAGCGCATCAAGTTTTCTCGAGCAGTGAGTATCGGGTCTCACAGTCGGGAAACTTTTTGCTAAGGTAGTAAATAGCATGCTCTTTTCGGCCAGACTCGTCATGCTTCCCCAACACACACCCCATTGAGTTGTCAAGTAATGTCAAGTATAAGATCAGAGGTCTCCCTTCAACTGGTGGCATCAGAATGGGTGGCTCTTGGAGATATTCTTTGATCCTTTCGAAAGCGGCCTGGCATTCATCGTTCCAACGTACTACTTGATCTTTCTTCAGTAGCTTGAAGATTGGCTCACAAGTAGCAGTTAGGTGTGAGATGAATCAGGCAATGTAGTTCAGGCGTCCCAGAAAGCCTCTGACCTCTTTCTCTGTTCTGGGAGCTGGCATCTCTTGTATGGATTTCACTTTTGCAGGGTCAACTTGAATACCTTTGTCGCTCACGACGAAGCCTAGTAGCTTACCATACCTCACCCTGAAGGTGCACTTGTTCGGGTTCAACCTCAGCTTGTACAACTTCAACCTGCCAAACAACTTCTGCAGATGGTCAAGGTGTTCTTCCTTAGTCTGGGACCTTGCAATCATATCGTCGACGTATACTTCAATCTCATGATGGATCATGTCATGAAATAAAGAAACCATGGCACGCTGATATGTTGCCCCAACATTCTTCAGTCCAAAAGGCATGACCTTGTAGCAAAAGGTACCCCACTGAGTAACAAAAGTTGTTTTCTCGATGTCTTCGGGAGCCATCTTTATCTGATTATAACCGGAGAAACCATCCATGAAGGAGAAGACCTTGTGCTGAGCAGTGTTGTCAACCAGAACGTCGATATGAGGCAGAGGGAAGTCATCCTTGGGGCTTGCCCTGTTCAGATCCCTGTAGTCAACACACATTCGGACCTTACCATCTTTCTTCGGCACTGGAACCACATTGGCAACCCACTGAGGGTAAGAAGTCACTGTTAGAAAACCGACGTCAAACTGTTTCATAACTTCAGCCTTGATTTTCTCAGACATCTCTGAGCGCATACGGAGAACCTTCTGTTTCACTAGAGGACAGTCTTCCTTGGTAGGCAGGCGATGAACCACAATATCAGTATCCAACCCCGGCATATCTTCGTAGGACCAGGCAAAGATCTCAACATAGTCACGCAACATCTGAATTAACCGTTGTTTCACACTAAGCTCCAGATTTGCACCGATCTTGACCTCTTTCTTATCTGTCTCGGTACCCAAATCTACTGTTTCCACTAGCTCCTCGTGTGGCTGAATAACCCTCTCTTCTTGGAGTAGCAGTCTTGCAAGTTCACCAGGCACTTCGCAATCATCTTCACCCTCATCTTCGGCTAAGTTGGTCGGATTTTCGAAGTCATAACTGGCAGTAGCAGAGTCGTTACCAGTGAGATCCATAGTAGATGTGGACCTGTATATGTGAGTGTGTGTAAAATAGATGTTTTGCAATATATAATAAAGAAAGACAAGGAGAGCAAATTTTTGAAATGCAAGAAACGTCCAATGCTTTTATTAATGATATATGAAAATGACACACAAAAGCCCTCACAAATGAAGCCATAATGCCCCGGGTAAGACACCTGGCCATAAAGTTTAAGACGTTGTCTATTACAAATTCAAAACAAAAGTTTCATTACTGGTTAACAAAAGTAATAGGGATGAAGTCCTTTGCTGTTCAGTTGCTTGGTCCATCGTCGGTCGTAGGATAGATCCAACTATCGAACTTAGACTCTTCCACGTCATCTTCAATGGCATTCACTCCCGAGTTGCTGATGAACACGAGAGGTCTTCCGATTCGTGTATTTCGAACGGCCCTTTGAGCTTCTGCAGTGAAACCCAAACCAAACTTGTTAGCCTTCTGTGTAAAATCAGGAAGTCGGCCCCAATTTGCACACTCACCCTTCTCAATAACAGCTCGGGCATCTTTTAAGGAAGCCATCTTCATAGGAGAATCTTCAACCACAGTCTCAGCTGATGCCAGTGTTTGGGGAACCTCTTCAAAGTGCTGAAATGGGGTCTCGATGAACTCCCCATCCATTTTTACATATCGGAATGAGTTGAGGTGGCTGACCATGTACTCTTCCTCCCCTTGTATTGTCACAATCTTCCCTTTGACCGGGTACTTCAATTTCTGGTGGAGCGTTGAGGTTATGGCCCTAGCTTTGTGGATCCATGGATGACCTATCAAACAAGAATAAGATGGCCGAATGTCCATCACATAGAACGTAGAATTGAAGACCTGAGAACCAACTTTAATTGGAATATCAACCTCACCATGCACCATCCTCTTAGACCCATCAAAGGCCCTGACAACAATGTTACTTGGTTTCAACTCCAACCCTGCATAATCCAACCGGTCTAGAGCTTTCTTGGGCAAGACATTCAATGAGTAACCAGTATCAACCAATACATGTGCAAGAGTAGTGCCCCTGCATTCAATGGAGACATGCAGGGCATCGTTATGATTCTTTCCTTTAGCAGTCAAGTCGGCGTCAAAGAAACCCAACCCATTATCAGCAGTCAAATTAGCCACACAATCTGTAAACTGATCAGCTGATGTCTCTTGTGGCATGTGGGCAGTCTTCAGGAAGGTAATCAGAGCCTTGGCATGGGCCTCTGAGCATAGTAATAGTGACAACATAGAAATCTTGGATGGGGTTTACCCCAGTTGCTCAACTACGTTGTAATCACTCTTCTTAATAATCTTCAGAATCTCTTCCATCTCCTGTTTGGAAGCTTCAACAGTAATTGTCTTCGGTGCCTCCGTCTGGGCAGGCGCATCAGTGGGATCCCTTTGCCCCGAGCGTCAGATGACTCGGCGACAGGGGTAAGAATAGGGACTTGATCAGGAATGGCAGTAGGTACACTTGCAGGTGTAATAACAACAGGTCTTCGGACAGTTGGTGGAGCAATATCAGGTGAGAAAAGTTTGCCGCTGCGGGTGACTTTAGCAGGTCCAGTAATGTTGCTGACGCCAGTATCAGCATCCAACTCTTGCTTAACTCCATGAAAATAAACATCAGCCCCATAGTGCCAAGGGACAGCTTTATCAGAGGTATATGGGATGGGCCCCGGAACAGTGATGATCACAGGTGCGATTTTCGGAACAGATGTAATTCTAACAGGCTTCCTCGAGGGAGCCTTGGAAGAATTGTCGAAAATGGTAATGATGGCGACTTCTTCAGTAGGAATGGAAGGAACAACAGTCTTCTCAAACAGGATCTCCTTACTATCCATCAGGTTTTGGATACCTGACTTCAGGAATGGGCAACCGGTAGGTAAAATAAAACACATATGACAACCTTCGTCACAGCCCGAAAATAAACTGGCTAGCAACAGGTTCTTCTTGACAGTCATCAGAGGGGTAATAATGTCATCCACAGAAACTACAAACAAGTCTTCCTCTACAGCATTCACTCCATGTTTGGGCATGGGAGCAGTCACAACATTAGGCCTTTCGGGCGCCTCGAACTCAATCTTCTTTGCATCAATTAAGTCTTGTATCTTACTTTTCAGACTCCAACAATCATCTGTATTATGCCCCGGGCTATCAGAGTGAAAAGCATAGCGGGCGTTAGGGTTATACCTTGGTGACGTTGTATTTGAATTCTTTGGGGGTTCCCTTAGAGTCACCAGATTACTCTTCAGCAACTGTGGCAAAATCTGAGATAAGGCCAAGTTGAGACGAGTGAATTTCCTCTTAGGTCTCTCGTCCTTTTGTCGATTGTTTTACTGAGGAGTACCAGCAGGTTTTGAAATAACAACCGCATTGACAGCTTGGCGGTGTTCAGGTTTATTTTGTCTTCTTGCACTGTAGACAACACTGGACTCTTTCTTAAACTGCTTCTTCTTGGTGCTTGATGAAGCACCCTTCTGTATCTTCCCAGCCTTAATACCAGCTTCAATCCTCTCACCCATCAAGATAAGATCTGTAAACCCAGATGAAGAGCTTTCAATCAAGTGGTTGAAGAATGGACCAGACAGGGTCCCCAGAAACATGTCAACAAGCTCCCGATCAGCCAAGGGTGGTTGTAATCTTCTAGCGAGGTCCCTCCCTTTCTGAGCATAATCTTTAAATCCTTCACCCGTTCCCATTGACATACCCTGGAGTTGGGTACGCGTAGGAGCGAGGTCGGAGTTGTACTGATACTGCCTATAGAATGCAGTAGCCAAATCTTCCCAACTGTGGATACTGGCTCCGTCCAACTGATAGAACCACTCAAGCTGAGTCCCTGAGAGACTGTCTTGAAAGAAATGGATCCATAAGTTCTTATCAACAGTGTAAGGCTGGATCTTCCTAACATATGACCGGAGGTGCAGCTTTGGACAGGAAACTCCGTCATACTTGGCAAAGGCTGGTGCCTTGAATTTATGGGGAATCACCACCCCAGATGATAGACCTAGATCTCCAAAGTCCAAACCGGGCACCTTCTGAATTTCCATAACGCTCAAACGGTCTTCCAGTTGTTTGTACTTATCCTCAGCAGGAGGATATTGTTCTTCATCGTAGTCTGTCTCGTTGTCGGAGACCACAGGGCTAGGAGCCCTCCTTCTTGTGGACTATCTTTCCCTCCAGATGAGGTGGTCAGATCAACTTCATTTTGTAGCCTGTTCCCAAACCTGTGTCCTGTGTTGAACAAGATTGTCCTCTTCTTCTTCTTCTTTTTCTCCTTCAGGATCAAGGTCTTCAGGTCCTGCTGACCTTTAGCTAGGCTCATGAACAGCTCTTGAAATTGGGCATTCTGGGCCTAGAGGGCCTTGATAGCTTGCTCAGTTGAAGGTTCAGTAGACATGATGATCGCTGAAATAAACAGCGAAGAAGATAAGAGACCTGTAAAGGGTACCTGTTTATGAAGTGCATGGGATGAAATGCGTATAATTATGATTTCAAATACAATTGAGATTCAAATTTGTAAACAAGAAAGGAAACACACTTTATTAGATAACTTTGTAATTCAAAATGTTCAACAACTTGCCCTTAAGGCATTACAAGAATGGAAATACTGAAAAGTAAATAAAAACTAGAAAGGAAATCATCAAAGGTCCATCAATGCTCCCATGGTCTCTTCTTCTCAGTGCGGACATAGTCGTTGAGAATTCGCTCGTTTTCTAACTGTCTAGTCAGCTTCTGGATCTTCTGTTCTTGCTTGTTGAACTTCTCTCGGTAAGAATCCCATTCGTCCCTCAACTGCATCCAAGACCTCTTCAATGCCCCAATGTCAGTGGGCATATAAGGATGGATAATGGTTGGAAGAACCCCTTCTTCATTAGCAACTTCAAGAGTGACAGGCCGGACGGCTTCATATGGCATACCTAGCTTCTGGGCACGGATGCGGACCCATCTGAGATATGGCTCCATTGGCAGAGAAGTCTTTGGACCTAACTCATGTGGATCTGATTGGTGAACTCTGTCCCAAGCCCTTATGAATCTACGATGTTGCTCGTTGCTATCCCCTTGAAAATCAAAGATGATATGAGGCATTAGCATCTCATGAGGTTCTTCTCTTCAGAATCTTCCAAACTGACGAAGAGCTGAGCATGGGTTGTAAGAAATTCCTCCATGGGTTCCTATCAATGGAACATTAGGATACTCTCCACAGCGATCAATGACAGTCACCTCATCCATACCTTTGAGAGTCCAGATAATGTCATTATGAGAAAGAGACATCACCCTATAAGCCCAGCCCATTCCCTCTTTGTTCTTTAGCACTGACTTAGGGAGGTGCGAAATAAACCACCTCGACAATAAAGGAGCACAGCACATCAAGGTTCCCCGCTTTCGGACAGTACGAGCATAGAGCTGATGAAGGATGTCACCCAAGAGAGTGGGTACATGGTTCTAAGAGATGAAGATCTTTATGGCATTAACATCAACAAAAGTGTCAGGATTCGGAAACAATACCAAGCCATATATCAGGAGAGCCATAATATCCTCGAACGCCTTAAAGTCTAGGCTATCCCAGAAGTAGTTAGCCTTACCAACCAAGAACTTAGTCAGAAATCCTTTTGCTCCACTCCTAGTCTCCCAATTAGCCATTACCTCCTCTTTGGTCAAATGAAGGGGTGCAGCAATCTCTTCGGGCTTAAGAGTCTTTTCCCAACCAGTAAATGGGGTCTGCTCTAGAACAGAGATATCGAGCAGCTCAGAGAACTCTTCTAGGGTAGGAACCAGCTGGAAGTCCTGGAAAGTAAAACAATGGTACAGCGGATCATAGAACTGGACCATGACACTCATCATCTGCTCGTCCAATTTAGAGGTGACCAAACTGAGAAGAGAACCATGCCTCCTGATGAAGGAAGTAGTGTCAGGCATCTTGGAAACATACTCTTTAAGCAAGGTAGGGACTTGAACAAAGTTGATCCGGATGGTATTCTTACGCATGGGCATCATGATGACCTACAAAACAGAGCAAAGATGAAACCCTCTTGTCTTTGAAATAGGTTAGTCCTTATGCAAGATGTATGCAATGTTATGATGTTATGATGTCATGATAGTAGGCACACCACAAGTATCCACAAAAAGAAAACATGGTAAAGGCACACTAGTCACACAAAAGAGCCCTTAGATTTCAGGCTGGCATGGAGCTTAGGTACTACCCTCTTTCAGTTTAGTTGGTTTAAACCTGTCCTAAAAATAGTAACCGGGTTCTAGAGGATCTCAATATCACTGACTACCCTCAATCGGTCATAATTCCAGTTTAGCAACCTTTTCTTGCGGCCGGAATCATCGCGAGAGTTTAGTCTCAATGAGTGTAGCATACTGCTACTGTTCTATGGCCAAGTTGGTCAATTTAAGGTTCTAAGGTCAGTTGGTGCTTAATGACCCCTTAGAAGACCCATATTCTCCTCGTTCCAACACAAGGGATATCGGTACAGACTAAAGTGTCACACCAACGTAGCTACTGCTTCATCAGTATCGGTCTACACCGTACAAATCCCTCACAGTTTATTGCTACTTACCTAAAGGGTATCCCCAGATCCGGGTTAGGATCTACAGAACTCCGATACAAGCCCATAAAATTAAAGCATACAAAGCATACAATTGAAAACATAATGATCTAATCCTAAGGTACACCTCACTTTAAATATGTCCCAAGCAGAGTAGCCAGTTCTGTGATCGGTGGGAAAGAGAACTGACTGTTTTGGAATGCTGGTTCGCGTTTGCGTTTGTTTTCGCAAAATGTCGCAGTAAGCAAGAGCAAAAGCACAGAAAAAGCACAGAAAAATTCCTTTTTGAGATATTTCTCGGGTTCGGGAGGTAGATTATAGAAAGGGAAGGTGTTAGCACCCTTTCTATCTGTGGTTATCCACGGGCTCTTAGGTACTTGCTCATTGTGTTTTCAAAAGTTTGCTTTTCTTTGTGTTTGTGGGTTCGAAAAGAGTTTTTGTTTTTGAAGAGGGGGTAAGTGCGAAAAGTTTTGTTTTGTTATAAAAGGAGCAAGTACTTAAGAACCATCTACCTACTCAAAAAGGAATTAATCTGTACAAGTGTCCTTTAGATAATTCTATCCCACAATTAAGGAGTAGGTAGCATCGTCGTTGGAGTTTTCGGGTCAATTTAATTAAGGGACGTGTGGTCACTAAAGCAATGTTATGACGCCTTAACGGTAACCTTAATGTCTTAGATCATTTTATTCGAGGCAACCATTTCGAGGCAACTTATGATCTTTGGACAAGAGGGCGACCTCTAAAACTTCCTATACTCAATGACCACATTCTAGGCAACCAAGTGAGGTGTACCCAAAGAGTGCGCATGTGCGAGTGTGTTATTTCGGTTAATTTTATCTGTACATGTCATGGGTGAGCTATATTAATTTTAGATTAAAGATTGATCTTGTCATGCATTGCCTAGTTATCAAACATCTAACAGTTAATATTGTGTGGAAATTAAATTGCGGAAAATTAAATCTAAGCTATTACAAGGCGTCGGGTATTTACATCGCCAAAGACAAACCCTTTAATTTAAATTGCGGAAAATAAAAGAAAGCGATAAATAAATAAAGTCCTAATTAAAAGCTATTACATACTAGAAGCAATTGCAATATTGGAAATAAATAGATTGCGTGCGAAAAATTAAGACGGTGCATTTTTAGGGTTTTGACCCTTTTTTATTAAAGAAAGCAATTTTTTTTGTTATTTTGAATTAAATGGAATTAAAACTAAGTTAATTAATTAATCAAATGAAAAAATATATTTTTTGATTTTTAATATTTAAGGAAATAAAATAAAGAATGATTAAAATTATTAAAAACCTAATTCTACATTAATTTTAATTTATTGCAAAAAATATTAAAATTATACCTAATTAAAAACTAACTTAATTGGTTGATAATTATTTACAAAAATAGAGTGATGAAATTAAATTTAATAAATAAAAATAATATTTTTTAGGTTTTCTGATTTTATTAAGAAAAATAAATTGGTTAGTGTAAATAATAATAATTAATAAAATAATTAACTAAAAAGAAATATAAAAGAGAAAAAGAAATAAACCCAGGGGGTGTTGGGCCCAGAAAGGAGGTATGATTTGCAATCTCCAGGCCCAAACACAATGGCCTTTGTTGACTTTTCCAATTACCCACACGCGTGTTGAATTGGGTGTATGGTGAGCCATCAATCCTGGCCTCTGGATTTGATCTGAAACCACCTGGCTATCATCTGGATGGAGACACACGATATGCCATGCTTTGGATGCTACATGGAATCACCTGGGACAAAATAATAATAAGCGTTTGGGGGGACCTGGGATTCGAACCCAGGTCCCATTAGACTATGCATTAACACGCTTGCCATCTGAGCCAATGTACTTATTTGTTATTAGAACACAAAACAAATATTATATAGAAAAATCAATTAATATGCTAAAAATAAAAAAAAGTGGCGCGCTGTTTTGAACCAGCCAGTTAGGGGAGGACGCGTGGTCGTCTTCTTCAACAAATCCCTGGTTATTTACCTGCGGATTTTTATCCGCAGGAAGATTCGTGGGATGCTTCAAAAATTCGTTCTAGGCCCTGTAAACGCAAGCTAAGAACACCAACGTGTCCGTCTCTCCTCCCTGAGAATCCCTGTACCAATTATTCATCCTAATTTTACCTGCATCAAAAATGCCTAAAAAACAAGGAAACGAACCCTAGCTTCGGATCTAAGGTTATAGGCCATGAAAACAAAATTGAATAATGCAGACATGTTAGAAATTTGACATTAAGCATGGTTATACAAAAGATTTGGCAAAAGGATGCAAGAGAATGGATTTACGATACCGTGTTCAGAGCTATGTTCGTGGGCACTTACAGGGTGTTTCAGACGATGAGAGGACTTAGTTCTGATTTCTATAGCTTCAGGGGTTTGCAAGCAAGAACACCACGTTGAGATTTTGGGTTGAATTGACCTCCAAACAAGAATTCGATCTCCCACTTTTTCACACTTTTTTCAGTTTTTGCCTGGCCGTTTCTTACAGTTTCAGCCCGTGTTCTTATTATGCCTGGCTTGTACATGTATATTGGAAGCAATTAGGTTAAAAACTTGGGCTTGAATCCATAGGAATTGATGAATCATGATTTGATATGATCTTCCATTATCAAGTTTCCAAAAATGCCTCAAATCAAATATTTTGTGCACAACAATGCTTGATACGAATTTCATTATGTGAATCATGATAATTGAAAGCTGTAATGATCACAAGAATCTCATTCCATCAATTTTTAGATTTTATTTGAATTAATATTGATTTAAAATGAATTAAATCAATAAAAATTAAATAAAATATAAATATAAATGATTGGTCATGAAATTGAAGATGGGACACGTGTGTGGTGTGATAAGACCAAATCAAGTGGGAAAAAATGGGCCCTTTTGTCAAAAATTGGAGTTTGGAGGATAGTTGACTTTTGGCAATTCTGGAAAAATGCCCAACTTCAACAATGCATAACTTCTTCAATTTTGAACTTTTGGAAGTGTTATTGGACGTTTTAGAAACCTTGAGATGTCCTATAACCAACCCTTTTGGTCTCATCTCATTTTGATATTCCATGCTCAAGTTAAATTCTTTGGCAAAAAAGGTGTTTTTGTTGACTTTCAAAAATGACATATAATGTCCAAATTTGTAACTTTTTGTGAGAGCATTTCTTGATCTTTGAGTATGAATATGGATTGTAGTAAATTGCATCCTATTCAAAATGAGCTTTGGATGGGTCATTTCTCATAAAGTATGATAAAGTTATGCTTGGTCAAAGTTGAGTTGACTTTTCCTACAAAAACCCTAATTTAGCAACTTTTGAATCTTGATGAATCTTGAGCAATCCTTGATGAATCATGATCAACCCTTGATAAAATGATTAATTATCCTTTAAAGTGAGAATGTTGACAAAAAATCTTGAGGTTTGACTGTATTTGGGTCACAGTTGACTTTTGCCCTAGCACAGTCGATTTTTGGACCTCTTGAGCAATTGACTGACCAAACTTCCTCTGCAAGGCTTGAAATTTGACATGGATGAACTTGAGAACATATTAGGACATTGGGGAGAACTTGAGGCCATTTAGATTCAAGGACCTTGATGCAACACAAAACCCTAATTTTGAATTGACTGCCTTAGGAGGTGATTTGACTGTCCAACTCTTGAGCCATCTTGAACAACTTGGAGATGATTCTTGACCTATCTTGAGAAATATGGGAGGGCAAATTTTGGGGTACAACACCTACGCTTCTGGTCCGTAGGTAAAAGTCATTGGACCTTTTAGCAACGGAGAGAGGTCAGGGACGATGGCGTGGCAAGCCTTGATTGCCCCATTTAAATTCTGTGCGCTGATAAGTTTATTTTGTTTGTTTTTTTAATATAAGGATTAATGGTTGTTTGATATACAACAAGTGTGTGTAGCTCAGTTGGCATTGAGGTAGGTGAAAAGGCCATAGGGCCTGGGTTCGAATCCCAGGTCCCCCATATTCTTCAATATTATTTTGTCTTGTGTAATCATGCGCTTGTACAGGCCAAGACCCCACCATGTGCCATCAACTTGCACCCACTAGATCTGAAGCAGATTTAATCCAAAGGTCATCATGTGATGGTCCATCATGCATCCCATTCAAAGTGCAGCGCTGGATCCAGGAAGTCAACGTGGACCAGGGTTCTTGAGCCCAAAAGCTTGCTATCAACACCCCTCCATTTTGCTGATTACAAGGCCCATATTCTCTCTTTTGCTTTTTATATTTTCTCTTTTATTTTAATTCATTTAATTTATTTTTACTAACACAAAAATGAATTCTTTTTTATCAAAAAATCATAAATCAATTTTCACCCAAATTAGATTTAGGTTTATTTTTTATCAAAAATTAATTTAATTAGTTAATTTAATTTTTTAGGTAACTTTAATTTTCTTTGTAAATAAATTAAAATCAATTAGAAAAACTAGGGTTTTTGCTTAACCTAATTTTTATTTTTCTTTTCTAAAAAAAAACCAAAACACAAAAATAGGTTAAATTTAATTAATTTCTATTAATTTAGTTTAATTAGTAATTAGGTTCATATTTAATTTAAAACCTTTTATTTTTCTTAAAATAATCAAAAACAACCAAAAAATGATTTTTCTTTTAATTAGGTTTAGACGGGGTCAAAACCCTAACTTTTCTCGTTCTTAATTCTTCGCGCGCATTTATTTATTTTTCACAATATTGATGTAATTGCTTATGGGATGTAATAGATTAATAAGGACTTTTCGTTTACTTATCATTTTTGCGGGTTTTTTTGGCTATGTAATTAATACCCGAAGCCTTGTAATAGCGTAGCTTTATTTTCTGCACTTTAATTCTCGCTAATATTAACGGTTAGATGTATGATAATAGGGTTGCATGACAAGAGTGTATGTAAATTTTAAAACGGTTAGCAAACCCTAAATGTGCAAAGATAAAAACTTGAAATCAAAACACTCGCACATGCGCACTCCTAGGGTATACTCTCACTTCGGTTGCCTTCGGTAAACGATCATTAAGTATAGGGTATTTTAGTGGTCGCCCTCTTGTCTAAACAAAGATCAAAGTCCCGTTTGGAAATGTTGCCTCGGAAGTGTTGCCTCAAATATGATCTTAAGACATTAGGGTTATTACTAAGACGTCCTAACATTGCTTTAGTGATCGTACGTCCCTTTCAAATTGAACCTTAAAACTCCAATGACGGTGCTACCTACTCATTAATAGTGGGATAGCGTTGTCTAAAGGAAACAAGAACATAAACATTCTTTTTTCGAGTAGGTAGATGCTAGTAGGTACTTGCTCAAAACAAACTTTTTCCACACTTACACTCTTTTCAAACAAAGTTTTCAAAACAACTTCGTAACACTCTTGAAGACAGGAGCAAGGGTTAAATCGAAGTAAAACAAAAACTTTTTCAAATCAAACACACACAAGCAATTTTGAAAATGATGAGCAAGTACCTAAGAGCCCGTAGAAAACTACGGATAGAAAGGGTGCTAATACTTCCCTTTCTATAATCTACCCCCCGTACTCAAAATCTCGAAAAAGGAATTTTTCTGTGCTTTTTTCCTTTCCAGTTGGATAAAATAAAAGTCGGTGGCGACTCTTGCTTACCGCGACATTTTGAAAACACAAACGCAAAACACAAACCAGCATTTTCCTTAAAAAGTCCGGTTCTGCCACCGTATCACAGAACTGGCGACTCTGCTGGGGATAAATAAGTGGGGTATACCTTAGGATTAGTTCATCATAAATTGCTTCTATTGTTTGATTTGTTTGCTTTATCTTTGAGGGCTTTGTATGGGGAGTTACTATAGATCCTAACCCATATCTGGGGAACACCTTTTAGGTAAGTAGCAATAAACTGTGAGAGAACTGTATGGCGTAGACCGATACGGTTGAAGCAGTAGCTACGTTGATGTGGCACATTGGTTGGTATCGGTATCCCTTGTGGAGAAACGAGGAGAATACGCGGCTGCTATATGGATCGTTAAGCATCAACTGACCTTAGAACCTATAATTGACCAACTTGGCCATAGGAAGTAGTGAGATAGCCGGTCTCGGTGTAAAGCTGGGAACTGGTTGATACTCGATGATACACTCATTGAGACCATACTCTCAAGATAGTTCTGGCCGCAAGAAAAGATTGTGTGAGCTGAAACCATGACCGGTGGAGGATGGTCAGTGATATTGAGAACCTCTAGAACCCGATTACTATTACTAGGACAGGTTGAAACCAACTGAACTTCAAGAGGGTAATACCTAAACCCCATGCAAGTCTGAAACTTAAGGGCTATTGTGTGACTTGTTTTCCTTTACCATGTCTATTATCTGCTATACCTGTGGTGTGTTTTTATCATGACATCATGCATCATAACATAGCATTCATACTTCATTTACTAACCATTTCAAAGACCGAGGGGATTTATCTTTGTTCTGTTTTGCAGATCATGGCTTCCATGCGCAGAAACACCATCTGAGTTAACTTTGTGCAAATACCTGCTCAACTCAAAGAGTTAGTCTCAAAAGTTCCTGATACTTCTTCATTCATTAGAAGACATGGTCAACTTCTTAGCTTGGTTACCTCAAAGTTTGATGAGTAGATGATGAGTGTGCTTTTCCAGTTCTTTGATCCTGTGCATCATTGCTTCACCTTCCCGGATTATCAGCTAGCTCCCACTTTGGAAGCGTTTTCTGACTTATTGGGCATATCCATCCTCGAGCAGATGCCTTTCGCAGGTTTGGAAGAGGCTTCTAGACCAGAGGACATTGCTTCAGCTTTACATTTGAAAAGGGTTGATGTAGTATCCAACTAGGAGACACGGAGCGGAGTTAAAGGTTTCTTAGCCAAGTTTCTAATGGACAAAGCTCAATTATTCTGGGACAGTTTGGACTTCCAGGCTTTTGAAGATATCTTGGCTCTCCTCATCTACGGCTTGGTTCTTTTCCCAAATCCAGATTCCTTCATAGATGTGAACGCGGTTAAGATCTTCTTGTCTCGCAATCCTATGCCTACTCTTCTGGGTGATATTTTGCATGCTCTATATACTCGTACTGTGCGTAAAAGAGGGACCCTCATGTGTTGCACGCCGCTGCTGGGGAGGTGGTTTATTTCGCACCTCCCCAAGTCTGTATTGAAGAATGAGGAAGGGTTAGGATGGTCTTACAGAATCATGTCACTTGCCCATATAGACATTCTATGGAGTTCTAAGGATATGGAAGGTGTTGCTGTCATCGATCGATGTGGGGAATACCCTAATGTCTTGTTGCTTGGAATTAGATGAGGAATAACCTACAATCCTTGTTTGGCTTTACGACAGTTTAGTCATGCTCGGAGAGACGATCCTCATGAGCTACTTCTTACAGATATTGCATTTGGCTATAAGGAGGACGTTGACGAGCATCGCCGAAGGTTTATACGAGCCTGGGGAATGGTGAATAGGTCTGACCCTCACGAGCTAGGACCAAAGACTTCTCTCCCTATGCAACCTTATCTCCAGTGGGTCCGAGCTCGAGCTCAGAAGCTTGGGATGCCTTATGAAGCTGTGTTGGCAGTGATTGTTGAGCATACTAATGAAGAGGGCGTTCCTTATACAGTCCTTTATCCCTACATTCCTACTGATCTTGGGGCATTGAAGAGATCCTGGATTCAACTGAAGGAAGAAAGGGATACCTACCGGGAGAAGTATCATGAGCAGGAAAGGAAGATCTTGAGGCTCACAAGGCAACTTGAGAATGAAAGGACGATCAATGACTACGTCAGCACGAAGGGAAAGCGTCCATGGAAGTTCTGATTTTTTTTGCTTTTTCTAGTTTAGATTTGTTTTCAGTCTATTTCTTTTGTAATGCCTTAAAGGCATTGTTAAACATTCTTACAAGTTTAATATAATAAAGTTTGTTTATTTCTTGGTTTGCAAATTTAAATCTCCCAAAGTCTTTGAAATAATTTCATACGCATTCCATTATCATGCACCTCATTACAGGTATCATTACAGGTTTCTCATCTTCTTTGTTGTTTATTTCAGCACAGAATATCTTCTGAAATACCTATCGATCAGGCCATCAAAGCTCTTCAAGCACAAAATGCTCAATTCAAAGAGATGTTCTTGAACCTGGCTAAAGGGCAGGAGGATTTGAAGACTCTCATCCTGAAGGAGAAGAAGAAGAAGAAGAAGAAGAAGAAGGTGGTTCTGCTGAATATGGGTCACAGATTTGGGAATAGGTTGCGACAGGAAGCCGATCTGTCTCATTCATCTAGAGGAGGAGAGAATCAAGAGGAAGGAAAGGGTCCTAGTCCTGTAGTCTCTGATAATGGTACTGATTTTGATGATGAACAATACCCTTCTGCCGAGGATAGGTACAAACAACTTGAAGACCGTCTAAGTGCTATGGAGATTCAGAAGGTTCCGAGTTTGGATTTCAGGGACTTGGGACTAGCATCTGGGGTGGTGATCCCTCACAAGTTTAAAGCTCTGTTTTTCGCTAAGTACGATGGAGTATCCTGTCCAAAGCTCCATCTCTGCTCGTATGTTAGAAAAATCCAACCCTACACTGTTGATAGAAATTTGTGGGTCCATTTCTTTCAAGATAGTATGTCAGGGACTCAGCTTGAATGGTTTTATCAATTGGAAGGAGCTAATGTCCGCAACTGGGAAGACCTTTCTGCTGCTTTTTACAAGCAGTACCAGTATAACGCCGACCTTGCTCCCACGCGTACTCAGCTTTAGGGTATGTCTATGGGTGCAGGTGAAGGTTTTAAGGACTATGCTCATAAATGGAGAGATCTGGATGGGAGAGTCCAACCCCCTTTGTCTGACAGGGAGTTGGTTGACATGTTTCTTGGGACATTGCCTGGTCCATTTTTCAATCATCTGATTGGCAGTTCATCATCTGGGTTTACCGAACTGATTTTTACCGGGGAGAGAGTAGAAGCTGGTATCAGAAGTGGCAACATACAGAAAGGTGCTTCATCAAGTACAGAAAAGAAGCCTTTCAAGAAAGAAGCTAGTGCAGTTTACGGCTCGAGGAGCCAAGGCAGACCTGAACGTCACCAAGCAGTAAACGCGATAGTAATATCAAGACCCACCGTTTCCCCACAACGCAGCAATCAGCAAAGAACGGAGAGACCGCAAAGACAGTACACTCGGCTTAATATGACTTTGTCTCAAATTCTACCGCAATTGTTAAAGACCAACCTGGTAGCTCTGAGGGAAGCCCCGAAGAACCCCAGCACCACATCTCTGTTGTATAATCCAAACGCCCGTTGTGCCTATCACTCTGATAGCCCGGGTCATGATGCGAACAACTGTTGGGCTTTGAAGAATAAGGTACAAGATTTTATTGAAGCTAAAGAGATTGAGTTTGACGCTCCAGAGAAACCCAACGTCATAACTGCTCCTATGCCCAAGCATGATCAGGGAGTGAATGAAATTGAGGATGATGAAGAAGAGTCAGATATCAACAGTTGGATTTACCCGACTACCAACGGTGGATTGAACAATTGGACGGCGAAGGACTTCGTGCCCGTGTCTTTTATTACACAGTAATTGACTTTTGTTTTGGGATTTGTAATAAAGAGTTTAAAACTTTATGGCCCGGTGCCTTGCCCGAGGCACTTTGGCTTTTTTTGTGAGGGCTTATTGTTTGTCATTTTCATATATCATCAATAAAGCATTAGATGTTTTCTTGCATTACAAATTTTGCGCTCCTTGTTTTTCTTTTCTATCTTGCACTTTATTAAAACAGCTATTGTCTTACACACACTCACATATCATAATGCAGATCCACATCCACTCTGGATCCCATTGATAATGACTCTGCTACTTCCAGTTATGACTTCGAAAATCCGATCAACCAAGCCGAGGACGAAGGTGAGGATGATTGCGAAGTGCCTGGGGAGCTTGCTAGACTGTTACTACAGGAAGAGAGGGCCATACAGCCTCATGAGGAGCCAGTGGAATCAGTGAATTTGGGTACGGAGGAAGACAAGAAAGAGGTCAAGATAGGTGCAAATCTGGAGCCTAGTGTCAAGCAATGGTTGATACAGATGCTACGCGACTATGTTGAGATCTTCGCTTGGTCTTATGAAGATATGCCTGGTTTGGATACTGATATTGTGGTACACCGCCTGCCAACCAAAGAAGATTGTCCTCCGGTAAAGCAGAAGGTTCGCTGTATGCGCCCCGAGATGTCTGAGAAAATCAAAGCTGAAGTCATGAATCAGTTTGATGCCGGTTTTCTAGCTGTCACTTCTTACCCACAATGGGTTGCCAACGTGGTTCCGGTGCCGAAGAAGGATGGTAAGGTGCGGATGTGTGTGGACTATAGAGATCTGAACAGGGAGAGCCCCAAAGATGATTTCCCACTGCCTCACATCGATGTTCTAGTCGACAACACCGCGCAACATAAGATCTTCTCCTTTATGGATGGTTTTTCTGGTTACAATCAGATTAAGATGGCTCCCAAAGACATGGAGAAGACAACCTCCGTTACGCAGTGGGGTACCTTTTGCTACAAAGTCATGTCGTTCGGATTGAAGAATGTTGGGGCAACGTATTAGCGTGCCATGGTCGCTTTGTTCCATGACATGATTCACCATGAGATTGAGGTATACGTTGACGACATGATTGCAAGATCCCAGACTGAAAAAGAACATCTTGACCATCTTCAGTAGCTATTTGACAGGTTGAAAATGTACAAGATGAGGTTAAACCCGAACAAGTGCACCTTCGGGGTAAGGTCTGGTAAGCTGCTGGGTTTCGTCGTTAGTGATAAAGGCATTCAAGTGGATCCCGCAAAGGTGAAGGCTATACAGGAGATGCCCGCTCCCCAAACGGAAAAGGAAGTTAGAGGCTTTTTGGGACGTCTGAATTACATTGCCCGATTCATTTCACATCTGACTGCTACTTGTGAGCCAATCTTCAAGTTGCTGAAGAAAGATCAAGTGGTAAAATGGAATGATGAATGTCAGACCGCTTTCAAAAGGATCAAGGAATACCTCCAAGAGCCACCTATCCTGATGCCTCCAGTTGAAGGAAGACCTTTGATCTTATACTTGACCGTACTGGATAATTCAATGGGGTGCGTGCTGGAGCAGCATGACGAGTTTGGCCGAAAAGAGCATGCTACTTACTACCTTAGCAAAAAGTTTACCGACTGCGAGACCCGATACTCGTTGCTCGAGAAAACTTGTTGCGCTTTGGCATGGGTTTCTCGCCGGCTGAGACAGTATATGCTGACTCACACTACCCTATTGATATTAAGGATGGACCCAATCAAGTATATCTTCGAAAAACCCGCCTGTTCCAGAAGAATAGCAAGATGGAAGATGATCTTAACTGAGTATGTTATCCAATACACAACCCAAAAAGCAATCAAGGGGAGTGTGTTGGTAGATCATTTGGCACATCAGGCCGTGGACGATTACCAATCCATGAATTTTGAGTTCCCGGATGAGAACATCATGTTGGTGACCGACTGTGAAGAACCTGAGGAAGGATCCCGATGGGCTATGTATTTTGACGGAGCTTCAAACGCGTTGGGTAATGGAATTGGCGCTGTGATCATATCTCCTGAAGGCTGTCATACTCCATTCACCGCCTGATTATGTTTTAACTGCACCAATAATATGGCAGAGTATGAAGCATGCATCCTAGGTCTTCGAGCAGCTATTGACCTGAGGATTAAGTTCTTGAGTGTGCTCGGAGATTCTACTCTAGTGATCAGTCAGATCAAAGGCGAGTGGGATACGAAACACCCAAATCTTATTACTTACAAGGAGTATATGCTGACGTTGCTCCCACACTTTGAGGAGATAACCTTTGAACACTTCCCAAGAGAGTAGAATCAGCTGGCGGACGCGCTAGCTACCATATCTTCTATGTTCAAAGTCAGGTGGGACAATGAAGCTCCCCAGATTACCATCGAGAGGTTGGACGAACCCGCACATTGCTATGACATTGAGACTGAAGAGGTAGCAGATAAACCCAGGTTTCACGAGTTAAAGAGGTATCTTGAGGCTCAAGAATACCCCGAGGGTGCATCTGTTAATCATAAGAAGTTTCTGAGGAGATTCGCTGCGAAGTTCTTCATTAGCAATGGGATTCTTTATAAGCGTAACCATGATTCAACCTTGCTGCGATGTGTGGACAAGAACGAGGCAGAAAAGATTATGGCAGAGTTACATTAAGGTGCTTTCGGGACTCAATCCAGTACACACACCATGGCAAAGAAGATCCTACGGGAAGGATATTATTGGTCCACCATGGAAGCTGATTGTTATCAGCATTCTCAGACTTGTCATAAGTGTCAAGTCTATGCTGATAAGGTGCATATACCTCCAATTTCTCTGAACGTATTGACAGCTCCTTGGCCCTTTGCAATGTGGGGCATCGACATGATTGGCGAGATCAGACCTACTACGTCTAACGGACATCGTTTCATCCTGGTAGCTATTGATTATTTCACGTAGTGGGTTGAGGCAGCTTCCTTTGCTACAGTAACCAAGAACGTCCTGACGCGGTTTATCCGACACAATTTTATTTGTCGATATGGTGTACCAGAGAGGATCATTACAGACAATGGTACAAATCTCAACAACACGATGATCACCGAGCTCTGCAAACAGTTTAAGATACATCATTATAACTCTTCTCCTTACCGGCCGAAGATGAATTAGGCTGTTGAAGCAGCTAATAAGAACATCAAGAAGATTATGCAGAAGATGACAATGACCTACAAAGATTGGCACGAGATGTTACCATTCGCTCTTCATGGGTACCGTACCTCGGCAAGGACATCAACAGGGGAAACACCTTACTCTTTGGTGTGTGGCATGGAGGCAGTCCTGCCCATTGAAGTCCAGATACCCTCTCTTCAGATTATGGTGGATGCAGGTTTGAGCGAAGATGATTGGATCTAGACCCGGCTTGATCACCTGAATCTAATCAACGAAAAGAGACTTACTGCTATTTGTCATGGTCAAACGTATCAAAAGCGGATGATCAAGGCATTTAACAACAAAGTCAGACGACAAGAATATCAAGTCGGGGATCTGGTAATCAAACGCATCATACTGCTACAAGTTGATCCCAGGGGCAAATGGACCCCTACGTACGAAGGGCCATTTGTGGTTAAGAACATTTTCTCAGGAGGAGCTATGATTCTAACCACCATGGATGGTGACGACCTTCCTCACCCCGTCAATGCAGACATAGTGAAAAAATACTACGCCTAATCAAAGACCCGCTAGGTTGACTGGCCTAGGCAAAAAAAGGGCTTCTCGGCGAACCAAAAGGGTTCGGGAAAAAATAAGGGATGAAAATGAAAAAATTTGTACACCCGGCAAGTCGAAAACCTGAAAAGGAGGCTTGGGCAAAAAAGGGTATCCCGGTGGACTGAAAACCCGAAAGGGCGGTCCATGCAAAAATTAGGGATTGAAGCGTAACACTATGTCTCATTGGATCATCTTGCAACCAGACTTCAATATCGATTATTAAGCTTGGACGGAACTAATCAATCTGATCTACCTTCAACCAAGTAGCAAAGTGATGAGACGCTCGAAGATATAAAGGCAATAGCAGAGTTGGAACCCAGTGGGATTGTTCACATAGCTGTTTTTCTTTGTTTTTCACGAATTGTATAAATTCTATCTTTCGGCGGCGTTCTCTTACTAGGACGTCAGTCTCTTGTACAAAAATGCCTATTTACAAGCCAACTTTAAAATCAATACAATTCATTTTCACAAAGAAATTTCAAATGGTTTTTCTTTTTTCTGTTTTGTTTTGCAAGAACATCCAATAGTTCATTTTTGATATATGCATTTGACAATAATTGCTGCTCATAAATATTTGCATACGAAACAAAAGATGATTACTCGTAATTTCAGGAATAGGGGCAAACGAAAATGTCCAAACCTTACAGTTGCTCTGTCCACCAGGTAAAGGGATAGGCCTAGCTGGAGAATACGAATAAAGGTACATTCACTCCCCGCGGAGCAAAAGGTATCTAAAAACATTGATTCTCCCCAAGCAGAGTTTATCTATCACCAGCACTAGAAGATTATCCCCAGTGGATTTTATTTCTTCCACAAATAGAAACTCAATCCCCAACAGGGATCATTATCGTAAGCAACGATAATTCATCCCCAGCCAAGGTTATTTCTCCAAATCAACAGATCTTCTAGCAGAGTCTCTCTTCCCCACAAGAGTCATTCCCTCGCCAATTTATTCTTCAGCAGAGTTATTCTCCCATCAATTATTCTCACAATCACCTTCAGACGTTATCCCCAGCGAGAACAAAGAATTCAACTCCTTGCACTCTCCAGCAGCAGTCCGGGATTTATTTCCCCAGTTAGAGAATATCATAAAAACATTGCATATCCATACATCATGACATGTGCATACGCATCATATAGCGCGGTCTCATTTATTTTGAGAACATCATTGCTTGATACATGTCATGCATTACATACGACTAACCCTTTACCTTTCATGAAAAATACAATCAAATTCTCACAAAGTTCAAGCTATGAAGCCCGGATCCGACCGGATAGTACCTTGATTTCTACATCATATTGTGAAGCCCAGAGAACGACCGGATAACAATATCAAACACCGCGAAGCCTGGGATCAACCAGATTGTGGTATATCATAAACACAAGCCGTGAAGCCCGAATTACAACCGGATAATAGCTCAACAAGTTACTGTGAATCCTGGATTATGACTAGATAGCAGTGCGAGACACCATGAAGCCTGGATTCGACCAGATAGTGGTATATCATAAACACAAGCCGTGAAGCCCGGATTCGAACGGATAACAGCTCAACAAGTTATTGTGAAGCCTGTATTATGACCAGATAGCAATACAAATTTTTGTGAAGCCTGGATTACGACCAGATAGCAGCCAAGGACACCATGAAGCATGGATTATGACTAGATAGTGGTATATCTTTAATACAAGTTATGAAGCCCGGATGCGACCGGATAGTATGTTGAATTCTCCAAACACCATGAAGTCTAGATTCGACCAGATAATGGTATGAGACATCGTGAAGCCTGGATTGCGACCAGATAGCGGTAAAAGACACTGAAGCCTGGATTACGACCAGATAACAGTGAGGGGCACTGTGAAGCTTGGATTACGACCAAAGAACATTTTACCCGGCCAATTACTATGAAGCTCGAATTCGACCGGATATTAGTAGGCCTAAAAATTAAATGGAAGCCTGGAGGCGACCAGATAACCACTTGATTTCTTCTGAAGCCTGGATTACGACCAGATGAGAAGTAAGGTATTGTGAAGCCTGAATTACGACCAGATAGCAGTACAGAACATCGTGAAGCCTGAATTACGACCAGATAACGATAAAAGGACTGAAGCCTGGATTACGACCAGATAACAGTACAAGACACTACGAAATTTGGATTTCGACCAAATAGCAGTTTACCTGGACAATTACTAAGAAGCCCAGAGTCAACCAGATATTAGTGTGCCCTAAATTCAAGTTGAAGCCCGGATGCGACCGGATAACAACTTAATTCCTTCTGAAGCCTGGATTACGACCTGATAAGAATCGAGAAATTGCGAAGCCTGGATCACGACCGGATAGCAATTTTAATCTCATCTCCCCAGTAAGTCACTGTAAAGCCTGGATTACGACCAGATAGCAGTCGGTCTTATAACTATGAAGCCTGGATTACGACCAGATAGTAGTTCATTTTCACCTCTTCGACTAAGAGACGATTCCCCAGTAGAATAACGGACGATCGAAGCTCCTAAAATTCAACTTTTTACCAAGACAAAAACCAGCATTCCCCAGCATAGTCTTCCTCAACAACAGGTATACTGGCTCTCGCTAAGGAATATCTTATGCGATCGACACTCTTTCAGATGGCATCTTTAAGCCCATCTTCTGTCATAAATCTTCAAATGGTATCTATAAGCCTATTCCCGACATTACAAGACCTGTACCACTTCATGCGAGTGCAAATTTCTGGGCACTCTAATGTTCAATCATCTTCCACCTTCGGATCACGAAAGGCAAGCAAGCCAATCTACATCCTCGGGTTTAAGAAGATTGAACAGGGGAAGCTGTTGTACCCCAAAATTTTCCCTCCCATATTTCTCAAAACATTTCAAGTGAGATCCTCAAATTGCTCAAGGAAGTCCAAGGGTTGACCAGACAAACTCTCTCCTAAGGCAGTCTACCTCAAACTAGGGTTTCATGTTGCATCAAGATACTTGAGTCCAAGGTATCCCAAATGCTCACCATTGTCCTAATATGTTCTCAAGATCATCCATGTCATGTTTCAAGCATTGCATAGGAAATTTGCTCAGTCAATTGCTCAAAGGCCTGAAAATCGACTGTGCTAGGGCAAAAGTCAATTGTGGCCCACATACAGTCAAACTTCAAGATTTTTGGTCAACATCCTCATTGAAGTATCATTCATCATTTGATCAAGGGTTGATCATGGTTACTCAAGGATTGCTCACAATTCATCAAAACCCAAAAGTTGCTAAATTAGGGTTTTGCAGGAAAAGTCAACTCAACTTTGACCAAGCATAACTTTCTCATACTTTATGATAAATGACCCATCCAAATCTAATTTTAAAGATGATGAAATTCCCTACAATTCATCGTTAGCTCCCAAGTTCAAAATATGCACTCACAAGAAGTTATGAATTTGGACATTATAGATCATTTTGAAAAGTCAACAAAAACACCTTTTTTGTCAAAGCTTCATACATGAACATGGAAGACTAAATTGATATGAGACCAAAAGGTTTGATTAGAGGACATCTTGATCTTTCTAAAAAGTTCAAGAACACCTTCATAGAGTCAAAATTGAAGAAGTTATGCATTGGTGAAATTGACCTTTTTTGCAAAATTGTCGAAAGTCAAAAGTGCCTCAAATTGCAATTTTTGTCAAATGGGCCCAACTTTTTGTACTTGACTTAAGTTTGTAACATGGTCCATGAGCCCTAACTCTTCCCACCTTCCTTTATTTTATTTTTACCATTCATTTTGATTTTTTATTTCAATTAAATCAATTTAAATCAAAATAAATCATGAAAATATCCAAATCATTCAAACTTTAAGATTTTGTGCATATTTCAGGTATCTTATACAGCTAGCAAGAGGATCAAATCGTGTAAGGCATGGTTGTGCATAAAAAGATTGGTTTTGGCTTATTTTCGAAAGATTTTCATGAAAATCAAATCATGATCAAAGACCATTATTGACAAAGATTGAAAGCACAATTGTAACCCTAATTCAATCAGTGGTATATAGTGGACAAGTGCAGACCAAAAACAAAAGGTTTTTGGAGGCGTGGAGAGGAAGAACAAAACTTGAAAAAACTCAAGAAAAGTGGTGACTTGATTTCATACTTCCAAGCATTTTCAAGACTCCCAAGCCATCTCATTCGCTTCTTGGGAGTACAAGGAAGCTATACCAATCAAAAGCAAGAGTTCTAGTGCCCAGAATCCGGTTCCACGACCCCCACGGTTTGTCACTATTTTCAAAATCTAATCTCCCTATTCTTGCATCTTTATCATATTTCAATAGCATATTTATAATCCCTAACATGTTTGCAAGCTCATGGTGGCAATTAATTGCATTTTTGTTGGCTATATTGGAATTCACCATTGCTAAGTTTTGTTGTCTCGTTTTAGGATCTTTTTATACAGGCAAATTGGTCCACAAGAAGGGTACCATGATGCTCAGCAGGCCAAGGCGATTTGATCTATAGAATTAGATTCCATTTATCGTGCCTGTGGATGATTTTGGAAAATCGTTGGCTTATACCTACGCTTCTGGTCCGTAGGTAAAAGTCATTGGACCTTTTAGAAACGGAGAGAGGTCAGGGACGATGGCGTGGAAAGCCTTGATTGCCCCATTAAAATTTCGCGCGCTGATAAGTCTATTTTGTTTGTTTTTTTTAATATAATGATTAATGGTTATTTGATATACAACAAGCGTGCGTAGCTCAGTTGGCATTGAGGCAGGTGAAAAGGCCATAGGGCCTGGGTTCGAATCCTAGGTCCCCCATATTATTCAATATTATTTTGTCTGGTGTAATCATGCACTTGTACAGGCCAAGACCCCACCATGTGCCATCAGCTTGCAGCCGCTAAATCTAAAGCAGGTTTAATCCAAAGGTCATCATGTGATGGTCCATCAAGCATCCCAGTCAAAGTGCAGCGCTGGATCCAGGAAGTCAACGTGGACCAGGGTTCTTGGGCCCAAAAGCTTGCTATCAACACCCCTCCATTTTGCTGATTACAAGGCCCATATTCTCTCTTTTGCTTTTTATATTTTCTCTTTTATTTTAATTCATTTAATTTATTTTTACTAACACAAAAATGAATTCTTTTTTATCAAAAAATCATAAAATCAATTTTCACCCAAATTAGATTTAGGTTTACTTTTTATCAAAAATTAATTTAATTAGTTAATTTAATTTTTTAGGTAACTTTAATTTTCTTTGTAAATAAATTAAAATCAATTAGAAAAACTAGGGTTTTTGCTTAACCTAATTTTTATTTTTATTTTCTCAAAAAAAAAACCAAAACACAAAAATAGGTCAAATTTAATTAATTTATATTAATTTAGTTTAATTAGTAATTAGGTTCATATTTAATTTAAAACCTTTTATTTTTCTTAAAATAATCAAAAACAACCAAAAAATGATTTTTCTTTTAATTAGGTTTAGACGGGGTCAAAACCCTAACTTTTCTCGTTCTTAATTCTTCGCGCGTGTGATCGGTGGATCCGGAACTGACTGTTTAACGCTGGTTCGCGAAATGTCGCGGAAGCAAGAGTCACCACCGTCTTTTATTTTCTCCAACAAGGAAAGGACAAAAGCACAGAAAAATTCCTTTTGAGATTGTTTTCTCGGTTCGGGAGGTAGATTTATAGAAAGGGAAGGTATTAGCACCCTTTCTATCCATGGTTATCCATGGGCTCTTAGATACTTGCTCATTTGTGTTTTCAAAATGTTTGTTTGCTTTTCAAGTGTGGGTTCAAAAAAAGTTTCTTTGAAAATTTCAGTTCGACTCTTGTATCAGTCCTCAAGAGTGTTTGAAAGGTTGTTTTGAAAAGCTTTTTGAAAAGTGTAAGGTGTGAAAAATATTTTGATTTATTTTTGAAAAGAGAAAGCATCCATGAGTCATCTACCTACCCTAAGGAATTAAGCTGTGTAATTGTCCTTTAGGTAGTGCCATCCCACCATTGAGAGGTAGGTAGCATCACCGTTGGAGGTGTTCGGGTCAATTCGAGGGTTAGGGACAGTGTGGTGACCGAGCAATAGTAAGATACCTTAGAAGCTACCCTTATGCCATTGATCTTTTTATTCCGAGGCAACTTGTTTCGAGGCAACCGTTTCAAGGCAACTAGATCAATGGAACATAAGGACTCACTAAGACGTCCTGTACTCGACGACCACGTTTCGAGGGGCAAGGCAACAGTGTGATCACCAGAGCAACAGTAGGATACCTTAGAAGCTACCCTTATGCCATGTTCATGGACATAAGGACTTACTAAGACGTCCTATACTCGATGACCACCTTTCGAGGGGCAAGGCAACAGTGAGGCGTACCCTAAGAGTGATGTGTGAATTGTGTGTCATTTTCAGTTTATATTTGTCTTGTTCATGCATTGGTGTTCTACGCTTTGTTTTTACTTTTGGGCATTCATTCTTTCATGTGATTGTTTAACAGTTAAAGGTGCGGGAATTTAAAGTGCGGAAAAGATAAAGGTCCTACGCTATTACAAAGGCGCGGGTCTACATCGCCAAATTAAACCAAGACCCGATTTAAAATAAAGTGCAGAAAATAAATGCCTAATTAACTATTACAGGGCTTTGGGGCAAATACATTACATGATATTTAAAATAAAAATGTAAATAAACGCGCGAAAAGAAAATAGAAGCGAAAGCGAGGGCGTTGGACCCTTTAAAGGAATTACATCGAAATTAGAAATTAATTAAATTAAAATAAAGGAAAGAACTTATTTTTTTATTTTTTGTATTTTTTATAGAAATGAAGAAAATTAATTGGAATTAAAATCCTAATTCTAAGTATTTTTAATTATTAAAGAAATAAATCCAAGTTTTGACCTAATTTACTTAATTATTTAATTATAAGTATTTACAAAAAGAAAACTATTAATAAATTAAATTAAATAAAAATATTTTTATTTTTTATGATTTCTGATTTTTTATTATTTTAAGAAATAAAACTAATTAAATTAGTATTTAGAACCTAATTAAGTCTAATCAATTTTAATATTGCAAAATAATTTAGAGTTTCCTAGAATAAAAAAAAAACCTAATTAATTAATTAAATTTAGAAAAAAAAAGAAAAAAATCTAAAATTTATTTGGGTAAGAATTTTTTGTGATTTTTTGAAATAAAAAGAAAAATTAATTTTTGTTAATAAAAAGCAAATTAAATAAATTAAAATAAAATAGAAAAAGAAAATAAATTCAAGGGAAAAAGGAAATGGGCCTGTATTTTGTAGCAAAATGAGGGGTGTGGATGGCAAAGCAGAGCCCAAACGCTAGAGGCCTTCTTTGACTTTCTCTAATCCCTTATGCCTGCCTTGACTAATGTCCACAATGGAGGGATGCACGTGAGGCATTGGATTTGGATCAGGATGCAATCTGACGGCTAGATCTCATAAGTGCATGGTATGGATTGAAAATGGAAGCATATGGAATCCACTAGCCCAGTCAGCATTAAGTAAAAGAATTAACAACTTGAATGGCCAATTAAAACACAAGAAAATGCCACGCCTGCGTCAAACTGAACCAAGCTAAGTCAACGACGCCGGAGCAGTGCTCCGGTCATCTTCTCCGGCGAGGGCAATTCTGAAAACCTGCGAAAACAACGAAAAACAAAGCGAACAAAAAGCCAGATCAAATGATTAGGGCATGGCGATTCTCATGGTGATGTTTTCATGGTTTAATGTGGCCTATTTTCATCAAAACGAAACTCCACATAATCTGAACCCTAGCCATGGAGGTTCACGTTTTGGCCATGAAGAATCCCAAACGATAGCCCAGACCTGCTCTAAACATCCATTGGAACTCAAAGGTATGGTCAGTAGGGATTAAATCAAGACATAATCGAAAATACAATCCATGGAAATTCTGCAAAATGAATGCTCATGTACCTATAGTTTCAGTCTGCATGGTTACATGAAATGGGTGTGTTTATACCTTATTTTACCTGTAGATCACGATAGGATGGATGGGAAGTCTTGTGGATGACTGAGTCCTTGAATTCGATCTTGGTGCAATTCTTTGGAATTTTTGAAAAGGAATTTCTCTTGGCTGCCTCTCTCTCTCCTTTCCAATGCCTTGTGATAGTTTGTCTCTAGGTTATATAATAGATTTCAATCAGCATTAAGGGCCATAATGCCATGCATTCAAGCTTGAGATTTTGATATAAACTCCCTTAACCAACTTTCCATTTTGAACCAATTTTTGAATTATTGCTCCATTTGGCCTTGAAACGAAATTGGGAGGTTGCATAATGATGAGTCAAAGCTAGTTAAGACCAAATATCCCCCTTTATTAAACTTCTTGATTTTTCTTTGATTTTAAAAGATTTAAAATTAATTAAATCCAATAAAATCAATAAAAAATGAAAAAATCAATTTTAAATATTGAGATAAAAGGTGGGACACGTGGGAAGCATGGCCAAGCTAATTCAAGTGGAAAAAGTGGGCCCCTTTTGTCAAAAATAAAATTTCAAGGATAAATGATTTTGGCCATTTCACAAAAATTTCCCAACTTCTCCAATGCACATATTGCTCAATTTTTAAGCTTTGATCATGTTCTTGGACATTTTAGAAAGGTCTTGAAGTCCTCTAACCAATGTCTTTGGTCCCATGTCATTTTAATTTACCAATCTCAAGTTATGGTCTTTGACTTAAAGTTCCTTTTTGTTGACTTTTGAAAATGACCTATAATGTTGAAATTGATAACTTTTTGTGAGAGCATTTCTTGGACTTGGAGTGTGAAGATGAGTTGTAGGAAATGTCTTCCCCTTCAAGATGAGCATTGGATGGGATTTGTTTGATGAACCATGAAAAAGTTATGCCTTGGTCAAGTTACAGTTGACTTTTCAACTGTCCAAAAATAGAAACTTTTGCATCTTGAGACTTTTTGAGCCAGGCTTTTGAGAATCATGATCAAGCATTGATCAAATGATGTTTGTGGCTTCAAAATAAGATGTTGACCAAAATTTTTGACTTTTGACTGCCAAATGACCATTTTGCCCCTACAGTTGACTGTTGAGCAATTAGGGTTTTTGACTATGCAACTTGACCTTGTGAGCCTTGAAACTTGACATGTAGGTGCTTGACAATGTTTAGGCATAGGAGACTTGATTGAGCTTTTGAAAACTTCAACTTCCTTGCAAGAACCAAAACCCTAGTTTGACTGGCTTAGGAGGATAGTTGACTGTGTAGCCCTTGAGTAGACTTTGAACCATTTGCTTGTCATAACTTTGAAGATTATGGGAGGACAAATTTTGGGGTACAACAGCGCGCGTTTATTTATTTTTCACAATATTGATGTAATTGCTCATGGGATGTAATAGATTAATAAGGACTTTTCGTTTACTTATCGTTTTTGCGGGTTTTTTTGGCTATGTAATTAATACCCGAAGCCTTGTAATAGCGTAGCTTTATTTTCCGCACTTTAATTCTCGCAAATATTAACTGTTAAATGTATGATAATAGGGTTGCATGACAAGACTGTATGTAAATTTTAAAATGGTTAGCAAACCCTAAATGTGCAAAGATAAAAACTTGAAATCAAAACACTCGCACATGCGCACTCCTAGGGTATACTCTCACTTCGGTTGCCTTCAGTAAACAGTCATTAAGTATAGGTTATTTTAGTGGTCGCCCTCTTGTCTAAACAAAGATCAAAGTCCCATTCGGAAATGTTTCCTCAGAAATGTTGCCTCGGAAATGTTGCCTCAAATATGATCTTAAGACATTAGGGTTATTATTAAGACATCCTAACATTGCTTTAGTGATTGTACGTCCCTATCGAATTGACCCTTAAAACTCCAACTACAGTGCTACCTACTCACTAATAGTGGGATAGCGTTGTCTAAAGGAAACAAGAACAAAAACATTCTTTTTTCGAGTAGGTAGATGCTAGTAGGTACTTGCTCAAAACAAACTTTTTCCACACTTACACTCTTTTCAAACAAAGTTTTCAAAACAACTTCGTAACACTCTTGAAGACAGAAGCAAGGGTTAAATCGAAGTAAAACAAAAAAAAAATTCAAATCAAACACACACAAGCAATTTTGAAAATGATGAGAAAGTACCTAAGATCCCGTAGAAAACTACGGATAGAAAGGGTGCTAATACCTTCCCTTTCTATAATCTACCCCCGTACTCAAAATATAGAAAAAGGAATTTTTCTGTGCTTTTTTCCTTTCCAGTTGGATAAAATAAAAGTCGGTGGAGACTCTTTCTTACCGCGACATTTTGCAAACACAAACGCAAAACGCAAACCAGCATTTTCCTTAAACAGTCCGGTTCTGCCACCGTATTATAAAAGGGAATGCAAAATATCTTCGAGCAAAGTAGGCACATGGTTACAGGAGAGAAAAACCTTGACAGCATTAACATCTATGAGCAAGTTCGAATTAGGGAACAATACTAACCCATAGATTAGAAGAGCCAGGATTTCTTCAAAAGCTTGAAAATCCAAATCATCCCAAAATAATTGAGCTTTTTCTAATAGGAACTTGACTATGAAACCCTTAACTCCACTTCTTGTTTCCCAGTTGGATATAATGTCGGACCATTTCACATGCAAGGCTGCTGCAATGACCTTTGGCTTTGGAGCCTCCTCTAAACCGGTGAAAGGAATTTGATCCAGAATGGGCACCCCCAATAATTGAGAGAACTATTCCATGGTGGGTACCAATTGATAATCGAGAAATGTGAAGCAATGGTGTTTAGGGTCAAAGAACTGAAAGAGTACCCCCGGCATCTTCTCATTAAATCTTTAGGTAACCAGGTTGAGAAGTCGACCATATTTCTTGGTAAATGAGGAAGTCTCGGTAACCCTTGATACTAGCTCTTTGAGTTGGAGAGGTATTCTCATAAAGCTGATTCAGATGGTATTTCTACGAACGGAAGCCATGATCTGCAAAACAGAACAAAGATAAATTCCCCTAGTCCTTGAAATGGTTAGTGAAATGACTATGGATGTTATGATGCATGATGTTATGTTTGAAAAATTTAATCATACACAAGCACACACACACGACCTTAGGTTTAGGCTTTCATGGGATTTATAGGCAGATACCCTCTTGAAGTATAGTTGGTTCATCCTGTCTTAGAAAAGTAATCGGGTTCTAAGGAGTCTCAATATCACTGATCTTTCTTTATCAGGCATTGTTTCAACTCAGGCAATCTTTTCTCACGGCTGAAATATCTCAAAAGTCCGATCTTAATGAGTGTAGCAACGAGTATCAACCAACCCTCAGCTTTATACCGAGGTCGAATGTCTCACTACTTTCTATTGGCCAAGTTTGTTCAACTAAGGTTCTAAGGTCCGTTAGTGCTTTATGACACCATATAGAGGCCTCGTATTCTCCTCGATTTAACACAAGGGATACCGGTACCAACAAATGTGTCACACTAACGCAACTATCGTTTCAACCATATCGGTTTACGTCGTACAATCTCCATGATCTATTGTTGCTTACCTAAAAATGTGCCTCAGATCCGGGTGTAGGATCTTTACAAGTAACCCAAGCAAGCCCTTACAGATAAAGCATACAAACACACAATGTAAGGTAATTTAAAATGAACTAATCTCTAAGGTAACCCCACTTTTTAATAAGTCCCCAGCAGAGTCGCTAGTTCTATAATACGGTGGCAGAACCGACTGTTGTACTGGTTTTACGTTTGTATTTGCAAATGTTGCGGTAAGCAAGAGTCGCCACCGGCTTTTCTTTTATCCAACAAAGGAAAGGGTGAAAAGAAACAGAAAAAGACCTTTTGAGATTATTTCTGAGTAAGGGGGTACATTATGAAAAGGGAAGGTGTTAGCACCATTTCCATCCGTAGTTATCTAGGGGCTCTTAGATGCTAGCGCATTTGAAAAAATACCTTGTGCTTTGTGTGTTTTGAAAAGCATTTTTGAAAGCGCCTTAGTACGGTGGACTTTGTAATGTTTCTCGGAATAATAGAGAACGTATACAAAGTATTTGAAGATGATTTTGAAAGAGGTTTTGTGTAAGTGTAAAAATTGTTTGAGCATAATATCTAAGAACTATCTACTTTTACTCGATAGGGTTGTTCTTTTCCTCTTTTCCTTTAGGCAGTGCTATCCTACTATTAGTGAGTAGGTGGCCCTAGTCGTTGGATGTTTGAGGGACAATCGAAGGGACGTCGTATAGTCACAAAGGCAACTGGGCAAGAAACTTTAGTAACTACCTTAGGGTTTTTAATATCATATCGAGGCAACGTCGAGAAGGTCATTAAGGGAATTATGATCTTTAAACCGGAGGGTAGCCACTAAAATCTCTCACGTTTCGAGAGATGTGACTGTTTTTCTGAAGGCAAGCAAAGTGGGGATACCCTAGAGGTGCGCATGTGCAATTGTGTTTGTATTCAGTTATTTGTCTTGTGTTAGGTTTACTAGCGTTTGATTTTATATTCTTGCCATACAATCATATTAGTCATGCATCTAGACAGTTAATAGTTTATAGTAATTAAAAGTGCGAAAAGATAAATCCTAAACTATTACAAGGCTTCGGGGAGGGGGATTAATTACATATCCAAAACTTTGGGAGGAAATAAAGCAGTAAATGTAAAGTCTTAATTATGCTATTACATCCAGTAGGCAGTTACAATAGTATGAAAAATAGAATTCGAAAGATAATAACATGCGCAAATTGAAAGGACGTCTAAAAAATCCTAAGAGAATATATTTTGTTTGTTTTTTGTTTTAATTTATGAAAACAGTTTAAGTTAAAAAATAATTGATCTAGATCTATATTTAAAGAAAAAAATGTTAATTATTAAAGAAACATAAAAATTTAAAGAAAAGAAATTAGTTCTATGTTTTTTTTTGGTATTTTTGTTATAAATAAAAGAAATTAAATGAACTAAATCTTAGGTCTACTTATTTTTAAATATAATAAAAGGTTAAAGTAATTATCAACTAATTTACAAAATTAATTTAATTGAAAAAAATGATAACCTAATATTTTTATGATTTTTATCTGATTTTATATTGACTAAAAAAAACAAACTAAAAGAAATAAGTAAAAAAAACAAATAAAACAAATAAAAACAGGCCAGGCAGTAAGTGGAAAAGGGGGTGTAATTTGAATTTCGTGCGGCCCCAAAACCTTCATGTTAAACATCACACATGCTCTAATAGACATGCTAAACACAAATCAAACGGTTAACAGTATTAACATGCCATGAAAATGAAGTTTTAAAATTCAAGAAAATCTTACCAACCGGTGATGTGTGGATACAATGATCTAGGGTGTTGCAAGCCTTAGGAATGGATGTAATGAGTTCCTAGGAACCTCAGGATCATAATTGGGCAATTAGTTTGGATCGAGGATGCTTGCAAAGGTTGTTTTGATTTTGACAACTTTGTGGAAATTTTTTGAATTTTGATATGGCTTCCTAGCAATGATTTTCGTGTCCTTTGCTCATGCCTCTTGTATTTATAGAGGAAGAAGAGGGCTAGCAAAGATGGTAAGAATCCACCCATAATGGCCCTCTTTCAAACCAAAATCAAACACATTAAAAAAGTTCCAAAAATGCAAATTCTTGCCCATTTTGAGGTGCAATGCATCTGGCCTCCTTTGCACGAAATTTTGGAGCCAAAAATAATTCAAACCATCAGCCCATATTGCCATAACCAATATTTACTATTTTATGCAATTTTATTTAGTTTTTATTTGATTTAATTCATATTTAAATGAATAAAATTTCAAATAAAAAATGCATGGATAGATTTGGAGGTCCTTGGACACATCATGAACATATTTGAACTCCAAAAAGTTATGCCCAATAACTTAAAATCACAAATTTGCTTAATTGAGATTTCATGCCTTTCCTTTGAAAATTATCCAACTTGTGCAATCCATAACTTGTTCAATTTTTATCCAATGATGATGATCTTGGACTTTTTGGAAAGCCTTAGATGGCCTTTACAATCTCAATGTTGACCTTTTGAAAATGACCTGTAATGCATGAACTTGTATCTTCCAAATGGAACATTTCTTGAACTTGAGGATAAAAGATAAGTTGTAGGGAATTGGATTCTCTTCAAAATTAGCTTTGGTTGGGGGAAAATTGATGAAGTATGTGAAAGTTATGCTTGGTCAAAGTTCAGTTGACTTTTCCTATAGAAACCCTAATTTAGCAATTCTTGACTTTTGATAAATTAAGAGCACTCCTTGAGGAATCATGATCAACCCTTGATAAAATTATGATTATCACTTTAAAATGTTAATGTTAACCAAAAATATTGAAGTTTTACTGTATATTGGCCACAATTGACTTTTGACCTAGTACAATTGATTTTTAAACACTTGAGCAATTGACTGAGCAAACTTGTAGAGCAAAGCATAAAACTTGGCATGGAAATCTTGAAGACATATTAGGACCATGGAAAACATTTTAGACCTTTGGAGCTCACACATATTGGTGAAAAGTGAAACCCTAGTTGAAAGGCCATTGCTTAGGAGGAGAATTTGTCTGATCAATTCTTGGTCAACCTTGAGCAATTGAAGACCTTAATGAACATGTCCTGAGTAAAAATGGGAGGGAAAACTTTGGGGAACAACACCATGGTATGATGTCATAATTTTATGTACAAGTAAACATATACAAGCAAATCAAACAAATCCTTAGGTTTAGGCTTGCATGAGGTTTCATAGGTAAGTACCCTCTTGAAGTTTAGTTGGTTCAAGCTGTCCTAGAAAGTAATCGGGTTATAGGGAATCTCAATATCATTGATCTTTCTTCATTTGGCATTATTTCAGCGTGAGCCTCTGTTTTAGAGACCGAAATATCCTAAAAGTCTGATCTCAATGAGCGTAGTATCGAGTATCAAGCAACTTCGGACTGCACCAAAGCCGACTATCTCACTACTTCCTAATGGCCAAGTTGTTCAACAAAAGATTCTAAGGTCAGTTAGTGCTTCATGACACCACACAGCGGCCCCGTATTCTCCTTAATTCGCTAAAAAGGATACTGGTACCCACAAATGTGTCATACCAACGTAGCTATTGTTTGAACCATATCGGTCTACACCATACAATCTCCACAATCTTTGCTACTTACCTAATGATGTTCCCAGATCCGAGTATAGGATCAATAAAAAACCCAAACAAGGACCAAAAAATGTAAAGTAAACAAGTCAAACAATGAAAACATTTAAATGTGATCTAGTCTCTAAGGTAACCCCACTTTTAAGTTTAGTCCCCAGCAGAGTCGACAGTTCTGTAATACAGCGAGAGAAATGACTTGGGTGTTTTGCGTTTTATTGCAATTGTTGCGTATAGAAAGAGTCGTCATTAACTTTTCTTTTATCCAATAAAGGAAAGGGTGAAAATAACAGGAAAGACCTTTTGAGAATTATCTTGAGTTCGGGGGGTAGGTTATGAAAAGAGGAGGTGTTAGCGCCCTTTTCATCCATAGTTATCTACGGGCTCTTAGTTTCTAGCTCACTTTGAAATGCTTTGTTTGAAATGTGCTTATGATAGGTTTTGAAAGTATTTTTGAAAAGTTCCTTCGATTAGGAGAACTTTGTGATGATTCTCATCTCTATAAGAATGCATACAAAGTGTTGACTTTTGAATTCATTTGAAAGTGTTGGCGTGTTTGAAAGATGTTTTAAAAATGGTTGTGAGAAAGAAACTATGAATGTTCTACCTACTCAAAAAGTATTAGCTCTTTTCCTCCTCCTTTAGATATTACTATCTTACTATTGATTGATAAGAAGCCCTATCATTGGATGTCAAGGGACATGCGTGGGTCATCGTATAGTCATAGAAAGCAACATTGTAGGATTCCTTAGCAATTTTTGTAAGGGTCTAAGATCATTTATGAAGGCAACATTTGAAGAGTCATCGAGGGACTATGATCTTGTATTTGATTGTTTTCTTGCTAAAGTATCTCACATTTGCGTGGCATGACTATTTTATCTTTAGGTAACAAATGAGGTTATCCCTATAGGTGCAAGTGTGTAAAGTGTTTGTTTTCATGTATTTTTGTCTTTGAATTAGGGTTTTCTACTTGTTGATTTTATGTCTTGCCATACAAACCCTAATTACAAGCATTTATATTGAAAGCAATAAATTTCGAAAATGTAAAATTCTACGCTATTACATCTCTTAGGGATGAAGATACAAATTTACAAATGGGGAATGAAAGAAATTAAAACCTAATTTACTTTTACGACCATATTGAACTTGAATAATGTACAAGAATGTGAGATAATATACAAGGAAAAGAAAATTGTTTTTGTTTGGATTCTTTGTATAAAAGGGTTTATCTTAATTAAACCAAAAAAAAATAGTTAATTGAATCTAAGTTAATTTAAATTGATTTAATGAAAACTAAACCTAAGTTAATTTTAAGAAAGGAAATGAAATTAACTAAGAAACATATTTTTAGGGTTTTTGTGAAAGGGTTTTGATTTAATTAAACAAACTAAAGTGAATAGAAAAAAAACAATTAAATTCCTAAGTTCTAAATTACTTAGAAGAAAATTTAAAATAAAACCTAGGTCTAAGATGATTTGATTTAAGAAAAGAAATTAGATTTAATAAGAAAATGTTTTTTGTCTTTTTGCTTTAAAAGGAATAAAATAAAAAAACCCTAAATATTCTAAGTAATAAATATAAAATATTTTTAGTCTTTTTTTAATAAATAAAAATAATAAGAGTAATAATATAAATAATAATAATCAAAAAGGAAAATAAAATAAAATATAAAATTTAAAGTCAAGAGGGTGTGGAAATGATTTGGGTGGTTTAATAAAAGAAACAAATTTTTGTTAGGCCCAAAAGCCTGTTTATATTTTGTAATCAGAATAAAAAAACAAATGGGCTGCGTGTGATAAATAAAAAGAAGGTATTGATCAGAAAAAAAACACAATCCCAAAGATCCATGGCCCAATGCGCGCTTGTGAGTGAGAAAAGAAAAGGAAATTACAAAAAAAAAAAGACAAAATGTCCCATGTCTGGCTTGAACCCATGACCAAGCATAGCAAGGCCTTATACACGCACGCTCTACCACTGCGGTGGCTATACATCCGTTTATTAAAAAAACCATAAATATATATTTGAAAACCCATCCTAGGCCTGTGTCATCTTCTTCCTCGCGCCAGCTTCCCTGAATAACATTTTTGAATTCTATAACTTCCTCATTTCTCAACCATTCTCAAAAGTGAAAACATCAAACTTGTTAGAAATTTTACCATGATTCCAAATATGTAAACTAATTAATATAACCCTCAAAGATGAACATGAATTTTATTGGTACCAAATTTTGACCTAAATATTTCAGAAAGTTCAAGACTAAAATTCACACTACTTAGGCAATATAAATGAATTCCAAGGACATAGTCAGTTTCAGGGCTATGATATATACATTTTATCTTCACAAATCAGAATCAAATGATGCTTGTATGAAGAGATAGAATTTCAGAAAACTTACCTCAAAAATGGAATTCGTGTTTTGCAAATGAGCCTGATTCAAGGTGCTGTAGTGATCAGGTTAGCTTCCTTGAGTTCCTAGGAAGCTAATGTGATGCTTAGCTTGAATGGAGAGTGGCTAAAATGGTATGGAGAAGTCAAGTTACATACCTCTGTTTTTGGTTATGGAAGATGTGGAAGATGGTGTTATAGTTATTTCTCAGGTATTGGGATAGCCTCTATATGTGTATTAGAAGCTTTGTAATTGATTAGAACTAAAAACGCACGAGTAGATTTTGTGTTTCAAGTTTCTTGGCCCGAAATGATAACAATGGAGGTTTGTATGCAATTTTGAGTTTCATGGAGTTTTGGGATGCTTGAGGGCTTGTAAAATCGTGTGTTGCTTGCAAATGAAGGTTCAATTTATAGGCAAAGAGTTTGGAAGCTTGTAGAAGTCAGAAGTACAAAATCACATGTTATGGATTTTGACTTGTTTTTGAAGCAAGCTTGGACAAACATGATTTCAAGGAAAGGTATGGTGGCTAGAAACTTTAAACATGTTTGTTCTAATTGTGTAGAGGATGCTTGTGCATAAATAACAAGAGCAATGCTCGAGACAAATTGACTTTTCATAAAGCTTGCTTTTCAAGAATGGCAATGGTTACTTTCTTCCAAAAATGAAATGATGCATTGGAATAAGGCTCAAATGCTTGCAAAATGGCTCTATTAGTTGTGTAAACCATTAATTATGGAGTGAAACACAAGTTTGAGGCCTGTAAAGCAAATATTATGCAGCATGGTTATGGATTTGGTCAAGTGTTCATCACAAAATTGACTTGTAATTCAAGTTTGAAACCCTAACTTTATCTCTTTGATTCTTCTAGCTCAAGAATGATCTCAATGAGTTATTTGAAATTTTGGAAAGCTTGAAACATAGTATACAACTTTCATGTTGGCCATTTTGACAAAATTATCTTGGAGCTTGGTGAAAATTGGCTAAGAAGTTAGGTAAAAAATCTGCCTAAACTAGGTCAAATTTTCACTAAGTGTTTTTATAAAAAGTGCATGACTTTGTGAATTTATAACTCAAGATCCAAGAATTTCTAGGACTTGATCAGTAAATAAAAGTTGTAGATATCATTAATATCTAAAAATTTCATGTTGGAAGTTTTCTTTGAATCATCTTGCATCTTGGTGAAAATTTGGCATGAAGTCATGAAAAAATAAGACGTAAAAACACTTAGAAAAATTCTAAGTCTTGAAAAGTTTGACTTTTTAAGATGAATTTTGAATTTCTTGATTTCTTGATGATCAAGTTTCATATTTTTGAGTGTCTTGATGAAATGTGATATTTCAAAATCAATTTTGATAAAAAATTCAAACCTTGACTTTTGGTGTATCAGTTGACTTTTCATCAATTGACTGAATTTTAATTATCAATCAATTGATCTTGAGAAATAAATTGAGATACACAATTAGGTCAAAATGATGCATTTGAATTCTTGAGATCATGTTTGAAACCAATAAGTCATGTATTAGGTCAAAAGTCAAAGATTAGCCATTCTCAGTCAAAACCCTAATTTTGACCATTTTGCCCTTTTGGTGATTTGAACAATTTTCGTGGGGAATTGTGATCCAAACTTGATAAATTGATACATATGACTTAAAAATGTTTATATTGGTCCAAAATCTTGAAGTTTAGCTGTAGGTTGACCATAATTGACTTTTTATCTAATACAACTGATTTTAGGTCATCTGATCAATTGACTGTGCAATTTTGTGATCCAAGACTTGAAATTTCACATGAGCAATCTTGAGGGTTCATAATGATCCATGAAAGTAATTAGAAGTATTATAAGTCTAGTTGTCCTTGTGCAAACTCAAACCCTAATTTGAGGTATCAGTGTTGAGGAGATGGCTTGACCTAGTCAACCCTTGTGCAAGCTTGAGCTTTTGAAGATCTTTGTGAGAAATGTCTTGATAAAAGAGGGGGAAAATTTTGGGTACAACACCTATGATCGGAAACTCCTCGAAAAGGAAGATAATAAGTTGAATACTCAATTGGGCCGGGTGGCGGAAGTTCTGATGATAGTGTTAACAAAAGGAAATCCTACACCTACCGTTGCAACATAAGTTATCTCTTCTACTCATCTTTTGGGATTTCCTTCAAACCATGGAGTGCTTCGTGTCCTCCACAAGCTTGATCTCATGGGACGTCTGGTCAGCAGTTGGTTCCCATTCACCAAGTGAATGCAAGGGATATGCTTTATCAGTAGGGACAGAAGAAGCCTGAAAAGCATGTTGATACAATCCCAATGCCTTACATCCTATTAATTCCTCTTCTATTGGAAGTTCAGTTGATTAAGAATCGTGCTTTGGGTCCTCCCCTCATAAATCTCTCTCCTGATCTTGATGAAAATGCAAGGTGTATCTCCCATTCTGGGGCACTTGGTCGTGATATTGAAGATTACAAGGGGTTGAAGTATAAAGTCTAGAACCTGTCTGTCGTCTTTTCCCAAGCCTAATTCATATTTGGCAAGTGGTTTTAAACTCTTTCTCCCTAGCTAAATCTTTTTTCCATTTGATAGAAGATGGATTGTATCTCTTTCGTGTACCAAAAGATACTTTGTGACTCAGTTGATGAAAATTCGCTTGGTAGAACATTCACCATTTCTTTTGAGAAAATCTTCTACGAATATCATTCTGGAGAACTTGATCATTCGGTTAAAGATGATATGTCATCAAGAGACAAGGTTCGAGATTGGATCAATTCAGAGACTGTTGTGTTCACATTAGATCAAAAGGGGAATCTCTTACCCAAGTGAACATCAAGACTTCTAAAAGTTGTCAGAAGCAATCAGTCCATACGGAGACCAGTCTCCTCAATATGGCAATTTCAAATCTCATTTGCATTCTCATGTGCAGTCTTTCTTGTTTTGTTCAGTACTTTCTTGTAAGCAAAACTTGTTTTTTTTATATTAATCATAATGCATTGAAGATGTTTGTCTTGAACTAATCCATTTGTATTCACTCTTAAATGTTTTTCTTTGCTTTTGATACTCAACTCTTGTGAACAAAGAAAATACCTCTAGAGGGAGGATGATGAGAAATATGACAAGAATCTCATACGGTATGCTTTAGAGTAAAAACCCCGCTGACGATGTATTGGCATTATTTCAAATCCCCAAACACCAAAGATATAAGGGAGATAAACCCTCATTAACCCCCTTTTAGCCTTGAAGTAGGAGTTTCCTTTCTTATCATAAAAAACCATCACATTTAACCTAGGGCGAAGTAATGTTCAGTTAATTTGATTGAGCTCTCAAAACTCATCAAGAGTGCGCATCTGAGAATCAACAAGAATGGGTGTTATCCTTCAAAAGGTTGAGGAAATTCGAAACCGCAATGGTTAACCTTCACATATCAGGAGGTCAATAGATGATGATACAATAATGGTTACACCTCATCAATCATGGAGTGAGGCAGTCACAATTACTTTCAACAAATTGAACACGACTCAGGATCACACGAATTGTTCAAAAGAGAGAATAAAAAGGGAGAGAAAAGAGAGAAAGCCAGCTAAGTCGGAAAAAAAGAAAGAAAAAAAAAGAAAAAAACTGACTTAGGAAAAAGAAAAGAAAATAAAATAAAATAGGGATTAGGATATTGCAAATTGAAGGACAAGGTTGTGCGATCAGACACCAATGTCAAAAAGTGAGTGACTGCCATGTCTGAAAAACTTCGTGTTGGTTCCCCAACCGTTTAAATTCCTTCCGAGAGATGAGTCCTCGTATTGAGTTAACTGAATGTAGGACTGGAGAACATCATGGAGAATGGATGGGCACCAAATAACTTTGAGCCTTAAATCATTTTTTTTCTAAAAACCGTGAACCAGGCCACGTTACAACCCTGAAAAGTCCTAACTAAAGCATGATTTAATTTGAAAGCAAAATTGTTACAAGAGTACGGTTACCTGACATGTAGGAGGCTTGCTAAAATTTTTGAGTTGGTATCACTCCATCTTTTTACTTTCTTTTATACAAAAAAGATTCGATGTTTCGACATCTTTTCAATAAAAAAATTTAACTTCAAGATAAGCATAGTATTTGCATTAGAATTATCATTCTTAGAAAAATATTCTTTGCATATGAAAAAGTGCTTAAACATCAAGTGAGCTTGCATAATGAGCATCAGATGAAGAGTTTGATTATCCCGAGGGACAAATCAGTTGAAAAGTAAATCATCTCAGAGAGTGATCTTAATCTGGGGCATACTTTCTAGTGACTCTATTGAGGAAAGAACACCAATTTGAGAAATGATCAGAATCATATTTCTTGAGATCTTGATATTTGTGCAGAAGCTCTGGTTGCTTGAAAATCTTCGTTGAGCAATGGTGTATCACTTTCAGTTGGTCCTAAGGGACATATTGTTTCAAGTTTCTGTTTGAGCATGGAGCAGATCAAGTTGAGAAGTACGGTTGGGTATTAGCCTACTTTCATGGTGTAAGTCAACAACCCTAAGGGTATATTGTCATCCCAAGACTCTGTTGAGCAGTGGCAGTTATTTTCAATTGTAGTACTTTGTTGGACAGAAGTAAAGTATCAAAATCGGTTTACCCTAAGGGGAAGAAGCATGTGAATACTCCATTGAGTACGAGTTTCATCAATCTGAGACTATCACGTCGATAAATATCTTTAAGCTATGATCAACCTGGGAAATCATGTCGATGAATCCCTTCAAGTTTCCATCAACTTGGGGCTATAATGTCGATAAATTTATTCAGAATTCATTCAACCTGGGGAAATCACATCGAGATTCGACAAATCTCTTCAAGAAATATGTAAACAATTTATTTTGTGACTCAAGACATTGGGACAGACCACCTCATATCGTATTGTGGCACATATATTTAAGTTTTCTATTCAGCATAGATTCTTTCAGAGATCCTACAAATAGGGGCATTCCTCATCCATACTCGCGAAGCTACTCAAGCAGGTTCTGTCCTGCAAGGTAACTGTCGAAGAAATCGAGCTAAAAACATTATGACGGTCACTAAAGGAAAATAACGACTCAATACGCAGCGGAAATTAAAATTTTCCTTTAGTGATCCTTACGAATGGGCATGGTTAGTGATAAAAACTATTACCTCTTGTGGCGATTTAGATCTTTGATGCTATGATCACAAGCATTGATGAAGAACACCTATACTCAATCCACACGAACAGACAACCTTCAATCTCAGTGCTAACTGCTCTGAATGAAGGCTTTGAGTGAGAGAGAGAGAGAGAGAGAGAGAGAGAAATACGGCCAGGGTTTCACAAACCCTGATTTCATCAAGTGAGAAAGCTTATGCACAAGGGTTGTATTTATAGAACCACTTGTTTGGGATGCAAGCTAAAAGTCCAACTTAAGTGATCCATATAATAATAATAATAATAATAATAATAATAATAATATTTTTATTATTGTAATAACTTTTATTACAATAACTTTTATTATAATAACTATTATTGTAATAAATATATTTTATTATTATTATATTTTATAACTATTATAAAATAATAATAATAATAATAATAATAATAATAATAACTATTATTATATTATATGATGTTCCATATTTCACTTAAGTGCGCCGTACCTTACGGTGTTCCATAATTCTTTCAAGTACACAGTATCTTACGACGTTCCTTATTTATTCTATCTCTCATCTGTAAGTATGAAGTGCGCCTAAGAGGGGGGGGGGGGGGTGAATTAGGTACTTTAGAAATTTTCTGGTTTTAGTGATGATGGATATTATTTTTCTGGTTTATGAAAGAGTAAAGTGCAGAAAAATAGAGAGACACAAGCGATATATCCTGGTTCCCCTCACAATCCGAGAGTACTCTAGTCCCCTTTCAACATGAAAGAGATTTCCTTATTGTGGCAAACTTAAACAAGAACTACCCAAAACCAAGAACAATCCTCTTGGACCAAGAACAATCCTCTTGGATTTTCACTATGTCAACAATGAGAACAATCCTCTCAAAGTGACTTTACTTGTATCCAACAATCCTGGAAAAACAAGATTTATAAAACCCCTTTAACTTATTTCCAACAATCCTGAAAAATAAGTAAGTATATAGCAATATTTGATTTGAGTCAGTTTGAGTATCAATGATCACTTTGAGTGATTTAATCAATGAATTGATCTTCTCTTCTAATGATAATAGTATACAATGACTCAAGATATATAATGCTCAAAGTTTTCTGGTTAACAATATGTGAAAGTGTGCAGAAAACTTGTGTATGAAAATGTATAACAGCTTGAGTTTGATTTTTGAAAATTCAGAGAATATGATTGGAAGAGGTGTGCAAAATGATTTTGAAAATGAGTATTTATATGTTAATAGAACCCTTTTGAAAAAACATAAAATTTTGTAAATGAATCATGAACAATTTCCAAGATTGAGTGAAGGGTTTTCATGAATTGGTGTTATGAACAGGCATGAGTAAAGTTATTGTTTTTCAAAATCGTTCAGCATGCAATCAATTGCACCATTTGTGTAAATCGATTGCACGGGGTTTCAACAGCTAGAAATTCAAATATTTTGAGTGTGCAATCGATTGCACAAGTGTGTAAATCGATTGCACTTAAAGTCAGTAGAAAAAATTTATTGAGAGCAATCGATTGCACAACCATGCAAATCGACTGCACTTAGAAACAATAGCAAATGTTTTGAAAAATTGAAGCATGCAATCGATTGCACGAATATGCAAATCGATTTCACTCAAGTGAAAATTTATTTTTGTGCTTAGAAAAACTTGAATAAGGATTTGGATAATATAAAATATTTCTTTTGACCATTGAGCATCTATGTCTTAAGTTCAAAGTAAGTATTATCATTATACCTTGAAATTTTGATAAGTTCTTGAACCAAAGACTATATCCACAGATGCTTTTAGCTTGATCAATAATATTTGCCTTCTTGTCAATCATGGTTTGTCTTCATCAAAACAAAAGTGCATTTGAGAAGTATGATTTTACATTCTCCCCCTTTTTGATGATGACAAACGATCTTGCTTGATACGTTGTAATTTCTGGAAAGAAGCTTCTCCCCCTAAGATGCATAACTCCCCTTTTGTATGAGAAGGTTGGAATCCTTTGAATTTGTTCATCTTGGTTGAAGAGTACCTTAGAAATTTATGATAGGAAATATACAAGCATAAAGTACCACATCCTTCTCCCCCTTTGACATTATCAAAAAGAAGGGAAAGATGTAATAAAAAATGGACAATAATAAAGCAATATTGAAAAAAATTAATCAATCATGCATCACAAATATTCATAGACATAGTTATAGTAACATAACAATTACAAAGAAATCTGAACAACAACAAACAAAACGTAGCATAACTGAACAAGGACAAAACAGAATACAGTAGACATGACAAAGTTGGACAGAACTTTATGGTTGATTCATGTCCCGGTTGTTATAGAACCAAGATCCTTGATTGGGAAATTGTTGTTGTGGAGGAGGTTCTGTGTAATGTTGTGGAGGTGTAGCTGGATTATTTGGGTCATATGGTGGAATGTGAAGGTGAGAGTAAAGGTAATAAAATTGTTGATTCACATCTGTGCGGAAGTCATTAATCCGGGTTGTTGTAGAATCGTTGATAGAATTCCATTGGTTGTTGATGTTGGTATTCATGGAAGCAAATTGTTGAGACATAAAATCCATAAGATCTTGATTGCTTGGACCTGAGGGAGCAGTAGGTGGAGGAGGTACAACTTCACCACCTTCAACTTCTTGATCGTTTCCTTCATCACCAACCACATCTTCACCAATGTAAGTTATAGTTTTTGTTTCCGAATTATAATGAACACCCATTCTTGAGTCAACATTTTTGGTTGAAATCTTATGTGGATTTGGATCCATATTAACTTTTCTCAAAACCAGCAAAATTAACTCCAAATTCTTCCATAATTAATGTAACAAAGTAAGCATATGGTGGAAATTTTGATTTTGCCTCAACCCTCAGCATATGAACCATTATGAACATTGCCCAATTAACACTTATACCTTTCTTCCTTGCATAGGTCAGCTGCATTTCCAGATCAGTCACGGTGCAGTGGTTTCCAGCCCGTAGAAACATAATATAGACCATGAAATAATGAAATAGTCGATCGTCTATATAAAAGTTACTTGCACTCTGTGAGTCTCTAGATGGAATCACTCTTCCTAGACCACGAATCCTTTTGGCACGGAATTCAGCTTCGCTTAATCTACCAATGCTGTAATAAAAATTCCTTTTTCCTGTAATCATCCCATGCCTCATTTTTCAGGGTAGTACAAGGCGCTTCCAGTATAGGGAATATGTAGAATCTCACTAACAATTTCAGGGGTTAGAGAGATTCTTGTACCCAACACATATGTAACCATCTTGCCTTTGTGAGGAGTCAAATTGTTGAAGAAAACTCTTACTAGATCTGGATAATATGGACCAAATGATGAAATTAATGGTTCCATTCCATATGCAGTTAAATCATTTTGAAAAGAGAAACATTCCTAGGGAAAAGATGATAGCATACCATATTTAGGATTGGACACTATCTTTCTTTGAAAATCCTTTGTAAATCTTGCTTCTTGTTCTTCAGTGAGAGTGCAGATTATTGGATTCTCAGAGGATGAACCAACCTTTTTCTTCCCTTTCTCTGAAGCTGACACCTTTCGTTTTTTCCTTGAAGCCATGGGTAAGGTGTTTTTTAGGGTTTGGAAGGTTTTAGGTTTTGAGAGGAAGATGTTTGATGAGCTGAAGTTTGGATATGATTTGTGAGTAAATAGAAATGAGTGGGTTGTATTATATGTAATGAAGTTTAATTTACTTTTCAATAATAGAGATGAGCTTGGGAATATGAGAGAGAGAGAGAGAGAGGAATTCTTACCAACAAATATTTTTGTCATAAAAGCATGTTACAGTGAGTGCAATCGATTTGCATATAGATGCAATCAATTTGCACACAAAACAGAAGCAAAAGAAAACTGAAACGAACTGTGCAGTCAATTTGAACTATGGTGAAATCGATTTGCACTGAAATAGAAAGGTCAAAAATAAAAACATACAGTGAGCAATCGATTTACTCTATTGTGCAATCGATTTGCATCAACCAAAAATGACCAAAAACATATTTTTCTTAAACTTAAACACCACTTAACATATATATTCACATATAACAAGATTAAAACAAGTATATAAAAACATAACAAGGATAGAAAGCACCTTATATGTCGTGTTCATCAAGAATTCCAAGCTCTCGTCGAATCTTGTAAAACGATTCTCTTGCCAAAGGTTTAGTGAAGATACCAGAAAGTTGATTTTGAGTATCTACAAATGTGACCTCGAAATCTCCTTGAAGTACATGATCACGAAGGAAATGATGTCGTATATCTATGTGTTTGGTTCTTGAATGCATGACATTATTCTTTGTAATGTTAATTGCACTTGTATTGTCGCACCGTAGAGTAATGCATCCTAGATCGAGTCCGTAGTCACGAAGTTGTTTCTTGAGCCACAATATTTGAGCGCAACTACTACCCGCTGCAATATATTCTGCTTCGGTCGTGCTAAGAGCAACGCATGCTTGTTTCTTGCAGGCCCATGATACTAATGCATTTCCAAGGATGTGACAAGTACCACTTGTGTTTTTTCTATCAGTTTTACAACCTGCATAATCCGCGTCAAAATAACCAACTAAATTACAAACACTACCTTTAGGATACCATAATCCAACATTTTTTGTTCCTTTGAGATACTTCATGATCCGTTTCACCGTCATGAGATGAGATTCCTTTGGATTTGCTTGAAAGCAAGCACATAGACAAACATTAAACATTAAGTCAGGACGGCTTGCCGTCAGATATAATAAGGAGCCAATCATACCTCGATATTTTGTAATGTCAATGGAAACACCTGATTCATATTGATCAACATATGTACCGGAACCCATTGGTGTAGACATTGCCTTACAATTATCCATGTTAAATCTTTTCAATAGTTCCTTGCAATACTTGGATTGGTTGATGAAGATTCCGTCCTTTAATTGCTTGATTTGAAGTCCAAGAAAATAATTCATTTTACCCATCATGGACATCTCAAATTCTCCTTGCATCATTGCTGAAAATTCTTCACACATTTCTTTGTTTGAAGAACCAAAAATGATATCGTCAACATAGACTTGAACTAGCAAAGTGTCACCTTTGATTTTCTTAATAAACAATGTCTTGTCAACTTTACCCTTTTCAAAACCTTTTTCGCATAGGAAGTTACTTAGTCGATGATACCATGCCCTTGGTGCTTGTTTCAAACCATATAGAGCTTTTCTCAATTTAAATACATGAGATGGATTCTTGAAATCTTCTAACCCCGAGGGTTGCTTAACATAGACTTCTTCATTGATATATCCATTCAAGAATGCGCTTTTGATATCCATTTGGAAAATATGAAAATTTAGTGAACAAGCATAGGCAAGTAAAAGACGAATAGCTTCTAACCCAGCAACCAGAGCGAAAGTTTCTTCAAAATCTATTCCTTCTTCTTGATTGTAGCCTTGTGCTACCAACCTTGCTTTGTTCCGAACAATTATTCCATTTTCGTCAAGTTTATTTTTAAACACCCATCTTGTTCCAATAATGTGTTTGTTGCTTGGCCTAGGGACAAGTTCACAAACTTGATTCCTTTCAAATTGATTTAACTCTTCTTGAATAGCAATAATCCATTGGTCATCACCTAAGGCTTCATCAACTTTAGAAGGTTCAATTTGAGATACAAACACCATGTTTATACAAGCATCTTTGAGATTTAGTCTTGTTGTCACACCTTGACTTATATCACCAATTACTTTATCGGTAGGATGATCTCTATGAGTTCTCCATTCTTTTGGTAGATCATTGAACTTTGATTCTTGTTGGGGTGATTCTTCTTGTTTAATTGGTTGATCTTTGGAAGTATTTTCTTGAGGACCTTCTAGTATTTCATCATCATCATCACTACAAACAATATTATCCTCCTTGGAGGGGTTAGATTCATCAAAAGATACATGCATTGATTCTTCAATTGTTAAAGTTCTTTTGTTATAAATGCTACATTCCTTACTAGAAAGAGAGTATCCAAGAAAAATACCTTCATCGGATTTTTCATCAAACTTACCAAGGTTATCTTTGTCATTGTTTAAGACAATGCATTTGCAACCTAAAAGTGAAAGAAAGCAATGTTTGGTTTCCTCCCTTTGAAAAGTTCATATGGAGTTTTCTTCAAGATCGGTCTTATGTTAACTCTGTTGCTAACAAAACATGTCGTGCTTACCGCATCCGCCCAAAAATATTTTGGAAGGTTTGAATTGCTAAGCATTGTTTTTGCAAGCTCTACAAGAGACTTATTCTTTCTTTCCACCACTCCATTTTGTTAAGGAGTCCTTGGTTCCTAGAAGTTATGAGATATTCCATGTTCTCCATAAAATTCTTCAAATAGAGCATTTTGAAATTCTCCTCCATGATCACTTCTTATGGAGGCAATTGTTAGAGACTTCTCATATTGAATTTTTTAGCATACTTCTTGAATGCCTTGAATGCATCACTTTTCTGCACTAAAAAGAATGTGCAAGTATATCTTGAGAAATCATCAATAATAACCAAAGCATATACATTACCTCTGAAACTTCTTGTTCTTGATGGACCAAATAAGTCCATATGCAACAATTGTAGTGGCCTCATATTAGACACCACATTCTTAGATTTGAAAGTTGATTTTGTTTGTTTCCCTTTTTGACAAGCATCATAAAGTCTATCTTTGACAAAATTTCTCTTGGGCAACCCAATGACAAGATCATGCTTGATTAGTTTATTCAAGTGTTCCATGTGAATATGAGCAATTCTTTTGTGCCACAGCCATGAATCATCGTTGTTCGCCATGAGAAATTTTACATTCAAATATGGATCATCAAGGGAAATCATAAATATATTATTTATTCTTTTACCTTTAAGTATAACCTCATAGGTGACTTCGTCTTCTATCAAGCATTCATCCTTGGTGAACTTGATCTTGAAGCCTTTGTCACAAAGTTGGCTAATACTAAGAAGATTGTGCTTTAGTCCTTCAACATAAAGAACATCTTCAATGGATGTGAAAGGTGGAGCACCAACTTTTCCTTTGCCAAGAATTCTTCCCTTATTATTGTCTCCATAAGTGACAAAACCCTTGGCCTTTAGAACTAGATTTGACAATTGTTTTATGTCTCCTGTCATATGCTTTGAACAACCACTATCAAGATACCAAAGATTGCATATGGTCTTCAAGCATACCTGCAAAACAAATTAGCTTTTGTTAGGTACTAAAGTTGCTTTGGGTCCTTTATAATTAGTGCCTTTCTTTACCCACACATAATGCCTACTTGCCACACTAAAGTTTCTAACATAGCAAGCATTAGGTGTATGGCCTTTAATACCATAATAAAAACAAGTAGGTTCAAAGTTACTTCTATATCTAGAAGGATAAGATTTCTTCTTAGGAAATGTTTTCTTTTTAGGATAGTTATGAGACATTTTAGGCTTGTTCACTTTCTCTTTGGATGATTAATCACTAGCCTTAACAAAGATAGTTTTATTAGAACTTGGTTTTGAAAACTTTGAATATCCAAGTCCACTTTTATCATTGGAATATCTTTGTTGGCTAAGAACACCTTCCAATCCAATTTGACCTTTTTCATATCTTTCAATAACTCTTTTTAATTGGACAATTTGGAAAGAGAGTGATTCACAATTTTTGCATACAAAATTATGTTATTGTTCATCACTTAATTTTTGTTTTTCTTCTTTAAAATCTTTTTCCATAGTCTCACATTTTTCTTCTAAAGATGAAATTTGTTTCTTTTGAGATGAAATAGTTTTACACAGAACTTTGCATTCATTTAATAGTTCATCTATAGCACCTTGTGCATCACTATTAAAAAGATAAAATTCATTACTGACCTTATCATCTTCATTATTGGAATGTTGTGAGGCCATCAGTGCTAGATTTGCACTTTCATCACTATCAGAGTCGGATGAAGAGCTTATTTCATTGTCCTCCCATGCAACATAGGCCTTTTTGTTCTTGAATCCCTTTTTTCTTTTGTAGCCACCTTTCTTGGAGAGTTTCGGACAATCTGACTTGATATGACCTTGCTTATCGCATTCATAACATGTGACTTCTTGTGTTAATGTGGAAGCTTCCTTTTTCTTGAATTGTTTCTTTCCTTTTGAATGAGAAAAGGATTTGTCATTTCTACCAAAGAACTTACCAAGCCTTTTAACAAGAAGCATGAAATTTTCATCTTCTTCTGGATTGTCTTCCTTTTCAACTTCCTTGGAATCTATCTTTAAATCAATATTCTTAGATTTCTTCTCTTGATTTTCATGCTTTTCAAGTCTTCTGAGTTCCGTCTCATATTCTTGAAGTTTTCCAAACAACGTTGTGGAAGTCATGGAGGAGAGACTTTTCTTTTATGAAATTATCTTTACCTTTGGTTGCCATTCCCTAGTTAAGGACCTAAGTACTTTTACATTTAGTTCATCATTCGTCAAAGTCTTACCAAGAACACTTAGATGATTTGTCAAGTGCACGAATCTCTTTTGCAGGTCAAGGATGGTTTCTCCGGGCTCCATTCGAAATAATTCGTATTCTTGACTCAAAGTATTTAGACTTGATCTTTTAACTTCAACAAATCCTTCATGAGTTTGTACCAAGGTATCCCATATTTCTTTTGCTGTTTTGCATGCCGAGACATAGAAGAATTCATCCATGCTAAGTGCACCTTGAAGAAGATTTATTTCCTTTTTATCATAGAGAACCTTCTTCTTATTATCTTCATCCCATGCAGCTTTAGGCTTTGATGAGCCAGCACCATTGATTAACGTTATAGGGATAAATGGACCATTCTCGACGGCATCCCATATTTCTTCTTCTTGTGCTTCTAAATGTGCCTTCATGCGTATTTTCCAAAAGTCAAAATATTCACCACAAAATAGAGGAGGCTTGTTGTTACTACCACCATCTCTGAAAACGGGATTTAGATTTGCGGAAGACATTCTGGATCTTTTAGGAACAGGTTACCTATAACCTTCTCTGATGCCAATTGTAAGTACGAAGTGCGCCTAAGAGGGGGGGGGGGTGAATTAGGTACTTTAAAATTTTTCTGATTTTAGTGATGATGGATATTATTTTTCTGGTTTATGGTGAGTTTATGAAAGAGTAAAGTGCAAAAAAATAAAGAGACACAAGCGATATATCCTGGTTCCCCTCACAGTCCGAGAGTATCCAGTCCCCTTTCAACATGAAAGAGATTTCCTTATTGTGGCAAACTTAAACAAGAACTACCCAAAACCAAGAACAATCCTCTTGGACCAAGGACAATCCTCTTGGATTTTCACTATGTCAACAATGAGAATAATCCTCTCAAAGTGACTTTACTTGTATCCAACAATCCTGGCAAAAGAAGATTTATAAAACCACTTGAACTTATTTCCAACAATCCTGAAAAATAAGCAACTATATAGCAATATTTGATTTGAGTGAATTTGAGTAGCAATGATCACTTTGAGTGATTTAATCAATGAATTGATCTTCTCTTCCAATGATAATAGTTTACAATGACTCAAGATATATAATGCTCAAAGTTTTCTGGTTAACAATATGTGAAAGTGTGCAAAAAACGTGTGTATGAAAATGTATAACAGCTTGAGTTTGATTTTTGAAAATTCAGAGAATATGATTGGAAGAGGTGTGCAAAATCATTTTGAAAATGAGTATTTATATGTTCATAGCACCCTTTTGAAACAGCATAAAATTCTGTAAATGAATCATGAATAATTTCCAAGATTGAGTGAAAGGTTTTCAAGAATTGGTGTTATGAACATGCATGAGTAAAGCTGTTGTTTTTCAAAATCGTTCAGCATGCAATCGATTGTACCCTTTGTGTAAATCGATTGCACGGGGTTTCAACAGCTATAAATTCAAATATTTTGAGTGCACAATCGATTGCACAAGTGTGTAAATATATTGCACTTAAAGTCAGTAGCAAAAATTGATTTAGAGCAATCGATTGCACAACCATGCAAATCGATTGCACTTAGAAACAGTAGAAAATGTTTTGAAAAATTGAAGCATGCAATCGATTACACCAATATGCAAATCAATTGCACTCAAGTGAAAATTAATTTTGTGCTTAGAAAAACTTGAGTAAGGATTTGGACAATATAAAATATTTCTTTTGACCATTGAGCATCTATGTCTTAAGTTCAAAGTAAGTATTATCATTATACCTTGAAATTTTTCTAAGTCCTTAAACCTAAGACTTTATCCATAGATGCTTTTAGCTTGATCAATAATCTTTGCCTTCTTGTCAATCATGGTTTGTCTTCATCAAAACAAAAGGGCATTTGAGAAGCTTGATTTTACATCATCAATCTATTCTTTGTGTAATCATGTAGGTTCTCGTAATGTTGGCAATTATATTAAATTATACATTTAATATAATAAACAATGAGCGGTATCTAGCAACACATCACTGCTACCCAAGTCACAAAAATGTCATGTGATCAGACAAAACATTTTCTGTGATAATGTTTGTGTGTACATTTACCGTTTTGCCCTCATGTCTATATTGAACACAAGGCATAGACCATGTCACCCTTGTCCAGTTCAATATTGGGCCCTTAGACAGTTATCCTGTTATGCAGGATCGGCAGATTCCATATAGGTTACTCATGTCCCTCATCATGCTTTTTGAAGTACCCATCAACTGTCTTTATGGTCATCCAGTTACGAATAACCTTTGATCAGCAATAAAGCACTTAAATCTACATCTAGGGTCCATAGTGGTTTCAGGTCAAAGGGTGGTATACACCACTTATCACCATGAGAATAACTTATGACACTTTGGATAACATTTTATTTAGTATTCTCATAGCGGGTCAATCTAGTATAAATATCACTCCTAATATTCATACATGTGTCAAGACTTGATAACTCCTTATCCATGATCCATGAGATGTGATCATCAGTCTATCTTCATAATAATCTCAATGCTTTAATGTTATCCTGCTTCATAATAAAGCTTGACTAATGATACTTTAAGAATAGTGTCCTTATGTTTAATGGGACCTCATGATTAAGTCACACTTAACATTTCATTAAACAGACTAGCTATTCTAGGGACTTTATCATTTTGGAAAAACAAACATAATAAAGAAATTCCTTTTATTATTAATAAATAATTCGATACAAGTACCAAAAGTATTGGCCTCTAGGGCTTACACCAACAATATCCCACTAGTACTAGAGCCAATCAGGTATACATATAATACACATAAATCTAGTATGGCCATCATGCTTCAACTGCGCAAGAGGCTTTATTAGTGGGTCAACGATATTGTCTAGTGTTGGTACTCTGCATATATTCATATATACTATTTCTATCATCTCTCGAATGAGGTGATATCGTCTAAGTGTGTGTTTCGATCATTGGTGAGATATAGGCTTCTTAGCTTGTGTGATAGCACCATTGTCATCATAATAGAGATCAACGGGATCCACAATGCTATGGACTATGCCAAGTTCACAATGAACTTCTTGATCTAAATATCTTCCTTTATTGAATCCAAGACAACAATACACTCGACTTCAGTTGTAGAATCAATAACTATATCATGCTTTAAACTTTTCAAGCTTACAACGTCACCATTTAAGCAAAACGCATAACCAAATTTGAGTAATATGTCATCTACATATAATATCAGAATGATGATCATTCTCCCACCAACCTTATTGTATACACAAGGCTCATTTTGATCCATGATTAATACATCACCTTGATCAATTACAAGATGACCATATCTCCCAGGTTGGTGACATATCATCTTTAATCTATGCTAGTCTTGTTCTACTTGATCAGGTTGCTCTTCCACAACTACTTGTGTTTCCTGCTCTAGTTCCTCCATAGGTGTATCACTGTGTTATACCCCAAAATTTGCCCTCCCATATTCTTCAAGATTTGCCAAGTCAAAGGTTCAAAAGCTCTCAAGGGTTGCACAGTTCAAGGGCCTCCTAATAGTCAAAAACTAGGGTTTTGGGTCTGGCAAAGAAATTGAAGTTTCCAAGGGTCCAATCAAGTCTCACATGCCTACAAACATGGTCAAGCATCCTCATGCCAAGTTTCAAGACTCACAGCACAAAATTACACAGTCAAATGCCCTAATTGCTCAGCAATCAACTGCAGGTGCAAAATGGTCATTTGACAGTCAAAAGTTCAAAATTTTTGGTCAACATCTTATTTTGAAGCCACAAACATCATTTGATCAATTCTTGATCATGGTTCTCAAGGCATGGCTCAAAAAGTCTCAAGATGCAAAAGTTTCTATTTTTGGACAGCTGAAAAAGTCAACTGTAACTTGACCAAGGCATAACTTCCACATGGTTTATCAGAAAAATTCCATCCAAAGCTCATTTTGAAGAGAATTACATTTCCTACAACTCCTCTTCACACTTCAAGTCCAACAAATGCTCTCAGAAAAAGTTATCAATCTCAACATTATAGGTCATTTTCAAAAGTCAACAAAAAGACACTTTAAGTCAAAGATCATAACTTGAGATTGGTAAATCAAAATGACATGGGACCAAAGGCATTGGTTAGAGGACTTCAAGACATTTCCAAAATGTCCAAGAACATTATCAAAGCTTAAAAATTGAGCAAGATATGCCTTGTGGAAGTTGGGAAATTTTTGGGAATTTTGAAAAGTCAACTTTGCTTCAAATGCCTCAAAATTGCTAATGGGCCACATTTTCTTCCAAGAATCATTATCCAAAAGCTATGCACGACCCATTGACCCAAAGGGGAGTTATTTTCCTATTTTTAATTAATTAATTGAATATTTAATCTATTTAATTCATTTAATTATGATTAATTATAAGAAAAATACGCATCCATGCTTTTCAAATCTTTTTGTGCATAGAATACCTTCAAGATTTCGTGCACTATTCAATAAGGAAAGAATCAAGGTGATTGGCAATGATTGGCATGTTCTTCACATGAAAAATATTGGAAAAAGATACCATGAAAATCAAATCTCAAAAGCATTGATTACAAAGGTTTTGGACATGTTTTGCAAACCTAAATCACTCACATACATATACAGATCACAACCCTAATGCTAGAGACCTTGAAGCTGCGCCTGAAAACAAATACCAACTTTGCATTTTTTGTCCAAATATTCAAAACTGAAAACTCAGTTAGAGGTCGTTTCAAAGCGAGATAAGCATTCCAATAGCTTGCCAAGGCATCAAGGAAGCTTTCTGAATCCTTTTCCAGTCCCTACGCATCAAGAATTGGTATATAGATGTCACACTTTCTCAAATTTTTTCCATAATCGTGTTCTAATATGCATGCATTTTTTATACATTTTGAATATGGATTTAGACTAATATGAAGGTTCTGAGACTAATGGTGACCTTTAATTTGACTAACAATGCCTGTAGCGAAATATGCCATTGAAATGTTTTAGGGTTTCTCAAGCTTCAAATTGGGCGTTTGCACATACTGTAAAATTAGGACACCCAATCACCATGGCTAGAATCAGGATATTTGGACGATTCAGAACCACTAGTCGCGCCCTATTTATATGTCCACACGAGCTATTCACTATTTTCAAAAAGGTTGTGTTTTGGGGGGGTTTAAAACCCCCGCTACCTCTTTTTATTTCAGGGACGAACGGAGAAGAAGATCATGTGGCGAGACCTGGTTGGATGGTTTGAATTCCAGCGCGCTTTTTTTTATTTCTATATCATTAACGTCAATTTTGTTTTATATTATTTGTTCTTTATTCCATATACAACGGGCCCAAATAGCTCAGTTGGTGGGCAAAAGGATTGGTAAACATTGGGACCTGGGTTCGATCCCCAGGTCCCCCATATGTCTTTCTATTTTTTCTTGCAATGTGATTAGGTACTCAACATATCCAGACGTCCACCAAACATCCAGCGCTGGTACTCGCCACATAGCCACTGAGATCAATCCAAGAGCCAAGATATGAGTTCCATGGTGCACCTCAGTCCAGGGGTTTACACGCATCCCAGAAAAGTCAACCAGGCCTCCAATAAATGGGCCCAAATTGCTGGCAACTTACCTCCAATTGGGGTCAACACCCCCCATTGGTTTGCATTCTATTTTTCATTCTTTTATTTTTTCTATTTTATTTGTTTTATTTAGTTTTATTTTAATTCTTTAAATTAATTTTTCATAATATAAAAATACCCAAAAAATCAGAAACTATAAAAATAAAAAAAATATGTTTTAATGTTTAACTCACTAACATTTTTGTAAATAAATTCAACAATTAATTTAGTTTCAATTCTAGGTTTAATTTTAATGTTTTTTTAATAAACTAAAAAAATGTAGAATTAGGGTTTTAAATACTTTTATCCTTTTTTTTCTTTTATTTTACCATTATTAATAATTAATTATTTTTTGTAAATAAATTTGCCATTAAATAATTAGGTTAAAACTAGGTTAGATTTAAACATTTTTTTAATAAATTAAAAATAGTTTAGAATTAGGGTTTTAATTTCATTTAATTTTCTTACTAATTCCATAAATACAAAAACTCAAAAATAATTTCCTTTTCTCATTTGATTTAATTAATTTCATTAATTCCAATTTAATTTCCTTAAAAGGGTCCAACGCCCTCGCATTCCCGACTTTACTTCTTCTCGCATTTTACTTTTATTTCCTTTTGTGAATATAATGTATTTATCCCAAAGCCGTGTAATAGATTAATTAGACATTTATCTTTCCGCATTTTATTTTTATTCAAATCGGGTCTTGGATTAATTTGGCGATGTAGACCCGCGCCTTTGTAATAGCGTAGGACTTTTTATTTGCGCATCTTCTTAACTGTTAATAATTTGCATGAAAGAATGAATGCCAAAAAATAAAAACAAAGCGTAGATCACCAATGCATGAACAAGATAAACATAATCGAAAACGACACACAAATCACACACCACCCCTAGGGTACGCCTCACTGTTGCCTTGCCCCTCGAAAGGTGGTCATCGAGTAGAGGATGTTTTAGTAAGTCCTCATGTCCATGAACATGGCATGAGGGTAGCTTCTAAGGTGTCTTCCTATTTCTCCGGTGATCACCATATCCCGAACCCTCTAATTGACCCGAACACCTCCAACGGTGGTGCTACCTACCTCTCAATGGTGGGATGGCACTACTTTAAGGACATTTACACAGACGAATTCCTGAGGGTAGGTAGACGACTCGTAGATACTTGCTCTAATTTTAAAACAAATCAAAAACTTCTTTTCACACCGACACCCTTTCAAAAAGCTTTCAAAAGCAATTTTTCAAACACTCTTGAGGACTGATACAAGAGTCGAACTAAAATTTTAAACGAAACTTTTCTCAAACTCACTCCCACACTTTGAAAAGCAAACAACCATTTTGAAAACACAATGAGCAAGTATCTATGAGCCCATGGATAACCATGGATAGAAAGGGTGCTAACACCTTCCCTTTCTATAAATCTACCTCCCGAACCGAGAGCAATCTCTATAAGGAATTTTTCTGTGCTTTTGTCCTTTCCATTTGGAGAAAATAAAAGACGGTAGCGACTCTTGCTTCCGCGACATTTTGTGAACCAGCGTTAAACAGTCAGTTCCAGATCCACCGATCACAGAACTGGCGACTCTGCTGGGGACTCTTTTTAAAGTGAGGTGTACCTTAGGACTAAGATCACTGTGTTTTCAATTGTATTGACTTGTTTTCTTTAAATTGTGGGTTGCATGGGAGTTACATAGATCCTAACCCGGATCTGGGGATACCCTGTTTAGGTAGCATAAGCTGTGAGGGACATGTCCGGCGTAGACCAACACGGGTGAAGCAGTGGCTACGTTGGTGTGACACCTTGGTCTTTATCGATATCCCTTGTGTCGCAACGAGGAGAATATGGGTCTTCCAAGGAGTCGTTAAACACCAACAGACCTTAGAACCTTAAATGACACAACTTGGCCATTAGAATAGTAGCAGTATGCTACGCCCATTGAGGCTAAACTCTCGTGATGGTTCTGGCTGCAAGAAAAGATTGCGATGCTGGAGTTATGACCGATTGAGGGTAGTCAATGATATTGGGATCCTCTAAGAACCCGGTTACTTTTGATAGGACAGGTATGAACCAACAAACTGAAAGAGGGTAATACCTAGACCTCATGCTGGCCTAAACTTTAAGGGCTTGCCTTGTGTGACTTGTGTGCCTTATCATGTTTGCCTTCGTAAATATTTGTGGTGTGTTTTATCATAACATCATAACATCATGAGCATTGCATGCATCCTGCATAAGGACTGACCATTTCAAAGACAAGAGGGTTTCACCTTTGCTCTGTTTTGTAGGACATCATGATGCCTATGCGAAGGAATACTATCCGGTTCAACTTTTTTCACCCACCTGAGTTGCTTGAAGAGTTGGTTAGCAGAATTCCAAATACCACTTCCTTCATCCAGAGGCATGGTTCTCTTCTCAATTTAGTCACTGCAAAGCGGGATCAACAATTGATGAGTGTCCTGACCCAGTTCTATGACCCTCTGTACCAGTGTTTCACCTTTCAAGACTTCCAGCTGGTCCCTACCCTGGAAGAGTTCTCTGATTTTCTTGGTATCCCTATCTTGGATCAGACTCCTTACAATGGTTGGGAAAAGACCCTCAGGCTTGAGGAGGTTGCTGCAGCTCTTCCTTTGACCCATCAAGAAGTAATGGACAACTGGGTGACTAGAAGCGGAGTTAAGGGTTTCTTGGCCAAGTTTCTGATTGGTAAAGCTAACAGTTTCTGGAATGACTTGGACTTTAGGGCATATGAAGACATCCTAGCTCTCTTAATCTATGGGCTAGTCTTGTTTCCTAATCATGACAACTTCATCAATGTCACTGCCATAAGGATCTTCATGTCTCAGAATCCTGTGCCCACTCTCTTGGGTGACATCCTGCAACAACTTTATACTCGCACTGCCCGAAGACGAGGAAATCTATGGTGTTGTATCCCTTTGTTGGTGAAGTGGTTTATTTCGCACCTCCCTAAGTTCGTGCTGAAGAACCAAGAAGGAAGAGGTTGGGCTCATAGGTTAATGTATCTCACTGACAAGGACATCATTTGGACTTTCAGAGGTTTGGATGAGATAGCTGTTATTGATCGTTACGGGGAATACCCTAATGCTCCTTTGATTGGTACCCAAGGAGGAATCTCTTACAATCCATGTCTAGCGCTCCGTCAGTTTGGAAGAGCCAGAAGAGCAGGGCCTCACGAGATGTTGGTGCCTCACATCAGTTTTGAGTTTCAGGTGGATAGTGACGAGTTGCGTCGTAGGTTCATCAAGGCTTGGGACAGAGTTCATAAAGCTGACCCACAAGAGTTGGGGCCAAAGACTTCTCTACCTATGGAAGCATACTACAAATGGGTTTGCATCCGTGCTCAGAAGTTAGGTATGCCGTACGAAGCTGTCAGACCCGTCATTCTTGAGTATCCTGACAAAGATGGGGCTCCTCCAACTGTCCTCCCTCCTCAGATACCTACTGATTATGAGACATTAAAGAGGTCTTGGTCGCAACTGCGAGAAGAACGGGATTCGTATCGGGAAAAGTTCAATGAGCAGGAGTTGAAGATCCAGAAGCTGACAAAGCAGTTGGAAAATGAGCGAGCTCTGAATGACTACATTTGTACTGAGAAGAGGAGACCATGGGATCAATAAGGAGCTCTGGATGTTCTTTTACAGTTTTATTTCCCTTTTCAGTATTTCCCTTTTATGTAACCCCTAAGGGCAACCTGTTGAACAATTTAAGTTTCAAAGTTGAATCTAATGAAGTGTGTTCCTTTTTGTTTACAAAGTTGATTCCCGATTGTCTTTGAAAACATAAATCATACGCATTCCATTCATCATGTGCATAGCAGGTATTCTTCTTTTCAGGTTGCTTACTGTTCTTCGCTGTTTATTTCAGCATCATGAACCCTGACTCATCATCAACCGAGATGTCTATCAAGGCCCTTCAGGCGCAGAATGCGCAATTTCAGGAGCTGATCATGGGTTTGGCTCAAGGCCAAGAAGAGCTGAAGGCTTTACTCCTGAAGAAGGAGAAGAAGAAGAAGAAGAAGAGAACTGTTCTTTTCAACTCGGGCCGAAGGTTTGGCAACACTCTGCAGAATGAAGAGGCTGGTTCTTCTATAGGCAAGAGCAGTCCCCAAGGGGGAAAAGGTCCTAGTCCAGTAGTCTCTGACAACGAGACTGACTTTATTGAGGAACAGTATCCTCCGGCTGAAGACAGATACAAGCAGTCGGAAGACAGACTGAATGCAATGGAGATCCAACAAGTGCCTGGGCTGGATTTCGGAGACTTGGGCTTATCTACTGGTGTGATTATTCCTCACAAGTTTAAGGCACCATCTTTCACCAAGTATGACGGGGCGTCTTGTCCCAAGCTACACCTCAGATCTTATGTGCAGAAGATTCAACCGTACTCAGTGGACAAGAATTTGTGGATCCACTTCTTCCAGGAGAGTCTTTCAGGGACTCATCTCAAATGGTTCTATCAGCTGGATGGGACCAAGGTTCATAACTGGGAGGAGTTGGCTACTGCTTTTTACAAGCAGTATCAATATAATGCCGACCTTGCCCCTACACGTACTCAACTCCAGGGTATGTCGCTAGGGTCAAGCGAAGGTTTTAAAGAGTATGCACAGAAGTGGAGGGATCTGGCTGGCATGGTGCAGCCTCCGTTAATAGACCGTGAGCTGGTAGATATGTTCTTGGGGACCCTATCTGGGCCATTTTTCAATCATCTTATCAGTAATTCGTCTGCAGGGTTTACTGATCTTATTCTGACTGGGGAGAGAATAGAGGCTGGAATGAAGTCCGGAAAAATTCAGAAGGGTGCATCTGCAAGTTCTGAGAAGAAGCCCTTTAAGAAGGAGGCCAGTGCTGTATATGGGTCTAGGAGGCAATAGAAACCTGAGCGCCGCCAATCTGTCAAGGCGGTGATGATTGCTAAGCCTGCTGCCGCTCCTCGGCAAACCAATCCACAAAGGGCTGAAAGACCCAGAAGAGAGTTTACCCGGCTGAGTATGACCCTATCGTAAATCTTGCCGCAGTTGCTATCCACCAATTTGGTGACTGTCAGAGAGGCCCCGAAGGTTGTGAATACGGCTTCTCCCAAGTACAATCCAAACGCCCGCTGTGCTTATCACTCCGATAGCCCGGGGCATTCCACTGATGACTGTTGGGCCTTAAGGAATAAAGTGCAGGATCTCATTGACGCCAAGGAGGTACAGTTTGAGGCACCTGAGAAGCCCAATGTGGTGACTGCTCCCATGCCTAACCATGGAGTAAATGCTATCAGGGAGGATGATGAAGTGGATGAAGCTGAGTTCGACAGCTGGATTTACCCGGCAACCGACAGTGAACCTAGCAATTGGATTGCAAAGGACAACCTACTTGTTTCTCTTGTTACTGAGTAATGAATTCTTTTGTTTTTGTTATTTGTAATAAACAATGAATTGAAACTCTATGGCCCGGTGTCTTACCCGGGGCACCGTGGCTTCATTGGTGAGGGTATATTAATTGTCATTTCATATATCATGAATAAAGACCTTGGACGTTTTTTTCGCATTTCAAATCTTATGCTCTTTTTTCTTTCTTTCATTTCTTTATATATTGCAAAACAGCTGTATTTACACACACTCACTCATACAGGTTTCAATCCACTCTGGATCTCACTGGTAACGACTCTGCTACTGCCAGTTATGACTTCGAAAATCCGATCAACTTAGCCGAAGACGAAGGTGAAGATGATTGCGAAGTGCCTGGTGAGCTTGCAAGACTGTTACTCCAGGAAGAGAGGACAATTCAACCACATGAAGAGCCGGTGGAAACAATAAATCTGGGTACTGAGACGGTCAGGAAGGAAGTCAAGATTGGTGCCAACCTAGAGCTCAGTGTGAAGCAACGGTTGACTCAGATGTTACATGATTATGTGGAGATCTTTGCCTAGTCCTACGAAGACATGCCTGGGTTGGATACCGACATTGTGGTCCATCACTTGCCTACCAAGGAAGACTGCCCTCCGGTTAAGCAAAAGGTCCGCCGTATGCGTCCAGAGATGTCTGAGAAGATCAAAGCCGAGGTTATGAAACAGTTCGATGTCGGGTTCCTTGCAGTGACTTCTTACCCTCAGTGGGTTACTAATGTGGTGCCAGTACCAAAGAAGGATGGTAAGGTCAGAATGTGTGTCGATTACAGGGATCTGAATAGGGCCAGCCCCAAGGATGACTTCCCTCTACCTCACATTGATGTCCTTGTTGATAATACTGCTCAGCATAAGGTGTTCTCTTTCATGGATGGTTTCTCAGGTTATAATCAGATCAAGATGGCTCCTGAAGACATGGAAAAGACTACCTTTGTTACTCAGTGGGGCACCTTCTGCTACAAGGTCATGCCTTTTGGACTGAAAAATGCTGGGGCAACCTACCAAGATGCCATGGTTGCTTTATTTCATGACATGATCCATCATGAGATAGAAGTGTATGTCGATGACATGATTGCAAGGTCCCAAACTGAGGAAGAACACCTTGATCATCTGCAGAAATTGTTTGACCGCCTGAAGTTGTACAAGCTAAGGTTGAACCCGAACAAGTGCACCTTCGGGGTTAGATCTGGGAAGTTGCTAGGTTTCGTGGTAAGTGATAAGGGTATTCAAGTGGACCCTGCTAAGGTTAAAGCCATTCAAGAGATGCCAGTTCCCAAGACAGAGAAAGAGGTCAGAGGCTTTTTAGGACGTCTGAATTACATTGCTCGATTCATCTCGCGTCTAACTGCTACTTGTGAACCAATCTTCAAGCTGCTGAAGAAAGATCAGGTAGTACGTTGGAATGATGAATGTCAGGCTGCTTTTGACAGAATCAAAGAGTATCTCCAAGAGCCACCCATCCTTATGTCACCGGTTGAAGGGAGACCTCTGATACTATACCTGACAGTACTCGACAACTCAATGGGGTGTGTGCTGGGGCAGCATGACGAGTCTGGCCGAAAAGAGCATGCCATTTATTACCTTAGCAAAAAGTTTACCGACTGTGAGACCCGATACTCACTGCTTGAGAAAACTTGCTGCGCTTTGGTATGGGCTGCTCGCCGGCTGAGACAGTATATGCTGACTCACACTACCTTGTTGATCTCAAAGATGGATCCTATAAAGTACATATTTGAAAAGCCTGCTCTGTCTGGGAGAATAGCAAGATGGCAAATGATCTTGACAGAATACGACATCTAGTACACGACCCAGAAAGCCATCAAAGGAAGTGTATTGGCAGACCACTTGGCACATCAGGCAGTAGACGACTATCAATCAATGAACTTCGAGTTTCCAGACGAGAGTATCATGATAGTGACTGATTGTGAAGTACCTGGACCGGATGAAGGACCTGAGGAAGGATCTCGATGGTCTATGCACTTTGACGGAGCCTCCAATGCTTTGGGTAATGGTATCGGCGCTGTGATCATATCCCCTCAAGGAACTCATACTCCACTCACTGCCCGGCTATGTTTCAACTGCACCAACAACATGGCGGAGTATGAGGCATGCATCATGGGTCTTCAAGCTGCGATCGACTTAAGGATCAAGTTTGAGTGTCTTCGGAGATTCCGCTCTCGTGATCAATCAGATCAAAGGAGAGTGGGATACGAAACATCCAAATCTTATTCCTTACAGAGAATGTGTGTTGACATTGATCCCCCACTTCACAGAGATAACCTTTGAACACTTTCCGAGAGAGGAGAATCAGTTGGCGGACGCGTTAGCTATGATTTCTTCTATGTTCAAGGTCAAATGGGACAATGAGGCTCCCCGGATCACTATCTGGAAACTGGACGAACCGGCATACTGTTGTGATCTTGAGACTGAATTGGTGACTGAGAAGCCTTGGTACCATGAGGTGAAAAGATACTTGGAAGCTCAGGAATACCCTGAAGGTGCATCTGTCAATGATAAGAAGTTTCTGAGAAGGTTCGCAGCAAAGTTCTTCCTTAGCAACGGCATTCTGTATAAGCGAAACCATTATTCGACCTTACTGCGTTGTGTGGATAAGACAGAAGCAGAAAGGATCATGGAAGAGCTACATGAAGGGACCTTCGGAACACATTCCAGTGGACACACTATGGCGAAGAAGATCCTTCGGGCAGGGTATTTCTGGTCCACAATGGAAGCCGACTGCTACCAACATTCTCAGACATGTCACAAATGCCAGATATACGCAGACAAGGTGCATGTTCCTCCAGTTCCTCTAAATGTCCTGACAGCGCCTTGGCCGTTTGCAATGTGGGGCATAGATATGATCGGTGAGATTAAACCTACGGCATCCAATGGGCATCGCTTCATCCTGGTAGCGATTGATTACTTCACGAAGTGGGTTGAAGCAGCTTCCTACGCTACGGTAACCAAGACTATTGTGGCACGGTTCATTCGGCACAACCTGATCTGTCGATACGGCGTCCCTGAAAGAATCATTACAGACAACGGTACCAATCTCAATAACAAGATGATCACTGAGCTCTGCGAGCAGTTTAAGATACAACACCACAACTCTTCTCCTTATCGACCGAAGATGAATGGGTCTGTAGAAGCAGCAAATAAAAATATCAAGAAAATCGTGCAGAAGATGACAGTGACTTATAAAGATTGGCACGAGATGTTACCGTTCGCTCTACATGGGTACCGTACCTCATCCAGGACGTCAACCGGGGCAACTCCTTTCTCCTTGGTCTACGGTATGGAGGCAGTCTTACCGATCGAAGTGCAGATACCCTCTCTCCGGATAATGAAGGATGCAGATCTGAGTGAAGATGATTGGATCCAGACACGACTTGATCAGCTAAACTTAATTGACGAAAAGAGACTTGTTGCTATTTGTCATGGTCAGACGTACCAAAAACGAATGATCAGGGCATTTAACAAAAAGGTCAGACCACAAGAATATCAAGTTGGGGATCTGGTAATCAAGCGCATCATCCTTCCTCAGAGTGATCCAAGGGGAAAATGGACCCCTACGTACGAAGGGCCATTTGTGGTTAAACATGTGTTCTCAGGAGGAGCCATGATTCTGACCAACATGGATGGTGACGACCTTCCTCACCCCGCCAATGCAGACATAGTAAAAAGATACTACGCATAAAAAAGACCCGCTAGGTTGACATACCTAGGCAAAAATTAGGGCTTCCCGGCGAACCAAAAGGGTTCGGGCAAAATGAAGGGATGAAATGAAAAAATCTGTACACCCGGCAAGTCGAAAACCTGAAAAGGCGGCTTGGGAAAAAATGGGTATCCCGGTGGACTGAAAACCCGAAAGGGCGGTCCAGGCAAAAGTTAGGGATAAAGCGTAATACTATGTCTCATTGGATCACCTTGCATCCAGAATCCGGTATCATATCAAGTTCAGACAGCATCGATCAATCAGCTTCATCGTCAACTAGGTCATCAAGTGATGAGACGCTCAAAGATATAAGGGTGATAGCAGAGTTGGAACCCAGTGGGATCATTCATTTCACACAGCTGTTTTATTTTCCTTTGTACAAATCTGTATAAACTCTTTTGTTCGGCGGCGTTCTCTTACTAGGACGTCAGCCTCTTGTACATAAACGCCTATTTACAGGCAATTCAAAAATCAATATAAAATCACTTTTCAGTTAAAATTGCCAATAGTTTTTCCTTTTCTGTTTTGTTTTGCGAAGAACGTCCAAGGTTCAATTTGTGATATATGCATTTGACACTAATTGCTAACTCATAAATATTTGCATATGGAACAAAGGATTAATTACAGGTAACATTAGAAACAGGGGCAATAATGAGTGGTCTAAGCGATCTAATTGTTCTGTCCACCAAGGTACCAAGGTAGGTTCAGCTGAAGAACATAACCAGATATCTTAATTCCCCAGAGAGTGAGCCAGCAAGTCAATACACTCTCCCCAAGCAAAGCTATGCTATCAGACTTAAGGAAGTTGGGTATCCTCCAGCAGATCTCAACATTCCCCAGCACGATATACAAACATTCTTAACAAGCATCCCCGGTAGTCTTGATCTAAGATTGTTCCCCGGCGGTATACCAGGCATTCAGCAGAGCCACTTCCCAATACATCTCAGAAATTTCCCCAGGAGAGTCCAATCAAGATTTCCCCAGAAAAGTTTGGAACCATCTCCCCAAGCAGTAAGCTTATCCCCAGTAGATTCTGGAAGCTTATCCCTCGCAGAGCACGAACGTGTCCCCCAGCTTGGTTCAAAGGTTATTTCCCTACCAGGATATAACTGGGTTATCCTCAGCCAAAAGCCACGGAAAGATCGTCCCCGACGAAGTTCTCTTATTCCCAGCGGAGTCTATCAAAACTTCCAACATAACAACGGTATCCCCAGCAAAGTTACCATCAATATCCTAGCAAGGTACCTCTCTCCCCACAGAGTACCGTTCCCCAGCGAGGTAGCTAGAGTAATTTTCTCCCCGCAAAGTAATCCATCCGTCAAGTTTATTCCCCAACGGAGTCATCTTCTCCTACCGGTATTCTTGCAACTATCATCCCCAGCGGAGACAACAAAGCATTATTCTTCAACATCAGCCCAAGATATGACTTCCCGGCATCCGTCAAGGATTTATTTTCCTAAGACGAAAACATACATTCAAAAACATCGCATTTCCATACATTATAGCATGCATATATGCATCATATCTTACAAATCTCATTTATGTCGAGAACACCATTGCTTGATCCATATCATGCATTGCATATGACTGACCTTTACCTTTCAGGAAAGATCCAGTTAAGTTCTCAGCTATGTCCAAGACTTTAGCCTGGTTCAGCCAGATCGACCCTAAGATCTCCCTGATTCTTATCCAGTTGAAGATATCCCAAGACCTTGGCCGGTTCAGTTAAATCGACCCTAAGATTTTCCTGATTCTTATCCAGTCAAAGGCCTTCTCTAGTTCAGTCAGATCGACCCTAAGATCTCCCTGATTCTTATCCAGTTGAAGATTTCAAGACCTTGCTTGGTTCAGTTAAATCGACCCTAAGATTTTCCTGATTCTTATCCAGTCAAAGGCCTTCTCTGGTTCAGTCAGATCGACCCTAAGATCTCCCTGATTCTTATCCAGCTGAATATTCCAAGACCTTGTCTGGTTCAGTTAAATCGACCCTAAGATTTTCCTGATTCTTATCCAGTCAAAGGCCTTCTCCGATTCAGTCAGATTGACCCTAAGATCTCCCTGATTCTTATCCCAGTAGAAGACATCCAAGATTCTCTCAGCGTCCCTGTTGAGGTAGTAATCGCCCCAAGATTCTCTCAGCATCCCTGTTGAGGTAGTAATCGCCCCAAGATTCTCTCAGCATCCCTGTTGAGGTAGTAATCGCCCCAAGATTCGCTCAACGTCCCTGTTGAGGTAGTAATCGTCCCAAGATTCTCTCAGCGTCCCTGTTGAGGTAGTAATCGTCCCAAGATTCTCTCAGTGTCCCTGTTGAGGTAGTAATCGCCCCAAGATTCTCTCAGCGTCCCTGTTGAGGTAGTAATCGCCCCAAGATTCGCTCAGCGTCCCTGTTGAGGTAGTAATCGCCCCAAGATTCTCTCAGCGTCCCTGTTGAGGTAGTAATCGCCCCAAGATTCGCTCAGCGTCCCTGTTGAGGTAGTAATCGTCCCAAGATTCTCTCAGCGTCCCTGTTGAGGTAGTAATCGTCCCAATATTCTCTCAGCATCCCTGTTGAGGTAGTAATCGTCCAAGGTTCTCTCAGCGTTCCTGTTGAAGTAGTAATCGTCCAAGGTTCTCTCATCGTCCCGTTGAGGTAGTAACCATCCCTGGTTCATTCATCACCATTTGAAGCTCCAGATTCAATTCCTGTAACCAGTCAGGGTACATCTACATAAGAGTTTGAAGACCAGCTCCTGTAACAGGCCAGGTAATCATTTTCTTTTCAGGTACGCAAGTTCTCGCTAAGGAATTTCTTACGCGATCGACGCCCAGATGGCATCTATAAGCCCATCCACCTATCCATCACCTCTCAGCATGGCATCTATAAGCCCATCATCCTATCCATCAATCTCCAAATGGCATCTATAAGCCCATTCCCACCATCACACTACTATGTGAGCGCAAATTTCTGGGCACTCTAGTGTTCAATCATCTTCCACCTTCGGATTACGAAAGGAACGTCAGCCAATCCACATCCTCAGGTCTAAGAAGATTGAACAGGGGCAACTGTTGTACCCCAAAATTTGCCCTCCCATATTCTTCAAGATTTGCCAAGTCAAAGGTTCAAAAGCTCTCAAGGGTTGCACAGTTCAAGGGCCTCCTAACAGTCAAAAACTAGGGTTTTGGGTCTGGCAAAGAAATTGAAGTTTCCAAGGGTCCAATCAAGTCTCACATGCCTACAAACATGGTCAAGCATCCTCATGCCAAGTTTCAAGACTCACAGCACAAAATTACACAGTCAAATGCCCTAATTGCTCAACAATCAACTGTAGGGGAAAAATGGTCATTTGACAGTCAAAAGTTCAAAATTTTTGGTCAACATCTTATTTTGAAGCCACAAACATCATTTGATCAATTCTTGATCATGGTTCTCAAGGCATGGCTCAAAAAGTCTCAAGATGCAAAAGTTTCTATTTTTGGACAGCTGAAAAAGTCAACTGTAACTTGACCAAGGCATAACTTCCACATGGTTTATCAGAAAAATTCCATCCAAAGCTCATTTTGAAGAGAATGACATTTCCTACAACTCCTCTTCACACTTCAAGTCCAACAAATGCTCTCACAAAAAGTTATCAATCTCAACATTATAGGTCATTTTCAAAAGTCAACAAAAAGACACTTTAAGTCAAAGATCATAACTTGAGATTGGTAAATCAAAATGACATGGGACCAAAGGCATTGGTTAGAGGACTTCAAGACCTTTCCAAAATATCCAAAACATGATCAAAGCTTAAAAATTGAGCAAGATATGCCTTGTGGAAGTTGGGAAATTTTTGGGAATTTTGAAAAGTCAACTTTGCTTCAAATGCCTCAAAATTGCTAATGGGCCACATTTTCTTCCAAGAATCATTATCCAAAATCTATGCACGACCCATTGACCCAAAGGGGAGTTATTTTCCTATTTTTAATTAATTAATTGAATATTTAATCTATTTAATTCATTTAATTATGATTAATTATAAGAAAAATACTCATCCATGCTTTTCAAATCTTTTTGTGCATAGAATACCTTCAAGATTTCGTGCACTATTCAATAAGGAAAGAATCAAGGTGATTGGCAATGATTGGCATGTTCTTCACATGAAAAATATTGGAAAAAGATACCATGAAAATCAAATCTCAAAAGCATTGATTACAAAGGTTTTGGACATGTTTTGCAAACCTAAATCACTCACATACATATACAGATCACAACCCTAATGCTAGAGACCTTGAAGCTGCGCCTGAAAACAAATACCAACTTTGCATTTTTTGTCCAAATATTCAAAACTGAAAACTCAGTTAGAGGTCGTTTCAAAGCGAGATAAGCATTCCAATAGCTTGCCAAGGCATCAAGGAAGCTTTCTGAATCCTTTTCCAGTCCCTACGCATCAAGAATTGGTATATAGATGTCACACTTTCTCAAATTTTTTCCATAATCGTGTTCTAATATGCATGCATTTTTTATACATTTTGAATATGGATTTAGACTAATATGAAGGTTCTGAGACTAATGGTGACCTTTAATTTGACTAACAATGCCTGTAGCGAAATATGCCATTGAAATGTTTTAGGGTTTCTCAAGCTTCAAATTGGGCGTTTGCACATACTGTAAAATCAGGACACCCAATCACCATGGCTAGAATCAGGACATTTGGACGATTCAGAACCACTAGTCACGCCCTATTTATATGTCCACACGAGCTATTCGCTATTTTCAAAAAGGCTGTGTTTTGGGGGGGGTTTAAAACCCCCGCTACCTCTTTTTATTTCAGGGACGAACGGAGAAGAAGATCATGTGGCGAGACCTGGTTGGATGGTTTGAATTCCAGCGCGCTTTTTTTTATTTATATATCATTAATGTCAATTTTGTTTTATATTATTTGTTCTTTATTCCATATACAACGCGCCCAAATAGCTCAGTTGGTGGGCAAAAGGATTGGTAAACATTGGGACATGGGTTCGATCCCCAGGTCCCCCATATGTCTTTCTATTTTTTCTTGCAATGTGATTAGGTACTCAACATATCCAGACGTCCACCAAACATCCAGCGCTGGTACTCGCCACATGGCCACTGATATCAATCCAAGAGCCAAGATATGAGTTCCATGGTGCACCTCAGTCCAGGGGTTTACACGCATCCCAGAAAAGTCAACCAGGCCTCCAATAAATGGGCCCAAATTGCTGGCAACTTACCTCCAATTGGGGTCAACACCCCCCATTGGTTTGCATTCTATTTTTCATTCTTTTATTTTTTCTATTTTATTTGTTTTATTTAGTTTTATTTTAATTCTTTAAATTAATTTTTCATAATATAAAAATACCCAAAAAATCAGAAACTATAAAAATAAAAAAAATATGTTTTAATGTTTAACTCACTAACATTTTTGTAAATAAATTCAACAATTAATTTAGTATCAATTCTAGGTTTAATTTTAATGTTTTTTTAATAAACTAAAAAAATATAGAATTAGGGTTTTAAATACTTTTATCCTTTTTTTTCTTTTCTTTTACCATTATTAATAATTAATTATTTTTTGTAAATAAATTTGCCATTAAATAATTAGGTTAAAACTAGGTTAGATTTAAACATTTTTTTAATAAATTAAAAATAGTTTAGAATTAGGGTTTTAATTTCATTTAATTTTCTTACTAATTCCATAAATACAAAAACTCAAAAATAATTTCCTTTTCTCATTTGATTTAATTAATTTCATTAATTCCAATTTAATTTCCTTAAAAGGGTCCAACGCCCTCGCATTCCCGACTTTACTTCTTCTCGCATTTTACTTTTATTTCCTTTTGTGAATATAATATATTTATCCCAAAGCCGTGTAATAGATTAATTAGACATTTATCTTTTCGCATTTTATTTTTATTCAAATCGGGTCTTGGATTAATTTGGCGATGTAGACCCGCGCCTTTGTAATAGCGTAAGACTTTTTATTCCGCATCTTCTTAACTGTTAATAATTTACATGAAAGAATGAATTCCAAAAAATAAAAACAAAGCGTAGATCACCAATGCATGAACAAGATAAACATAATCGAAAACGATACACAAATCACACACCACCCCTAGGGTACGCCTCACTGTTGCCTTGCCCCTCGAAAGGTGGTCGTCAAGTAGAGGATGTTTTAGTAAGTCCTCATGTCCATGAACATGGCATGAGGGTAGCTTCTAAGGTGTCTTCCTATTGCTCCTGTGATCACCATATCCCGAACCCTCGAATTGACCCGGACACCTCCAACGGTGGTGCTACCTACCTCTCAATGGTGGGATGGCACTACTTTAAGGACATTTACACAGACAAATTCCTTAGGGTAGGTAGACGACTCGTAGATACTTGCTCTAATTTCAAAACAAATCAAAAACTTCTTTTCACACCGACACCCTTTCAAAAAGCTTTCAAAAGCAATTTTTCAAACACTCTTGAGGACTGATACAAGAGTCGAACTGAAATTTTAAACGAAACTTTTCTCAAACTCACTCCCACACTTTGAAAAGCAAACAACCATTTTGAAAACACAATGAGCAAGTATCTAAGAGCCCATGGATAACCATGGATAGAAAGGGTGCTAACACCTTCCCTTTCTATAAATCTACCTCCCGAACCGAGAGAAATCTCTATATGGAATTTTTCTATGCTTTTGTCCTTTCCATTTGGAGAAAATAAAAGACGGTGGCGACTCTTGCTTCCGCGACATTTCGCGAACTAGTGTTAAACAGTCAGTTCCAGATCCACCGATCACACACTGCTTTTGTGATTCTTAAATTTCCTTAAACTCTACTTTCCTCCCACTGATTCCTTTGGAAATAAAGTCTTTTTCCAATAAAGCTCAAGTTAAAGCGACAAACACTTTTCCATTAGAAGGATTGTAGAAATAATATCCTCTTATTTCTTTAGGATACCACACAAATAAGCATTTGTTAGATTTAGGCTCAAGCTTTGTTGAAATTTATCATTTCACATAAACTTCGTAACCCCAAATCTTCATGAAAGACATAAGTGGTCTCTTACCACTCCATATCTCATATGGTGTCTTCTCAACCTTTTTGGATGGAACATGGTTAAGTGTGCAAGCTATTGTTAATAAAGTGTGTCCCTAAAAGGAGTTTGGAAGATTGGTGTGACTCATCATAGATCGAACCATTTCTAAAAATGTCCAGTTTCTTCTCTCGGATACACCATTCCATTGTGGCGTTCCTGGATGAGTAAGTTAGGATAGAATCCCACATTCCTTTAGATGGTCATCAAACTCTATGCTTAAATATTCACTGCCTCGATCTGATCGAAGAACTTTAATATTATTATCTAGTTGGTTTTGTACTTCATTCTTGAATTCTTTGAACTTTTTAAAGGTTTCGGGTTTGTGTTTCAATAAATACACATAACCATATCTACTGAAATTATCAGTAAATATAATGAAGTATTGAAAACCTCCTCTGGCTGGTATGTTCAGTGGCCCATATACATTAGTATGTATGAGGGTAAAAAGATCATTAGCCCTTTCACCTTTTCCTGTAAATGGGGACTTTGTCATATTTCCAATTAAACAAGATTTGCATGTCTCATATGATTCATAATCAAAAGAGTCCAATAGTCCATCTTTATGGAGTTTGGAAATGCATTTCTCATTTATGTGGCCTAAGCGACAATGCCAAAGGTAACTTGGATTTAAATCATTAGGTTTAACCCTTTTTGTATTAATGTTATAATTTGGCATTTCAAGATCAAGGGCATACGGTCCATTTTTCATTTGTGCAGAAGCATAAAATATATCATTACAATAAATGGAGCAACAATTGTTCTTTATTATGAATGAAAAACGAAACATGTCCAAACAATAAATGGAAATAATATTCCTTCTAATTGTAGGTACATAATAACAGTTCTCTAACTGAATTATTAAACCACTAGGTAAAGTCAAAACATAAGTTCCTACGGCTAAAGCATCAACCTTTACTCCATTTCCAACATGTAGGTCAACTTCACCTTTTGCCAAATCTCTACTTATTTGTATCCCCTACACATTGGTACAAATGTGTGAACCGCATACAATATATAATACCCATGATGCAGAAGTAGATAAATTAATTTCTATAACAAAAAAACCTGAGTTTGGAGTCTCTACTCCATTCTCCTTATCTTCTAGGTACTTTGGGCAGTTTCTCTTCCAGTGTCCGGTCTTACCGCAATGGAAGCAAGTTCCCTCTTTTTCTATGCCTCCACTAGGCTTCAACGCATGAGAAGTAGGTTTGGGTTTGGAAACTTCCTTCCTTTTCCATTTACCAACCTGCTTGGTGGGCCTTTTATTCAGCTTCTTTCCATTACTGACCATAGAACAGACTTCCCTTTTGACTTCACATTTTACTCAGTAGTTCTTAACATGCCTAGCAATTCTGGAAGACTTTTGCCCAAGTCATTGATGTTGAAATTTAGGACAAATTGACTGAAGCTATCTGGAAACAATAGCAAGATCAAACCAGTCGCAAGTTCCTTTCCAAGGGGAAACCCTAACCTTTCAAGGTTCTCCACATACCCAATCATCTTGAGTGCATGGGGACCTTCAAGGGTTCCCTCATCTAACTTGATATTAAAAAGGTCCTTTGAAACCTGAAACCTCTCATTTCTTGTCTGCTCTTGATAGAGCATCTTCAGATGTTTGATCATATTGAACGCTAATATGTTCTCATGTTTCTTTTGCAATTCCGAGTTCATGGTAGCTAGCATGAGGCAAGCAATTTCATTGGCATCACCGGCATGCTTCTTATAAGCATCTCTTTCATCCTTAGGAGAAGAACTGGGAGGTTCCTCTTCAGGAACGGGTGTCTCTAAGACATACAACTTTTTGTCATGTTTGAGGACAATCCTCAGGTTTCGGTGCCAATCCAAAAAAATTGGCCCAAACAATTTTTTCTTATCAAGGATTGATCGCAAAATGTTGTTAGAGGTGTTTCTTGTCACGATAATTTATATAAAGATTGTGAAAATATCAATATCGTTAATACATATTCAATTAGGCCTTTAATTAAATACGCTCCCACTATTTTACTCAAATCAAATGACCCCCACCATTTGATTCGAGAAATCCCATTGGATGATTTTCTAGTGGGTCGAGCTCCACATTTCACTTTGTTTCAAGTCAGCGTTAGACTGATTACACAAAACTTAGTTATTTAGATAGGAACTCCTTCCAATTGTATCTAATACAATTCTCGAATATTTTAATTGGGTGAATAACTCTTTATTCTAATCCATCATATGGATTTTCCCAACTCTTACTTCTAAACGTATATAATATTATTATAATTAGTTTAGTTAAGTTCGACCCAATGTTTTAGCAATTGGATATTACATTTATCTCATTGCATCTTACTAATATAAAACATGAACTTCGCGTTAGGTGAAACCTACATTATTCGATACTAGTCATGATGAGTGCTAAAACTTTGGAAAGTAAAAACTTAATATTCATTTTGAGAGAATTTATTATTAGTTTGATCTCATCGGCTTAACATGCAAATCGTCTCTCACATCCATCAACATACAAAGACATGCATCAACATACATATAAAAAGATACAGTTATGACCCCTAGCGCAATTGTTCTCCCAAGTCAATGAGAGAACCTAAGCTAACCTAATAACGATCTAAACTTCTCCAAGAAAGATCTCCAAGGATGTCCTCCTTTGATGTTGTATTCTTCTCTTTCTTCATAACATTACATTACATAAAAGAAAACTCATTTTACATATGAGGGAGTGAGATGAGAAAAGAAGTTACATCAAGAGATTAAGAGAGGCACGACACACATGCCGTATTTTAAAATCCAAAAAACAAAATAAAGAAATCTAAGGCCATAACTGATCACCACGAGACAACAATAATAAACACACTTTATTATTATTATTATTATTATTATTATTAATATTAGTTTAAATTCTGTTAATTAAATAAATTAAATTAATTTTTAACAATTGATCAGGTATAGTTATCTTTGATCTGTTGCCTTATTATAAAAGTATATCAAGTTATTTAAATGAAATAATAATAACAATTATTATTATACTAATTAAAGTAATTTGATAAAACCATATGACTAATGTAACAGACTGTTTTACCACCATAATACATAAGACAATGTTTGGCTTATTTTTCATCACCGACACATCGTCGTCATGTTACTGATTCCCACAACAACTTTCGTGATAACATATGTTGTAACTTTTCATGTTCATTTTAAATATAATAATAACTATTATTATTATATTATAAAACAAATAAAACTTATAATAATAACAATAACAATTATTATTATTATTATTAATATAAGATTTTGCAAATCTGATGCACAATTCTTATGTGGTTACAAACCCAAATTTTATAACTCTTGACAATACAACTCTTGTATCGTCCTAAAACCTAATGCAACATATTCATACTATCAAAAATATGATGACCGATTATTCAATTAAAATGATCAAAATATCATTGCTTCACCATACAAATGTCGGATTCCAAAGCAGAATGAACATTGACCATTCATATGAAACACAATCATCACACTAATTGAATCGATGAAATTAAAGGTATATCAAATATACCGCCTTTGCATCCGAATTATCCATATCTTATATGAATTTGATCAATCAATTTTGTGTAACTTATAGATGATCGATGTATCGCTGCTTCACCATACAGAAGGCAGATTCCGAAGCATAGTCAATATCGAATCATCCATATCGTACACAACATGATGCCATAAATTAATTTTCTTAGTCATTTAATTAATTATGTGTTTTAGTCGATTTAATACAGAAAGTACATAAAATAAAACAACTATCAGATCCATGGTTTCTTAAGTGGCTCTGATACCACTGAAGGAAAATAGCGACTCAATACGCTGCAGAAATTAAAAATTTCCTATAGTGATCCTTACGAATGGGCATGGTCAGTGATAAAAACTATTTCCTCTTGTAGCGATTTAGATCTTTGATGCTATGATCATAAGCGTTAATGAAGAACAACACCTCTACTCAATCCACACGAACAGATAACCTTCAGTCTCAGTGCTAGTTGCTACGAATTAAGGCTTTGAGTGAGAGAGAAATACGGTCAGGGTTTCACAAATCTTGATTTCATCAAGTGAGAAAGTTTATGCACAAGGGTTGTATTTATATAACTACTTGTGTGGACTGCAAGCTAAAAAGCCCAATTTAAGTGATCCATATAATAATAATAATAATAATAATAATAATATTTTTATTATTATAATAAATTTTATTACAATAACTATTATTATAATAACTATTATTGAAATAAACATATTTTATTATTATTATATTTTATAACTATTATAAAATAATAATAATAATAATAATAATAATAATAATTGTTATTATATTATATGATGTTTCATATTTCAGTTAAGTGCACTGTACCTTACGGTGCTCCATAATCCTATCAAGTACACCGTATCTTACGACATTCCTTATTTATTCTATCTCTCATCAATCTGTTCTTATGTGTGTGACCCTGTAGGTTCTCGTAACATTGACAATTATATTAAATCATTCATTTAATATAATAAACAGTGAGCGGTATCTAGCAACACATCACTGCTACCCAAGTCACGAAAATGTCATGTGATTTGACAAAACCTTTTATGTGATAATGTTTGTGTGTACATTTACCATTTTGCCCTCATGCCTATATTGAACATAAGGCATAGACCGTGTCACCCTTGTCAAGTTCAATACTGGGCCCTTAGACATTTATCCTGTTATGCAGGATAGACAAATTCCATCTAGGTCACTCATGTCCTTTAGCATGCTTTGTGAAGTACCCATCAACTGTCTTTATGGTCATCCAGTTATGGATAATGTTTGGTCAATAATAAAGCACTTAACTCTAAATCTAGGGTTCATAGTGGTTTCAGGTCGAAGGATGGAATATACCACTTATCACCATGAGAATAACTTATGACACTTTGCGTAACATTTTATGTAGTATTGTCATAGCGGGTCAATCTAGTATAAATATTACTCCTAATATTCATACATATGTCAAGACTTGATAACTTCTTATCCATGATCCATGAGACGTTATCATCAATCTATCTTCATAATAATCTCAATGCTTTAATGTTATTCCGCTTCATAATAAAGCTTGACTACAGATACTTTAAGAATAATGTCCTTATGTTTAATGAGATCTCATGATTAAGTCACACTTAATATTTCATTAAACAGACTAACTATTCTAGGGACTTTATCATTTTGAAAAACAAACATAATAAAGAAATTCCTTTTACTATTAATAAATAATTCAATACAAGTACCAAAAGTATTGGCCTCCAGGTGCAAACACCAACAACCTTGACCCAACCAACATTGCAAAAGTCGTCCTCATCCTCTGCAGATATTCCAAGTATACTACCCGACAACAGTGTAAACCGGGGCACTCAGAGGCTTCGTGGTACTCAACGTGTGTGTTTAGCATGACACCCCAGCAGCAGTGTAAACTTGGGTCACTTAGAGTCTTTGTGTGATTCAGCATATGCATGTGCGATTCCCCAGTAAAGTAACTTGGGGAACTCTACGAGTGCTATCTAGTTTAGCATGTAATCCCCACAGATGACAGTTGACAAATATCCAGCAGAGAAGCAAACCGAGGACATCTAAGAGATCCATGTCCATCTTCTAATCCCCAAGTAGTCCAAGCTATAATTCCCCCAGCATGTTGCAAACTGGGGCGTTCAAAGAGATGCAGGTGGTGTTCAGCATCTTCTCCTCAGCATGTCAATTTAATCCCCAAGCAATTCAGGAGTTAGAGAAATCAGGTCAGATCGCTTTTTCCCCAACAAGACTACAACTCTTCCCTAGAGAACTTATATTATCCCCAACAGAGTTGCCAAGATTTTTGGTCTCCAATTCCCAATAGCACCAATATGTATTTGTACTTAAGGACAATGAGCAATGGTTCCTGATGAACTTATTCTCATCCCCGTAGAGTTTATTTCTCCGTCCTTTGCATATAGTTGTCATTGCATAACATCGCATCCTCAAAGCGCGTAGCATATCCGGTAAAATAGATCATTACGCCATACAAAACTCAAACATGCATATTAAGCATACACCATATTAGGTACCTTGCGTGAACCTACATCTTTCAGCATATTTATATATCCCCACAAAGAATATGGATCCAAATCCCCAGCTAATTTCCCTCTCCATGTCGCAATCCTCGACCAACGGTGCTGATACCTGGTACTCTTAAACCCTTACCTGTGTTAATTTTTCTCTGAATTCCCAGTAAGGTAGAAACATGCTGTCATCTTTTTCGTTAGGTACCTTTATATCATACGACGCTATCAGAATATGTACCTATCGTTATCCCTAGCGAGTCTGCTATCTGACATTGGTCAGCATGTTAGAAGTCTTACTATTTGTCATTCCCCCCTGTAAGTCTGCCATATGATATTATTCAGGGTATCAGAAGACTTATTGTATATCTCTTTCCCAGCAGGTCTGCCATTAACATGAATGTTTTGTCATCGACTTTGCTTCTTAAAAATCCAGACACTATTTAACATATACTTTCTTAGGAACCTTATATTGGCATTATTGATATGTTACAAGTCAAACTTTCTCTTGTATTAGCCTTAGTTGCTACGTTACAAGTCCAATTTTTGTCTTGTATTGGCATTGTCACCATGTTACAGGTCAACCTTTGTCTTGTATTGGAATTACCGCCACGTTACAAGTTTATCGTCCCTTGTATTGGCATTGTTTCTAGGTTACAAGCTAGCCTTTCTCTTATATTAGCCTTTGTTGCTACGTTACAAGTCCAATCTTTGTCTTGTATTGGCATTGTTGCCACGTTATAGATCAACCTTTGTCTTGTATTGGCATTGTTGCCAAGTTACAAGTTTACCTTCATCTTTGTATTAGCGTCGATGCCACATTACAAATCATTACCTTTCCTTGTATTGGCATTACCACCACATTACAAGTTTACCGTCCCTTGTATTGGCATTGTTGCCACGTTACGAGTTTGCCTTTGTCTTGTATTGGCATTGTTGCCACGTTACGAGTTTACCTCCATCCTTGTAATAGCACCGATGCTATGTTACAAGTCATTAAATTTCCTTGTATTGGCATTACCGCCACGTTACAAGTTTAGCGTCCCTTGTATTAGCATTTTCGCCATCTTACAGGTCAACCTTTGTCTTGTATTGGCATTGTTTCCATGTTACAAGTCATTACCTTCCTCTTGTATTGGCATTTTTTCCATGTTACAAGTCATTACCTTCCTCTTGTATTGGCATTGTTGCCACGTTACGAGTTTGCCTTTGTCTTGTATTGGCGTTGTTGCCACGTTATAAGTTTACCTCCCTCCTTGTATTGGAATCACCGCCATGTTATGATTCGTTACCCCTCCTTGTATTGGCATCACCACCACGTTACAAGTTTATCGTGTCTTGTATTAGCATTGTTGCTACATTACAAGTTTACCTCTTCCTTGTATTAGTCCTTGCTACGTTACAAGTTGTTACTCTTCCTTGTATTAGCATCACCTCCACATTACAAGTTTACCCTCGTCCTTGTATTAGCACAAATGCTACTTTACGAGTCAACCTTTCCTTATATTGGCATCACACCACGTTACAAGTCTACCCCTCCTTGTATTGGCATCATCTCCACATTACAAGTCATTACCTTTCCTTGTATTAACATTATCGCTACATTACAAGTTTTCCTTCCCTATATTGGCATCACTGCCACGTTACAAGTTTGCCTTTTTCTTGTATTAGCCTCTGTTGCTACATTATGAGTCCAATCTCCGTCTTGTATTAGCATCGTCGCTACGTTATAAGTTACCATGAAAAATCTTCCCACGAAGAACAAAAATTCTTTCCCCGACAAATATCACAAAAATAAACAATTTATCATTCAGAACAAATTTTCGGCATTGGTATTTAATCATCTTCCACCTTGAATGTTCGAAAGGCCCGCACCAATCGCACCTTCAGGTTTAAGACGATTAAATACGGGAATCTGTCATACCCCAAATTTGTCCTACCCTTTTTAAGGCTCGTCTAGCTTATGCATACCTTTCATTAGGTCATCTAGCATTGCATACATCATTGATAGTTGTGGGATCAAGGTATTTCCTTTCCGGAAGCCGCCCAAAACAGTCTGTTCCATTAGACAGTGCAACGAGGGAAAACTATGGTTTTTAAGGTTTAAATGTGTTCCACGTGATTAACAAGCCATTAAACCATTTATCAATCAAGACGTCATCATGACAGGCTCTCATGTATCTCAGCATACTCTGAATTGCAAAGAAATTGGGTGTTTTAGTGGATTTGAGAAGACGTATATCAGAAACAGTGCTTTTACTGGTTTGAGCTCAGAAATTCATAACTTGCAATATGAATACTCTTTTGAGTTGATTCCTTAGGCATTAGATTCATCTCAGTATTCTCTCCATTTCATCTTTTCAAGTCGGAAGCCAATTATGTGCAGAACATCTCCAAATAATTTGATTTCCTCGAAGCGGTACTTGAATTTAATGACTGGTTATCTGTTTCTCAAGCGTTAGGAAATTCGTATCTTTCATCTGATTCGGTATTTTCAGTTGATACTTTGAGCATTGAGATCGCGTTGACTTCCTTGTCACTTCTCGTGTTCATGTTAAAGGTTAATTTTGTTCAGAGAACCTCCGAAAATTTTATTTCTTTGAAGATAGTTACTGAATTTAATTGCTGGTCTGTCATCTCGTAAGCAATCGAAAATTCATAACTTCTTATTGGAATACTGTTTTGGAACCATTCTTGAGGCGTCGAAATCATCTCGTTGTCTTTGTCAACTTTCGTGTTCTGCTCAAAAGCAAATTCTTTAAGGAGGGTCTCCGAACATGCAGATACTTTGAGCAGAAACAATGGAAAAACGGTAAAAATATTGTGTTGAACCGTTATTTTTTGAACGTTTGAAAATTCATAACTTTCACTTGGAGCGATGTTTCTGAGTTGTTCTTTTGGGGAAAAATACGTCTTGATTTTATCTTCATTATGTATGTTCAGACCGAGAATTGATTCCTTGCAGAAGATCCCCAAAAGTCTGAATTACCAGAGATTTTGTGGCGCTGAACCAGAATTTTATTTTACCATTTTCTAATATTGTAAAAATCGTAACTCCTTTGATTTTTATCATATTGATACGAATCTTTCTGTATAATTTCACAAATGATGTTAGATATATTTTCTCTTCAGGCTCAATATTCAAACGGTATTCTGAAGGCTTCCATTTTTGGCCTGTTTCGCATATGACACAAGTGAAAAAACTACAAGTTGAGAAATTTTATCTAACACAGTGTCAGCGCATCTTCAAAAATTCCTAACTTTCTCGTCGTTTATTTTATTGAGCGTGTTCTTTCAGTATCACATCACAAATTTTATTATCTTCATTTTTCCTGTTAAGCTCAAGTCGAGATTTCGCACCTATGATAACGTGGCATTTTGTGATCGTATTAAGCTGACACTGTCAAATTGAGGCCCAACCCAATTACACTTCCAAGGCCCAATTGCATTCACTTTTTCACCTTAAAATCATATTTTTGTCTCATAATTCACATACTCACACAAACACAAAAAATTTGTCTCTCTCTATTCTCTCAAGGATCTAAGACACTTTTTATATCATTTTTTTCTCAAGAACAACAACAACTTCATCACATCTTCATCAATCTTTAAGGAAAAAAACCAAGAGTGCAAATCTCTCTCTCTCTCTCTCTCTCTCTCTCTCTCTCTCTCTCTCTCTCTCTCTCTCTCTCTCTCTCTCTCTCTCTCTCTCTCTCTATCTATCTATCTCTCTCCTTCGTGCGATTTCACGCGTTTCTCCTTCCGTTGCTCTATTCGATTTCGAAGATTTCCTCTTCTCAATCTCCTTTTCGATTCTCTAGTAAGAATTCTCGATTTAAGTGCTTTTCATAATTGATTCTTGAATAATCACTTTTGTACGCATTCTTGAATTGAATTTTGTTTAAGCAATTGAATTAAGGAGTTGAACTTCATTGTTGATTGTTGAATTGAATTGGGATCATGTTGTGGAAATCCGAAATTGGATAGTTGAAATAAATGCTTATTTGATTAAGTGATTTTCCTGAAAGTGTTTATTTGAGGAATAAAGTGTTAATGTTGTTGTGGCTTAATTGTTGACTCTTGATATCACATACACTTAACATAATCTTGATTCTTTAAATGTTGAATTCATGTGTTAATTTCTTGAAGCCTACATGTTTGATAAAATACTCAAGCCATAATAACTTTGTTTTTGTTGAATAAATTCCATGAGTGTTAATGTGATGTATCTTATGTCAGGAGAATTAATTCTTGATTTTACATGAGTAAATTGAATTGTTGAGACTTGTGGTGATTAAAGAGAAACATTGCTTGGATGTAATCACATAATTGATGTGATTTTGGATTTGTAATTCGGTAAAAAATGCTTAAAACTCAAGAAACCAAATTTCCAACTTACATGTCAATTATGAAATTACATGTCAAGGTTGATATAATTTCCTATTTTATTCATAAATAAACTCTTGTTTTCAATGCAAAAATATAGAATTGGGAAATTAAATCAACACTTGATTTTGGTGTTTTTCCATCGTTTCAGACACTTTTTGAGCACAAGGTTGCACACGCTTAATGGTTAATGCTCAAGGTACTTGGACTTGACATTTAGATAGTGTTCAAAGCTAATTTTCATGGTTTCAGATCGAAATTCCTCCCGGTTCATGCTAAAATGGTGTTGTTGTCACGTGCATTAAAACGCACCAAAAATGTCACTTCCACTTAAAATTAATTCATTAGACCTACTTTTTGAATCTGTTGGCACGTTTAGATGCAACCATGCGATTCTGAGCCAATTTCGTGTCGATGATTTTTGTGCGTTATTTTTGCTTACAAGGCGATTTGGCTCCATTTGACATGTATTTTGAGCTTTGACATTTGTTTGATGCATGCTTATGTTTTATTGATCATTTGTGCACCATTGCGTTTGAGTTTCCTTGGTTCCATTACATCTTTCAGTTTATTTCATATTATTACCGTAGTGCTACTTGGTTTTGGTTTCCACCATCTATTGCTCATTTGTATTACACTCATGTGTTTTCCGTTATCACTTTTGAGTGGTAATTTGATGCTTGTTGTTGCGTTGTTATTTGCTAATCAATTTTGTGGATTGTGCAAGGTACACTATGAGAGCTTTCAATTATGAAACTAAGAGTTGGTTATGTGATTGAAATGTATTTGGTTTGGATTCGCTTCTGATGCGAGTCATTCTTGTTTCTCATTTCATGAGAAATATATACTATTTGCGATTGTCTGGATATTGCTTTGCTTGTATAGTTTTATCTTGTGCATGGACTCTGATGCAACGCAATGCATTAGTGGCTTGCGATTTATTTTCGCACATGATATTCGTTAGATACTATTTCTGACTATTGCGCTTTCTTGGTGAAGCTTGCTTAAAGTATTCCAGGTTTCTTGCTTTCGCTTGCTTTGCTACGAACTATTTTTAGATTGATATTCTTTTTTGCTTCATTTCATCTCATGAACCTTTTACCGCATTTTACCGCATTTCTAGATATCATGAGAAGTAGGAAATAAAGAGCGTGCGTTCGAAGTCGCTGTTTAAAATCCTATAGCAGGCATTCTGCACTTATTTGTTATTTGTATTTGTGCTTATGTTCATTTTCTTTTGTTGATGATCGATGATGTCACTCAATTAGAATTAAGATAACAACTTCGATCTATACATGCTCCCCATAGGATTTTATTTCTTCCTTTGTTGACGATAGATGATGTCACTCAATTAGAATTGAGACAACGACTTTGATCTTTGCATACTCCCCTTAGGATTTTATTGCTTTCTTTGTTGATGATCGATGAGTCACTCAATTAGAATTGAGATAACGACTTTGATCTCTTTGCATGTTCCCTATAGGCTAGTTATCCTCGCTTTTAGGTTTTTGGTATGCTAACATAGTTAGGATTTCCCTTTCATCCTCAACCTTCAGATCAATATTGCATGTTGACATTAGGATTAGAAATTAGATTAGTCACCCTTAGCCTTTTTCTTTCTCTTTTTGCATATGCATTAAAACTAAAGCCTTCTTTTTCTTTCAAAATTCAAAAACACTTTAATAATACAAAAACCATTTTTCAAGGTAAAAAACATCAACCAATCCAAACTCTTTTCGCCTTCGGGCCTTTCATCGAAACTTTCAAAAGGATGTGCTAGTTCTACTCTAGGCGGTACGATACGTAAATCCTCAAAGATCGGGTTGCACCATGTCTATTTTCCAAAGAGCCGTGAGTGAAGAATTATCCTCCTTCGGGCATTTTTATTTTGAAGATACCTCGTAAGGCATGAACATGTTAGTTCTTTTCTGCTCCAGACGCGTGCGTCTCCAAAGGTCGGGTTGCAGGTAGAATGTGAAACTTAACATTGTTCAATTAAAAAACACCAAACAAACCAAAACATGTGAGCCAAACTACGATGCTCTGACATTCCCATTGCACGAGGGGGTACATAGGCACTATGCTGCGGGGCCTGGGCGAGCGAAACATTTTAAATATTCCTTCTTTTCCTTGTATTTTCTTTCGCATGCATTCCTTTTAGCAGTACGCTTTAAACATATATTTTTTGCACACCCTTAGATGAGAACAAATGAAAGTGGATCCTGTGGAGTACCATAGACGCATGGGGTGCTAATACATTCCCCTCGTATAACCGACTTCCTTACCCTTTCTCTTGGTTGCAAGACCATCTTATCTATTTCTTTGGGGTTCTCTCAATATCTTCCCTTCCTTCGGGATAAATAGAGTTCAGTGGCGATTTTGTGTTTTTTCGTGGCGTGACACCGCATATATAACCAAATTCTACACAACAACGCATAGACCCACGTGATTATATGTGTTTCCAACAGTTGTTAAATGGGTTTTCCGTAGTAGTGAAACTTATTACTAGCATTAAAAATGAACATTAAAGAGAAGCTAAAAGATCCAGAATCTGAAGGATCAGAACCTGAGAATCAGACTCTACAGACTCAGACTCTGAAGGAGGTTAACTTTTGAGGACCAGACTCTGAAGAAAGTCAAACTCTGAAGATCCATACTCTAAAGGTTCAGAACCTGGGATCCAGACTCTAAAGACTCAGACTCTGAAGCAGGTCAACACAAGGATCAATAAGACTCTAATAGGTAACCATCAGACTCAAAATTCATTTTGTCTTCTTCTGATCACGTGCAGATCCAAACAAAAATTTGCACAGACAGTTAGGATGTAACAAATATTTCCTCTTGAAGAAAATGAAATTTAAATGTCTTTTCAATGAAATTATCCATATCAAGAAACATTCTAACGTCTATTATCAAGCTTCTCCAAGACTCACATGTGCAAGCTCTTTTCATCAACGAATCTTTTTTGTTTCTCTATATAAGAAGTTGAAGACTTGAAATACAACTAATCCTTGACAATAAAAAAGTTGTTACTCTGTCAAATCAAAGCACAAGCTTAACTTAGAATTTCTTATCATTTGTATATCTTAGAAATTCACAAGTCTTAAGAGTGTTTTTGAGTTGTAATTTGTATATACCTTTGGTTGTATATTAAATGTAATATTCAAACAATATTTAAGTTAAATTGTTAGGAGTCTCTTGCTTGTGTTCTTGAGTATTAGAAATCTCTTACTTGTGTGTTTAAGCATTGGAATTCTCTTGGTTGTATGCTTGATCATTGGAAGTCTCTTGGTTGTGTGCTTGAGCATTTGTAATCAGATGTGATTTTAGTGAAATCCCTTGAAAGTGCAAAGAGACTGGACTACTCTCGTTTTGCATGAGGAACCAAGATAAAATTATGTGTGTCTCTCTTTATTTCACTCTCTATCTTTGGACCTAATTTTATTCACTGCAAACACTTTCCTCTGTATCAAATTCTAGACCTTGTGTTAAGAATCTGATAAGAGTGTTTTACAAAACAAAGAAAAAAGCTAACATAATTCAACCCCCTTTTGTGTTTTTCAAAAATTCATTATCAACTTTGCATCTTCCAAGATTTCGTTTGACTTAAACCAACAATATAAACATGGATTCTATCACACTTGGCTTGAGAAACACATTTCCAATTTAATCATAATCTTTGTAGTACACTGAATTCTCTCCTAAAAACAACCTATCCATAATTGGCTTCCTACCATGTATCGTGTAACACCCCCAACTTTTAGAAGTTATTTATTTAATGAATTATTAGGAGTATTTATAAATAATCGATGTTTTATATGATTATATGTGTGATGTGTTGGCATGTGGTTGCTCATGACTTGGAACATGTGATTTGAATGAAGGGATTAGATGCATTGTAATAATTAGATGATTATTTAGTAATTATTTGGATTATTATCTAGAATAGAATAATAGAAATAATTATTTAAATAGAGTTATTTTAGTTAGAGTGGTATGTTGGTAATTAGTAGGAAGAGTGAGGACGTGATGGTAAATAGAGGTTGACTAAGTGAGGGTAATTGAGGAAGAAGTTAGGGGTCCTTTGTGATAACAGAGAAGAGATAGTTGTCATTCTCACAATCGATTGTGAAAGTTGGAGAAGAGAGGCTAGGGCACGAAGGCTTTGGAGAAAATCATCGTAAGAGGCAAAAAGAACATAATCGATCACTCGAAACAATAAGGTAAGGGGGATTTATCTGATTATTATATTTTATCTAAGTGGTAGATAGATGTAGGATCTTGCCTTAGGTATTGACAATGGTGATTTGGTGTTGTTGTGGTGGAGAATTGATGGAATTGTGATGAATTTTGAACCGTAATTGTTATAGAATTGATGTAGTATATCAAGTTGTTGTTAGATTATGGTTCCCCATGATTAGATAGCATTTTAAGGCCTGTTACATGACTAAATCGCAGGAAAAGTGACATGAAACAGTGCAGAATCGCAAATAGGAAAACCCTGTTCATAGGGAATCGCCGGGCGACGACTCCTGTGTTGCCTGAAGACAATGCTCCGCCGAGAGATTGGAGAGGCGAGAAAAAGAGGTAAATGGAATGTTGGTCTCTGTAATTTTTCGTCGTGCGATGGATGGGTTTCGCCGGACGATGGAAGGCAGAACTGGAACATCTGAGCTGCAATCTTGAAACATGCATAACTTCAGTTCTAGAGCTCAGATTAAATTGTTATTCGAATAGGAATAGGAAGACCTAGAATTATTTTTACAAGACCTAAGTTAGAATAGGAATAGGCTCTCTGAATTGAATCGCAATGATGATTCATTTGATTATGATGATATGTTGTTACTATGATGATATAATGATGTTATGACGATGTTTTAATTATATGAGTATATATGATGATTTTTTATGTATGATGTTGATTGATACATGAATGATGATGCGTATGACTGATTATGGTTGTTTATGTTATTGTTGTGCATCATGCATTCATTGGACATATTTGGTCCCTTTTGATGAGTTAGGGCATTGGTCCAGTGATTTGGTCTCAATTCTATTGTGTGGATTTGAGATGTCTATGATTTCGCTCCAATTCCAAGAGGGAATCGATCCTATGATTAGGGTCTTTGGAGGGTGATGGCCTAGTGTCCATCAAGTGATTTGGTACCACATGCATGAGTCTTATCCTTGCACTACATATTTTGTGGCATTGCATGGTTCTTGATTTTGGTGATATTGTGTTGTATTGTTGAACTTGGAAGATGATATTGATGAATTGATTATTGTGATACTTTTGGCTTACTCTGCTATGTCTATTACTTATATCTTACATAATGATTGTGATGAACTCACCCTTTCTGCTTGAATGTTGTCTCTACATGGGTAACATGTAGGTAATCAAGAGTAGTTCCTAAGGGCTTGGAAGAGTAGCTTTGAAGTATGATTTATTTCTGTCGAGTCTAGAAGGTATTGCTCTGATGTGTAACATTGAGGACGAGAAAGCTTTGTTTTGAAAACTATTTTGTTCTTGTTTTGTTATGACATTTAAATTGTTTCCATGGATTTTAAATTATGTTGAATTATGAACCATGAATCATGGGGCACTATGAAGTGTTTTTAATGAAACTTGTTTGAACTATGATTCCGCTGCAGTTATGTGAAACATTGATAATGCATATGTCATGAATAATTTTGAAAACCCGTGTTACGGAGTAAGACTAGTACGTATGATTATTTCACGAATAAAATGTGACGCCCTTTTATTGTATTACTCTGACATTATTTTAAATAATTATGAATATTCCATTGGGTTTAGAAGGATGTTACATATCAAATATGATAATATTCTCCAGCACACCTTTCCAAGGGAAATATATCTAAAATCAAGGTATTGTATGATTTTGTCATTATTGTTTTTCCAATCACTTATATTTCATCAGTATGCTTCCTACATGTATTGTATATGGGAATATTCTTGTGTTAATATTTGGAAAATTTCCATCTTTCATGAAAGGTGAGATTTTAATTTCCAAACATCAAAGCCCATGAACCAAATGATTTTTGAACAAATTGTACAACTTAGGTTCTTGTAAAGGACCAGGGACTTCAATGTTGAACATGTGACTCCATACACAAGAGGGGGGAGGGGTGAATTATGAAGGTTTAAAAAATGATGGTTTAGCACAAAATTATCTTCTAAAACATAGGTTTAAAACATTTTAATAAAGATGTTTGAATATGTAGCGAAAAATAAAATAGTTAAGAGAAGAGAGATAACACTAGGAATTTATAGAGGTCCGGTCTTAAAGAAATGACCCACTTCTATACCTAAGAATTCATCTTGAGAATATCCAATAATTCTTTGATATAGTTTAGAAGGTTAAGCCTATGAACCTCCTTATATAAGGAAAATGAAGTTTTAGGCTAACTTCTAACCAAAAGAATGAAATGACTAGTCTTCGCTCCAAATAATAAGAAGAGCTTCGAGCGGCTAGTCTCAAAGCCAAATTGAAATTTTTCACAGGCTGATGTCAAACCAAGAGGAAGTTTTAAGCTGGATATCCTCCAAACCGAGCCAAGGTTTTAAACGAGTTAACCATGAACTGAACCGATATTTTTACTAGGCTGACCATAAACCAAATCGAGATTTTTATCGGGCTTATGTTAAACCTGCTTTTACACAGGATGAACTCAGAAGCTGAGTGAGATTTTATACCACTCTAATTTCAAACCCACTAAGCTTTTATCTAGACTGAGAACAAGAATCGTTGTGAATATTTTTCGCTAGTTAATGAACCAAACAGAGACTTATACTAATCCCTAAAAGAGATTTTACACTAGTTTATCTGTAAACCAAAATAATCACTTTCTAAGGTATAATGATTTGCTCAAGAGGAAAAAGAACTCTTGGTAAATTTACATTAAAGCCCCCGTCAAGAACAAATTCCTCACTTAAACTCAAAAGCACTCTTAAAACTTTATGACTTTAATATGTGAAAAAGGTAAAAATGATTTAGAGAGAGTGAGAGAGAAGAAAAGTAAGGTGTTTCATGTTTTCTGGATGTTTTGAAATGGCAGAGAACCTCTCTATTTATAGGCAAAAAATGGTGTATTTTTGGAAATAATCTATGGGGAAAATAAATGACCTAATTGATTAGCAAATAAATTAGTACTTGCTATAATTGATTGTTGTTGTCCAAATTGGAAAGTTTTGATAGGGAGTTATTAAGATTCATTAAGACACTATCACAATCGATTATAGAATCAATTATCCCTTATCTAGTAGATTAGGACAATTATCTAATCGATTAGACAATTATAAAATGTCTTCTAATCAATTGCAAAATTTCCTAGATAATTGGATAAGCTAGAAAAACATGTTTGGTGACTTTAATTGAAAAAGAGGGACTTCAAAATAGTTTTTAGCGTATCTATGTGATTTATCCATAAGCACTTATCTTGGATCTTCTTGTGGATGAGGTTTGAGATGTCTTTAAGTTAGTCACCATCATCATAGAGTTGTAAAGATATCACTGGTGATCATGAATCTTAATTCTTTAGCTTGATTTAGGTAAATAGCTTGATCAACTACTTTGTGCATCTTTGAATGCTCGAGCTAACTTTAGAAGTTACTTGAATTAATTTTTTTTATCAAAACCAAGTCAAGTGTTGTCATCATCATAAGCAAGTCATCATTAAGGCTAAGCATTTTCTTCTTGTCCATGATCTTTACCATCTTGGATTACTTCTTGATTATAACTACAAGCACATGGTTCTATATTCCCCCCCCCCCCCCTTTTATGATGACAACACATCTTTCAGGAGGTGGTAAAATAAAGAACAAGCTGATAAAATTTGGAGTGTTTAAACTTTGCCTCACATGAGTATAAAGTATACTCTACTCCTCTTAAGAGTATACTTCTCCCCCTTTGTCATAATCAAAAAGGTGGTTAAAGATGCAAGATAAAAAGGTAAATATGCAAGCACATTATTCACTTAGTCAACCATATTCTTAAGGAAGGTAAAACATTACTTTATAATTCAAAAATAATGGAATTAAAATTACAAAAGTAAGAAACTGACAACAAAGGGAAATAGATCATTAGTGCGAAGAACAAGAATTGAAACAGGAAAGGAACGACTTTAAAGAAAACCAAGAAAAACACTTTAAGCAAGTAACTAATTCTCCTCTTTATCATCCTCATTGGACACTAGGGATATCAAAAAAATCCGTACCCGTGAATACCCGCGGGTAAAACCCGTCACAGGAACGAGTATGATGGATTTATGGTTATCCACGGGTAAAATAAATGGATATTTAGTTACCCGTTTATTTACGGATACAAATATGGATTTGATGGTATCCGTACCCGCGGGTATCCGTTTCCATTAATAATTAGAAAAATACTTAAATATTAATTTGTTTGATAAAAAAATATTATTATTATTATTATTATTATTATTATTTTGTTAAATATGATATGATTATGACTATTATTATAATTATTTTGATAAAAAGAATAAATAAAATGAATTTGATTTATTTTTGTAAATATTTATTATGTGTTTGAAAAAATATTTTTTTGTCTTTAAAAGAGATAAAAAATTAGGTTTTTAAATATATTTTTTTAAAAATATATTTAAATAATAGTATCCATGGATATCCTTAGATACCCGCGGGTATCTCAAAATCCACAGATACCCATCTAACGGATACCCGCACGCGTATGGGGTGGGTACGAATATCATATTTATTAAACGAGGCGGGTAGCGGGAGACTAGTACCCGTGTCCATGGGTACCCATTGCCATCCTTATTGGACACAATTGGAGATATTAGTTAAGACTTTTTGAATTTTTCTGGTGAAGCGACAAATCCTTGCATTTGTTTTAATATGCATTCTTATCATCATCTATTGATTGTGAAGGAAGTTGTTGATGATATTTGAGGAAGAAGGAGGGAGGTTAGTGTTCTCTGCATGTTGTCGTGCTTTTAATGGTTCCTTTGGAGGTAGTAACAAAATTTCCTTGTTTTCAATTACAAACCTCATTTGACTCAAGGTGTTCTTTCCTATTTTTTAGCGTCCGATCTCTGATCCCCCCTCTAAATTGTATCTAGAGTACTCTTGGATCATCGTGATTAGTTAGTTATACGGTAAAAGAGTTTTCTTCTTTTTTCTATACATCATATTATGGATCACTGTATCAATCCAATTTTTCTCAACTCTATTTACCAAAAAGTAAATCAGAGGTATTTCCGATTTGTTTTTGTGGCTAGAGTTACTCTTTCTTGGGAAAAGAACATGATTCACCGAATATTAAATTACTCGAATATTCGGGAGTTACTCTTTATCAAGCTAGAGTTACTCTTTATAAAGCTCTTGGTGAAGGTAGTGGTAATGATGGATGTTTAATTAGTCAAAAATGAATTAGAAGCAAGATCAAAATTAAAGTCGTTACCTTATTCACTTTCATCATACTCATGGTTGTTGCAAGAAAGATTGGAAACTTGTGCTAACTCTTAAAGGCTTAGTTCGATGGGATGCTTATTCTCGTTAGAATTGAGAATACCATTTGGGTACTTGAGGTTTTCATAAAATAACCTTACCAAGAAGGAAAATGTTTTTGAGACACTTCAAAGACAAAGTTCCACAAACCGGCCATAGTGTAGGTTTTAACAAATTTGCACTCCTTAAAGAGTTTCTCATCCAAGTAACAAGATTTAAAGATCTATTTATCAGTATAGTATCACTTGTAGTTGGTTTCTTGCTCTTGGGTTGAGAAGTTTAAGAGTGATAGGAGGATGAGGATTGGGCGGTGCGAGCTCTTTTGGTTCCATTGTGGTCATGATGAGGAGATATAGAGAAAAATTCTCTAAAAACACTAAGATAATGCACAAAAAATATGATGGGATCAAATGAAAAATTAAGAGAAAATATACCTTTTTATAGTCACTACCTAATTGATTGTACCCCCTTCTAATCGATTAGGTTATTGAATGCATGCAGGTGGACATTGGAAAATAGTCATTACACTGATTTCCAATGTTCTAATTGATTATCTCTTGCCCCTTAATGGATTATTTGGTGCCCCAAAATTTGAAATTTGAAATTTGAATTTATCTAATCGATTAGATCTTGAGTCTAATTGATTATTTGGTGAATTTTAAGGCTTTTTGGGTGTTGAGTTGATTTTTTATTTGGTATCCATGCTTTTTTCACCATTGTTCATTCCATTTACAGCCCTTGATGAAAACTCCCCCTTTCGAAGGACCGACAACACAATGTCGTACGTCCTTCTCTACAAATAGTTGGAATAGAGTTGGATATACATGAGATAGATATATCAACTACAAACTTATCTTCTCAACCTACTAAGAGGTCGGATGATCATCATAGATAAGAGATGTTGATACCATCCTCAGTGAACATTTGCTTTGATCACGATAGTTGATATACACCATCGGTGAACATCCTTGCATAAAAGCATCAATTCAAACAAGCACTAATGTATACTTGAAGGTATATACTTTGCTTTGTACAATTTCATTTGATATGCATTACAACTCCATTAAAGCTGGAAAGCATCCCTGCAAAACACACTAGGTTTTCAACTTTGGTACCCAATTTTTTTTAGATCCTGGTGATTTAGTAGTTCTAAGAGGTCTAGGGTTACTTACTTTATAAATTCTCAATTTATCAAGACAAAATGGCTCTAGGTGGCCAAATCACTACTACAAAAAACACATCTAACGTCAGACGTGAAATATATTTAATCTCGGTTACGAAAGCGAGGTAACAAAGGGCGACATGAAAAAATACCACTTTACACATCGGTTATTGAATAACCGAGGGAAAAAGTGGCATTGATTATGGGTTCAATCTCCAACAACTTCATTTTTTGCATTTTTAAAACTGGGCTGTTTTTTACCTCCTTTTTAATAATAACGGAGGGGTAAAGTCCTGATTACAAAAAAAATTGACCTGTTTTTTTTTCCGTTTTAATCTGCAAAATATCAAATTTATTGACAAATTCTAAATCTTCCTCAACAACAACAACAACAAAAACAAAATAAATAGAATCCTTAAACATTAAATCTCAACAACAAAAACAACAATAACAATAATAACGACAACAACAAAATCTATGGATTCTTTAAACATTAAATTTCAACAACAACAACAAATAAACAAAATTCATAAAATTGTTAAATACTAAATTTCAACAATAACAACAACGTCTACTACAACAAGAACAACAATATTAACCATTTTACTTGATACAACTACAACTAAGATTAATAAGTTACTTTCATGTTTTTCTAACTAGAGAAAAGATTAAACATTAAGAAACCAACCTTGAAATATTTTTCTGCTCTTGCTTTCATTGTCATTGTTTTCAATGTGTTAAATTTAAATTTCAGCATTTGCATCTAAGATGAATAGTTATGACATTCACGTTTTGATTGGCTACTGAGAGTTCACATAGATCACTAATGTTTCATGTAGATTGATGAGTTGACAATATCTTGACCACTATTACTTTATAAATGGATGTCAAAGATTCATTACTTAATTTTTTCATCAAATGGGTCATAAATAAAAATAAAAAATACGCTACTTTACCCCTCGGTTTTCACCAAAACCGAGATATAATCATAAAAAAAAATAAATTAAAAGGTGATAAAATATAGTTATTGGAATTTGAAGACATTTCCCTCTAACTACTTTACTCCTCGATTTTTCAGCAAAACCGAGGAAATAGGTCATAAATTTTATTTATTTTTTAAATTATAAAGTGATAAAATATAGTTGTTGGTATTCTAAGACGTGTCATCTAAATTAAAAGATGTTAAAATGTAGTTGTTAGGATTCAAAGACATATTCTTTAAATAGTATTTTATTTTATTTGTTTATATTTATTAATATCACATAGACGAGTGTTAAATTCAACTTTCAAAAAATATGAGCAATTGATTTCAAACTCTCTCCCTCTAGCTCATAAGTTTTATGCTTTTCCACGAAGACACTTGTACTTTTTGTTTATTATTTCCAATACATTGGTATATATTACATAATGCAGTCATTTGTTTTGAAATAGATTTTGTTTTGTTCTGAGTTTTGATATTACTTTTTGTTTTGTTCTAAAAAATAATAATATACAGTAATATATGTAGTAATTTATTTATTAAATTGTTAAAACATTTTAATTATTCTTTAACTATATTACTTTATTATTAATAATTGAAATATTTAATAATAAATATACTGATTCAATAGTTGAAATATTATGAAATAATTATTTAATATATATTAATTGAAATATTTAATAGTTGAGATATTAAATTGTTAAACTATTTAATAAATAATTAAAATATTTAATAATCTATTTAATAAATATTTGAAATATTTAATAAATTAATAGTTTAATAAATTATATAATTGAAATTTGGCTTAAATAATAAGGTGGTCCATGTAAGCTAGCGTGATTTTTTTTTTAGTCTCTAATTTAATTTTTTTATAAAAATAGTTCTTCAATTTAATCCACAGGAAAATATGCTGATTTTCTACGGTTTTTTTCCTACGAAATTAAAATATGTTGCAGATTTTAACTTGAAGGACTTAAATCAATTTTTTAAACATATCTAATAATTGAAATATTAAATAGTTAAAATATTTAATAAACTATTTTACTTCATAAACAAAATATTTAAAATATTAATTATTGAAATATTAAATAGTTAAAATATTTTAAGGTAAATATAAAATAATTCTTTAAAATAATTAGTTTAATAATTATATATTAAAACATTTCACGTTAATATTTAAAATATTTTAATTATTATTTAACTATATTTAACATTTTAAAAAAACTTAAGGTTACTATATAAAAGGCAATTTGAAATATTTCATATACAAGGAAATTTGAAATATTTCATATACTAATTAATCATTAATATTTGAAATATTAATAAAGTATTAATAATTGAAATATTTATGAAATATATTATTTATTAGTTTAATATATAAAATAGTTGTTATAGTATATTTTCTGCAATGATATGAACGAATGAATTAGCTGGTCTAGTGGAAAAGCATTAGTTTGTTAATCATATGGTTCAAGTCTGGGTAGGACCGGATTTTTTAAGCTTTTCCTTTTATGATTTGACACCAAAATGAAATAATAATAAAAAAAGTATGTCACCTAAGCACGTTAGCCACGTCCGCTTTATTCTTATGGAAAATTGACGTCTGATATTAAAATCAAATGAAATTCAATATACAGGAATTTGGACAAAAAAAAAAGATTTGGAGACGAAAATCAAAATCTCACTAATTTATAGGGATAAAAACACTATTAATTAAAAAAAACGTGACACATCTATGATTTTCACTTCGGTATTTTTAAAATGAGGTGAAAGTCCAGTCATAAAAAATATTAATTGTAGTAGTGAATCTATTACGGTGAGAGCATTTATAGACAAGTCAATTTGCTTTCTTCCTATTAAATCCTTTACAAAAAAAATTCTAATCAATTGCATAATTTGCTAGTCAACCGCCTAGGCTCCAAAAACATGTTTGATGATTTTGATTGAAAAAGAGAGGCTTCAAATTTTTTTCTTTTTGTGTGTGTGTGTGTTTGATTTAGACATAATACTTCCAGAAATACACTTATATCTTTACAATACACTAATCACTCGGACACTCATGCAAGTTTTTAGACTTCCTCTCTTTCATACTCTAAACCTTCAAGTCCTTTTTCCGAATATACCAATCATATAAGCATTTATATTGAATCTTCGTGTGGGCGAGTATTAAATACCTTCAAGTTAGTCACCATCATTAGAAAGTTGTAAAGGTATCACTGCTTAACACAAACTCTAAATCTTTAGCTTGATTTAGAGGAATATCTTGATCAACCACCTTGTTTTTTAGAATTCGTGATAAATATTAAAGAATATTTTCTTTAAAACGATTTATGTTAGTGTTTACCCTGGTTTTGATAAACAATCTCTAGTTTCTTATTAAAGGTTACTTGCATGATAAACTAGGAAATCCTAGGACATAATGCTAAAATCTTGTTTGGATATTTGAATTGTAATAATGTGAAAAAGGCAAAGAAGTTGAGGATAAGAATCAAAGTGCAAAAAATGACAAACAAATAAAAGAGAAAAACTTGAAAGGAAAGCTTTATATTAAATGGAAGTAAATTGTTTTGAATTCATAAACTGGAACGCATACCTACATTCTCTAGAAATCACTCTTTTCTCACTTTAACACATATACTTTGAGTTTCTATTACAATGTAACAAATAGGGACCCCTAAAACCGAAAACAAATGTTGTTTATATAGAAATCCTAAAATAATTGTTTTCAACGACCAACTAAGCAAAATCTGTCACATTTCCAATCCATGCATGTTTCGTTTTGTAAGCTTCCACATGTCTTTAAGAAAATCATTTGTCCTTATCCATTTGAAAGCTTCATTCGACTATGCTTCATGCAACGAAGATAACATAAATTCTGCTAAGTCTTTTAAAACTACATGGTCTTAGTTTTCTAAGTGAAAAGGCTTCGACCATATCACCAAAAGTTCTCCACCTGACCATTCAATTAGGAATTGCTTTGACTGGGAACAACAACAAGGTCGTCGAAGACCTTTTCGATTTACATGAAGTAAATCCAAAATCCACCTTTTTAAGGCCATAACCCTTAAACTCCATTTAAATTCCTTGTCGAAAATTCCAAGTTAACAAATTTCCCTCCAAAAATACCATTTTTGATTGAGAATCATTTCGACAGAGAAATATGGCAATTTTCTTTTTGTTAAATTTTCAACACTATAGATGCCTTTCTACTGACGTCACTCGTCATAATTGTTGCTTTATCATTTAGTCATTTCTCAAGTATTTTCCATCATCCCTCATAATTATGCCTAATCTCTAGGTTGTGGGTTTCAAAACTGCTACCACTAACTTTTCTCACTTACTGGAACTGAAATGTTAGTGCTTCAAATGTCTGTCGCAATTTGTCACTCATCGTAGTGGCATAAATAGTTATAAGTAAGAAACTTCCATACTTCTTTAATATTTTCACAAACCCTTTAATTTCTAAAATCCTTTGAAACTTTATTTCTTCTTCAACGCTTCACACAAAAAAAAAACCTGAGAAAACTTTACTTTTTCTTTTCTTCATCAAACTATAGTAACCCTTTCAACCATTGTAGATACTGGTTCCAATTCTTTAGCAGTTATTAGTTCCAAAGAAGAATAATCTCAAGGTTTAAAATTCATTGCTAAACCACCTAAAGACAAGGGAAATATTGTTATCCGAAAAACTCAGATGTTAATCCCATTTTATTGTCTCTGATAGATTGTTAGCGTTCCTTGGGCTGTATTCTGATCCTAAGTCACCACCAGAAAGAGTTCAAGAGTTTTTCCTTTTCCACTTCTGTTTCTCCTTCTGCGTTCGAATAACGTCCTCTTGACATGAAGTTTATGGATCCCACTACAAGAGTATTTCGACCAACTCCTACTTCTGGAAACAAATATTATTTGGCATGGCTCGAAAGATTACAAGGTCAACGAAAAGCTCAACGGGAAAATTTAGGAATCTTCAACGCAATCCAACTGTCGAGGAATGGGCATAAGATTAACTCTTGCATTCTAATTTCATTGATATTCTTTTGGTAAGGTTTGACTAACACTTTCCAACTTTCCTATGGGATGAAAGCACCAACTTTGTTCGATGTGGCGATTATAACTGGCCTTTCATCTTTAGGTAAAATCTTCGACCCTACACTGCCAACTAAACTCGAATTCAGCTTTGACAATGCGACCTTCAGAAAATACATTCTTGATCATCATGACAAACAAGAATGCAGAGGTCTCCGACATGGAACATGTCGCCTTCTTAACTTATTGGCTCTCCTATTACTTGTTATGTCCAGGTTCTCTACAAATAGCCAATGGATTCATTAATTCGGCTATTCAGCTTCATGAAGGTCGAAATATATCCTTTGGAAAATTGTTGATGGCCTCTTTATATCACTCTTTAGGTATTGCTTCTTCGAAAGTATGACTCCTTCATGGGACAACGAAAAAACTTTTGCTTTTAGGCCCTTTGTTGTTGTTACACTAACACCTAGAAAGGGAGCCCCTTGATAACAAGGGAGATGAAGGGTCCCTAACTGTAGCGGTGAAAATCGGAGATCGAGCTATTAATTAACTCGACTCGCAAAAGCAAGAGTCGCCATCGCGCTTTATTATTTCCAAGGGGAAAGGGAAAAGAGCAAAATAAAACCCTAAAACATGCAATGTAAAATAATACTTAAAAGTAATGAAAATACAATGCGTTTTTGAAAGAGATCGAGAGTTCGGGGGTTGGTTATACAATGGGAAGGTATTAGAACCCAATGCATCTGCGGTACTCCGCAGGAACCTTTTGGAATATCTGTTTTTGGTTAAAATTGTTTATTATATACAAGGGTGTATTTATCTACAACTATGTTTGCTTAAGGGGGAAAGAAACGAGTTTTTACTATTGCGTTCGTGAGGGTTTCGCGACCCTTTTCCTACGTATCCAATGAAGGAATCAAAACACCGTAGTTCCTCTAGAAAAAAGTTAATTTGTTTGTGTTTTTTAGTGGGCGACATTAACACACGCATTCTAGCAATAGGCACGACCGGTATCGCGGTAGAAAGGAGATAACATGCCCTTAGGGGGAGTTTTGATTTGTTGAGTGTTTTGCGGGTTTTAAGATATATTCAAGTAAGGATTAAAGAGTGTTTTTTTTGGATTTTTTGGTTTGTTTACTTGTTGATTTTATCTTGCCATACACGCCTAATTACTAGCATTTGTATAAAGTAAATAAAATGCAGAAAGATAAAATCCTACGCTATTACAACCGTATCGAAAGGCATAAAAAATATGAAGGAAAAAATAAGATAAAAGTAAGAAAAATGAGTGTCTTTCGACTGGGGGGAATCAACCTTCGATTTGCATTCTGTTGGCCTCCTTCGATTGGGGCTGGCAACAGCAAAGTCACGTCTTTCGATTGGGCCTTGGCAGGGGCGAGGTCCTGTCCTTCGATTGGGCAAAGGCAGCAGCAAGTTGTATCCTTCGACTGGGGCCTGGAAGTCAATGTATGGCGAAGCCTTTTGGTTCTACCTTGTTGCCTTCTTCGACTGGAGGTGGAAAGCAGTGAGGGAATGCCTTTCGACTGAGCCTGGAATCAGTGAAGGCATGTTTATCGTCCTGGTTGTCTCTTTCTTTTGACCTAGAGAAAGAGGGTAGAAGCCAGAAGCTTCGTTCCCTATTTCCTGTTTCCTGTTTCTTTCATTTCAAGCATTAAATGACAACATGGCCTAAGGCCATGCTAGTATTTATCTTTCAAACAGTTTAATAATTAAAGCTAGTTCAGGTAAACAGAAAGCAAAACGAAAGGGTTAACTTTTAAAAACATGTTAACAGGGTGGAAACGAAAAGAACAATAGTATGTACATGCTTGAAACAAACAAAAAGATTATTTACATGTTATGGCATGAAATGAAAGGTTCAAGGGTAAGAGTGACTTACCTTGCTTCAGGCCTTGAATGGGTGTGGGATTCGAACTTGAACTGCTACCTGGACGTTTCTGGAATTCGAAGAATAGTCACAGGGGGTTTGCTTTTGGTTCGAAGGGTTATCACAGAAGGTTGTCTTTGAGTTTGACAAACTTTTATGTGTGGGGTGTTCTTCAGAATCGAAAGAGATGAGTGTTTGGGATTATGGGTTTTGATTTCTCAAGTGTTGATGAACTTGAGAGTTTTGTTGTGTTTGAGAAAATTTGGGGGATTCGTTCCTCTGGTCCAAAGATCCTCCCTTAAACATGTGTTGGAGCCTCTTATTTATAGGCAAAGTTGGCTGAAGTTTTTGGAGGGAAAACAAAATAATTTGAACAATTTGGGTAAACTGCTCTTTGTAGCCTTCGAGGGACAGTGGTTGTATGCTGTTTTGGTGCAAGAATGGGGCAGTGTTTCAGGACTGCTATGCAGCAGTTTTGGCCAGTGTTCCATGTCTGAACTTGGCAGTAAGCATCTTTGAATATTTTATCCTTTCATTTTGACCCTCCTTCGACCAGATTCTTCTTCCAACACATTGTTTGACTTTCCTCCAACAAGTGTCCTTCGAACGAATCATCTTTGTGCATCATTTGAAGGGGCCAAATGTGTGCTTCGAATGGACTAGTAAGGCGTACCCTTCGACAGGGACTCATATGTATGCCCCTCAAGTCCACCACTATATGTCTTTTGATGGGGCCATCAACCATGTGTTGAAGTTTGTCAAGGATGGAAATGCAACATACTAAAGAGAAATGTTGTCCAGTCGAAGCTAGTACAAACATAGTCGAAACCTGCATGGAGGAGGTCTAAACTTTGTGACTCCAAGAAAGCACACAAAAAGGTCAATTCTCAAACAAAGATTTGCACGAAGGGAGCCACATGCCCAAACGAATCTTGGATCGAAACAAATATATTGCCCAATCGAAAGCCCGTGTTCGAAGGAAGCAATGTTGCCCAATTGAAGCATGTGGATCGAAACAAACATATTGCCCAATCGAAAGCCCGTGTTAGAAGGAATCAATGTTGCCCAATCGAAGCATGTTTGCAGGCAGTAAACTTGTCCAGTCGAAGCAGGCTTACAGGCAGTAAACTTGTCCAATCGAAGCAGGCTTGCAGGAAGCAAACTTGTCCAATCGAAGCAGGCTTGCAGGCAGCAAACTTGTCCAGTCGAAGCAGGCTTGCAGGCAGTAAACTTGTCCAATCGAAGCAGGCTTGCAGGCAGTAAACTTGTCCAATCGAAGCAGGCTTGCAGGCAGCAAACTTGTCCAATTGAAGCAGGCTTGCAGGAAGAAAACTTGTCCAGTCGAAGGAGGCTTGCAGGCAGTAAACTTATCCAATCGAAGCAGGCTTGCAGGAAGTAAACTTGTCCAATCGAAGCAGGCTTGCAGGCAACAAACTTGTCCAGTTGAAGCAGGCTTGTAGGCAGAAAACTTGTCCAATCGAAAGTCTGAATCGAAGGAGACTTGTCATCACATGAAATCAAAGAAACAAAAAACACACATTTCGTGCTTGATTAGAAGTTAGTGATACATAGGCTAAGAATGTTCAAAACACTTGACAATTTCTGCATAATCAATGCTCGAAGGTGAGAGGTTAAAACCGACTGTATTTAGTGACCTTGACTTTTGTATAAAAATGCAAAAATAAAATGGGATCTTAGGTCAAAAATTGGGGTATGACACTAACACCTTCCATTCGTCTAACCAACTCGTGAATTTAGAATCTCTAAACCAAATTAGGGTTATCCATTCTTTCCCGTCCTTAGGATAAAAAAGTAGTGGTGGAGACTCATATTTTTTGTCGGTTACGACAGATAGATACCTTAATTAGAGGTTGCTTGACCATAGATCCTCAGGGGCTCCGTCGAATGCCATTTGACATTAGATGTTGAAATTCTTGCAAGAGATACTTAATGTCACAGTGAATGTTATGACACCGTATCTGACACACTTCAAGACAGTAAATTAAAAACAGTAAAGAACACAATCAATTATTAACCCAATTCAGTGTGTAACAACACCTACTCTGGGGGCTACCAAGCCAGGGAGGAAATTCACTATAAGAGATATTAATTCAGGAATAAACCAACCAGTTTATCTCCTTCACTTAAGACCTACCCAATGCAACTTCAATCTAAGTTTAACTTAAACCTGAGTTCCTACTCACTCCCCCTCAATCACAGCAGTGATACTAAACTATTGATTAATGAGATTATGAAGACACTCTTCAGTACACACACTTGATTTTGCTTCACAGCTTTAATCAAGTGACACAAACACTCGTGCTTCAAAGCTTTGAGTGATAAACAACCCTAACTTGATTTTGCTTCAAAGCTTTAATCAAGTGACACAAACACTCGTGCTTCAAAGCTTTGAGTGATATACAACCCTTACAATCAAATCCTACTCCAAGTCACTTATCACAATGATAATTGCTTGGCTCACAGTAGTTACAACTATACAATCCCTTATTGATCTTCTATAAAAAAAGTATCTTTCACCATTAATCTTCATGAAGAATATATAGGCCGACTATTCTTCAGTTAGGGCTTCCATGAAAATAGCTAGGGTTAACTAAAGTTAACCTAAAGACTTGGTCTTAGGCTTTCATCATACCAGATTAGGGTTAAGCAAGGTTAACCTAATGTCCACGTGAGCATCTGATCTGGACTGAATATATCAACTTAGAGAAACATCAGATTCCTGAAAAATCTCAGGAATAACAAATCTGCACAAATGTTAGATCAGTACAGGATGTCTTAACATTGGTTATGATAACAAGAATCCTGCTCACTGATTTTGGTAGAATACACTATATATGATCATTGTTTAATGATCATGATAAACACCTCATACTGAGAAGATCCTGTATGACATTCTTTTCTGCAGAATGTACCTTTATCCCTGAATGTTATGACATCAGTCATGACATTCGCAACTTTGGTTTTACCAAAAAAAATGCCAACAAACAAACACTTACAAACTCCCCCTTTGGCAAATTTTTGGCTAAAACCCCTAAACAATCAGAGATTAAAATGCAGCAGAATTTTTAAAAACAGCTACCAAGTCTAATTCTACCAAAATTACCACAAATTCTTCTCCCCCTTTTTAGCCATAAAGAGGCCAAAGATACTTGTACTTTTAAGTTATGCAGTCATCCAAAAGGAATAATAAGAAAAACACAAATAATAAGAAGTCATTTGGCAGCAACAAGTTCCAGCAGTAATCTTTTCAATAAAACTGACCTTCAGGCACTGTCATCTTCCGAGGAAGCACTATCTTCAGCATTATGCTGGTCTTCATCAGCATCCTCTTCCCTTATTTGTTCTTCATTCTCCTCCTGTTCTAGTCTAGCAATCAGCTCTTCAAGAGTCCTTTTTCTTGTATCAAGCTCTCTGCAGGTTTCTTTTAGCACAACTATAACATCAGTTTTCTTGGAATGAGATTTGATAGTTGATGTCTCAGCAGATGTCATAACAATGTCAGGGACATGTGTTCCCTGAAACAGCTTATAGTGCAGACCAAGAGCAGGGGCTCTTTTGCATACAGAGTCTTCTTCAACAAGAATATCAGGATACTGAGCAATGATTATACCACACAGGAGAGAGGGAAAAGCAATAGGGCCTTTAATAGCACAACTTCCAGCATGTTTCAATGTTTGATCAAAGATGTACTTGCCATAATCAAAGTTTGTCCTGGTTCCAACATCATAGATAAATCTTCCCAATCCTGTGGAAATGGTGGATTTGTGGTTGGTGGGAACCCAGTTAGTTGCACCAATTTTATGCAGTATGGCAAAATTCATGCTCAGCTTGCTTGCATTTAGGTTTCCTTTCAAGGGCCAGTGCTTGACTTGCTTGGCAGTGATGGTTTGACAAACTTGGTTGTCAGAAACTTCAAGCTCAGGTTAAGTATCATCAGGCCTTCCTAGGAAATTGTTTATCACAGTAGGAGAGAAATTTACCTTTCTTCCTCTCACATAAACACTCATAAAATCATCTGACTTTCCATCAGCACATCCATCAGACAAATTTACTATGAATTCTTTGACAAGAATCTCATAGCAGTTGGAAAACTTGACCATTATTTTCATCAGGCCAGCAGCTTTGATTAGATCCACGATTTCCTTACACTCAATAGTACTGCTGTTTAGCTCTCTCTCTAAGGCAATCCTTTTCAGAAACACATACTTCCACCTGCTTGCATTTTCTGGATGGTGAAAAGAGATGTTGTCAATGGCAACTTCAGGGACTTTAGGAAGTTTGCTAGAAGAGGGTTTCTTCCTGAGAGGAATGTCTGGAACATTGCTCTCAACAACAAAATCAAAGTCTGATTCCTCATCAGATTCAGAGGGTTCAGGATCCTTCCTTTTCTTGGCTATTGGTTGTCTCAAAGGTTTTGAGAGACTACCAACAGGTACTCTAGCTTTTACCTTCCCTTTCCCTTGATCCTTCACAGCTTCCACTCTAGTCTTGTTCTAAGACCTGGTTTTCTTATGAACAGCTTTAGTAGCTTTCTCTTTGGAGGGGCTTTGGGCAGCATTCTTCTTTTCTTTTCTGCTCATCATCCTTCTAGCTATGCTAGGGTTGATATTAGGAATTAAATCATTGTCAGAGTATTCTTCATCAACATCAATAACCGGGGGTTCAACAGCCTTGTCAGTAGGGTTTCATCATGTTTTTCTGGAGATTTCCTAATGTTGTCATCAGGTGTCTCAACATTCTGAGTGACATCTGGATCCATTTCTACATTAGGACTAGCAGTTTCTTGGTTCAAAGGTACAGAAATGCTAGGAACAAAGTGATTCTCATTAAGAATCCTAGTGACTAGTCTGGCAATAGCGTGATGTACATAAGCAGAACCTTCCCTATTTGCTATCTCTGGAGGAACAGAAGATGATGGTTGAGAAGATTTACCAGATGGAGAGGCTTGTGATCTTCTTGCATGTCTGGTTCACAGCTTCTTGACCTTAGTGGGATCAGCTGCCAGTTCACGAAGAGGAGTTATCTCAAGAACATCAGTATCCATGCAGTTTGTGATTGCCCTAGGTTCGCTGTCAGAGGATGCGGAAGAAGCAGTCGCTTTTGAATAAGATGATGACATGGATTGTTGAGACATTTTGAGTGATTTAGAAAACAAGTAACAACGAGAGTGAAATCTTCGTTTGAGAGAATGGAGATTGTTGCAGAAACGCGAGAAGAGGGAGATATATGAATGTCTATTCAACTTCTTAAAATTTTGGAAAGAAATAGGGAAACAGATGATTAGCCCAAACAGAATAGACTTAACTAAAATATCTCTTTCATCCCTTGTTTTAAGCAAAATTAATTGCTACATCTCTTCATATTGGCAAATACCCAGCTTGCCCCTCAAATTTTTAAATTGACTAGCATCAAGTGCCTTGGTAAAAATGTCAGCCAGTTGTAGTTCAATGGCAACATGTTCCAGCTTAATCACCTTTTCCTCCACAAGATCTCTGATGAAGTGATGTCTAATGTCAATATGCTTAGTCCTGCTGTGTTGTATAGGATTCTTGGAAATGTTGATAGTACTCAGATTGTCACAGTACAATGTCATGACATCTTGTGTGAAATTATACTCAGTTAGCATCTGTTTCATCCAGATCATTTGAGAGCAGTTGCTACCAGCTGCTATGTATTCAGCTTCAGCAGTAGATAGAGACACACAGTTTTGTTTCTTGCTGAACCAAGAGACAAGATTATTTCCCAAAAAGAAGCATCCTCCAGAGGTGCTCTTTCTATCATCAGCACTACCAGCCTAATCAGCATCACAGTAACCAGACAGAATTGGTTCACATCCATGAGAGTACAACAAGCCATAGTTGTAAGTTCCACTCACATACTTCACAATTCTTTTCACTTGGTTGATGTGACTTACTTTAGGTTCATCCTGGTATCTTGCACATACTCCAACTGCAAAAGCAATGACAGGTCTGCTGGCTGTTAAGTATAACAGACTTCCTATCATGCTTCTGTACAAGCTTTGATCCACATTTGCCCCACTTGTGTCTTTGGACAGCTTTAAATGAGTAGGTGCAGGAGTCCTTTTGTAACTGGCATTATCCATTCCAAACTTCTTGACAATATTCTTTGCATACTTGCTTTGAGACAGAAAAATTGAGTCTTCCATCTGTGTGACTTGCAGTCCAAGAAAGTAGGTCAATTCTCCCATGAGGCTCATTTCAAATTCAGCTTGCATCTGGTCAGCAAAATGTTTAACCATTTTATCTGACATTCCTCCAAACACTATGTCATCAACATAAATTTGAGCTACCATTATCTTTCCTCCTTCATTTTTGACAAAAAGAGTTTTATCCAAGCCTCATTTCCTGTATCCTTTGTCAGTGAGGAATTTTGTCAATCTGTCATACCAGGCTCTAGGAGCTTGTTTCAGACCATATAGAGCTTTCCTTAATTTGTAGACATGATCAGGACAATTTGGATCCACAAATACTTTAGGTTGTTCCATATATACTTCCTCATTTAAGTACCCATTTAGGAAGGCACTCTTTACATCCATCTGAAATAGCTTAAACTTAAGGAGACAAGAAACTCCCAAAAGAAGTTTGATTGATTCCAGTCTTGCTACAGGAGCAAAAGTTTCATCAAAATCAACCCCTTCAACTTGAGTGTAGCCTTGAGCAACAAGCCTTGCCTTATTCCTGGTGACAACTCCTTCAGCATCTGATTTGTTCTTGTAGATCCATTTTGTGCCAATAATGTTTGTTCCTTCTGGTCTAGGAACTAACTCTCATACTTCATGTTGCTTGAATTGGTTCAATTCATCTTGCATTGCTCCAATCCAGCATTCATCAGTCAAAGCCTCCTTAACATTTTTTGGTTCAATCTTAGATACAAAGCAAGAGTTTGAGATGATTTCTCTAGATCTTGTAATGAATCCACTGTTAGGGTCTCCTATGATGAGTTCCTTAGGATGATCTTTCTGAATTCTGATGGAAGGATCTTTGTTAGCTTCCTTTGATTCAGACTCTGATGAAGTAGTTTTAGGTACATCATCATTTTTAGACACTTGAGTTGAAGTCTCAAGGAATGTCTCAACATTATATGGGACATTTGTTTCCTCATGGTAATCATCAACTATGACATTTATAGATTCCATCATAGCTTTGGTCCTGGAATTGAATACCCTATATGCTCTGCTGTTGGTAGAGTATCCTAAGAATATTCCTTCATCACTTTTAGGATCCATCTTTCTCCTTTGTTCATGATCTGTCAGAATATAGCATTTGCTTCCAAAGACATGGAAGTACTTTACTGTAGGATTTCTTCCTTTCCATAGTTCATAAATGGTGGATGATGTTCCCTTTCTCAAGGTGACCCTGTTATGGACATAACAGGCTGTATTCATAGCTTCAGCCCAAAAATGAATAGGAAGTCCTTTGGCATGTATCATTGCTCTGGCAGATTCCTGTATAGTCCTGTTTTTCCTTTCCACAACTCCATTTTGTTGAGGAGTTATGGGTGAAGAGAATTCATGATTAATTACTTCTGAGGAACAGAACTCATCAAACTTACTGTTTTCAAATTCCTTGCCATGATGACTTCTGATTCTGACAATGCATCCTTCTTTTTCTCTTTGAATTCTTTTGCATAGTTCCTTAAATACATCAAATACATCAGAATTTTCCCTAATGAAGTTAATCCAGGTGAATCTGGAAAAATCATCCACAACAACATAAGCATATCTCTTTCCTCCAAGACTTTCCACCTGCATTGGACCCATCAGATCCATATGTAGAAGTTCTAGCACCTTAGAGGTGGTCAGATGTCTTGTCTTTGGATGTGACATTCTAGTTTTCTTTCCAACCTGGCATTCACCACATACTCTCCCTTCATCAATTTGAAGCCTTGGAATCCCTATGACTGCCTCCATGGATATGATCTTTTTCATCCCTCTTAGATGTAAATGACCAAGTTTTTGGTGCCACAATTTCACTTCCTTTTCTTCTTTGGCTATAGCGCATACAGAAGAGTAATTAGTGTTCTCAGACTCCCATAAGTAACAGTTGTCTTTTGATCTGACTCCTCTCATTACAACTTCTTGTTTTTCATTAGTTACAAGACATTCAGACTTGGTGAAGTTGACCTTGAATCCTAGATCACATAATTGACTGATACTTATGAGATTAGCAGTCAAGCCATTTACCAGCAACACTTCATTTAGGTTTGGAACTCCAGGGCAGTCCAAGTTTCCAACTCCTTTGTTTTATCCTCTAGCACCATCTCCAAAAGTGACATAACTAGTAGTATGTGGTTTAACATTATTCAGAAGATTCTTGATTCCAGTCATGTGTTTAGAGCATCCACTGTCAAAGTACCAGTCTTCCTTGGCAGAAACTCTGAGGGAGGTGTGAGCTATCAGGGCTGCAGACTTTTTCTTCCACTGTTGAGTATGTGGTGCCTTGTTAGACTTAAGTTTGACAATTGGGGTCTGATTAGGATATCCATATAATCTGAAGCAGAATAGTTTTATGTGACCAAACCTTCCACAATGATGACATCTCCATCTTTGATACTTTTTCTTCATATTTCTCTGTTCTCGATGTTGAGTGCTATGTTGTGACATCTGCTTTGACATTTGTTTATCAGGCCTGATCTTCTTCTTGTCTACAGTAGATTTCTTTGCAGCCACAAATCCTAGACCAGACTTGTTTCCCACATTTTGTCCAGCCTTAAGGATTTCTCCCAACTTGGCAGTTCCATTTGTCAGCATATTAACAGACTTGGTCATCTGATCAAGTTTTGAGTTTAGCATTTGAACTTCACCTTCGAGATGGTTTATAATATCAGTGTCTGCCTTCTTTTCAGCCTCCAATTTTACTATGAGTTTTTTCTGTTTCTCATTTTGCTGGCAGACTTCAGCACTTCTGATATATAGCTTCTTGTAGGTGTCATCAAGTTCTTCAAATGTCACTTCCTCATTACTAGAGTCACTATCAGAGTTACAAATACCAGCTAGTGCAGTGACTAGTTTAGCAGATTCTTCTTCAGAGTTACTTTCTGAGTCACAGTCAGACCAAGTAACAGACATTCCTTTCTTTTGTTTCTTAAGAAATGTAGGACATTCAGCTCGAATGTGCCCATATCCTTCACATCCATGACATTGGATTCCTCTGCTTTGATTTCCCTTTTCTTCAGACTTAGGTCTTCTGCTGGAGTCATATGATCTGCTAATGTCAGAGGGAATGTTCTTGACATTTGACCTTGACTTTAGGTCCATTCTCTTGATGAGTTTGTTGAACTGTCTTCCAAGCATAGATATATCTTCTAAAATATTCTCTTCATCACCCTCCTTGTTTTCATATTCAGTATTAGATACAAGTGATATGCTCTTGTTTTTCTTGTCAACATTGTCACTGATCCCCATCTCAAAAGTCTGAGGTGACCCAATGAGTTCATCAACCTTCAAGTTGCAGATATCCTGAGCTTCCTCTATAGCAGTCACCTTCATTGCAAATCTTTTAGGCAAGGATATGAGAATCTTTCTCACCAGCTTTTCTTCTGACATCTTTTCTCCTAATACTCCTGAGGTATTGGCAATTTCCAAGATGTTCATGTGAAACTCATGAATGGTCTCATCTTCCATCATACTTAGGTTCTCAAATTTGGTAGTAAGCATCTGAAGCCTTGACATTTTTACTTTGGATGTACCCTCATGAGTGGTTTTGAGAGTGTCCCAAACATGCTTGGCCAGTTCACATTGATGTACTAGTCTGAATATTTTTCTATCAATTCCATTGAACAAGGCATTTAATGCTTTGGAGTTACCCAGGGCTAACTCATCTTCTTATTTTCTCCATTCTTCCTCAGGTTTCAGACTGGTCGTCCCATCTTTCCCAATTATGGTGGGATGGTTCCATCCTTTGTCAGCAGCTCTCCAAGCCTTTTTGTCCAGTGATTTCAAGAAGGCAATCATACGAGGTTTCCAGTAGTCATAATTTGATCCATCCAGAATAGGTGGTCTGTTCCCAAATCCTCCTTCCTTGTCCATAGCGCCAGAAAATAATATCCCTAGATCTCACCCAGTAAGACAGGCAGGGTGCATGCTCTGATGCCAATTGAAATTCTGGCAACAGATACTTAATGTCACAGTGAATGTTATGACACCGTATCTGACACACTTCAATACAGTAAATTAAAAACAGTAAAGAACACAATCAATTGTTAACCCAGTTCAGTGTGTAACAACACCTACTCTGGGGGCTACCAAGCCAGGGAGGAAATTCACTATAAGAGATATTAATTCAGGAATAAACCAACCAGATTATCTCCTTCACTTAAGACCTACCCAATGCCACTACAATCTAAGTTCAACTTAAACCTGAGTTCCTACTCACTCCCCCTCAATCACAGCAGTGATACTAAACTATTGATTAATGAGATTATGAAGACACTCTTCAGTACACACACTTGATTTTGCTTCACAACTTTAATCAAGTTACACAAACACTCGTGCTTCAAAGCTTTGAGTGATAAACAACCCTAACTTGATTTTTCTTCAAAGCTTTAATCAAGTGACACAAACACTCGTGCTTCAAAGCTTTGAGTGATACACAACCCTTACAATCAAATCCTACTCCAAGTCACTTATCACAATGATAATTGCTTGGCTCACAGTAGTTACAACTATACAATCCCTTATTGATCTTCTATAAAAAAAAAGTATCTTTCACCATTAATATTCATGAGGAATATATAGGCCAACTATTCTTCAGTTAGGGCTTCCATGAAAATAGCTAGGGTTAACTAAAGTTAACCTAAAGACTTGGTCTTAGGCTTTCATCATACCAGATTAGGGTTAAGCAAGGTTAACCTAATGTCCACGTGAGCATCTGATCTGGACTGAATATATCAACTCAGAGAAACATCAGATTCCTGAAAAATCTCAGGAATAACAAATCTGCACAAATGTTAGATCAGTACAGGATGTCTTAACATTGGTTATGACAACAAGAATCCTGCTCACTGATTTTGGTAGAATACACTATATATGATCATTGTTTAATGATCATGATAAACACCTCATACTAAGAAGATCCTGTATGACATTCTTTTCTGCAAAATGTACCTTTATCCCTTAATGTTATGACATCAGTCATGACATTCGCAACTTTGGTTTTACCAAAAAAAATGCCAACAAACAAACACTTACAGATGTCATCATAAAAACCGCTGTGATCATATCTCATGGAGGTTTAATAAATAGATAAATATAGAGAAAAGATTTAAGTGGTTAAACTTACCCTTACAAACATAAATAATATACCTTCCTCCTCATGAGAGTATAGTTTTCCCCATTTGGAATAATCAAAAAGGAGGAACACAAAGTAAGCACATAGATAATGTAATACATAGAGAAAAGGTCGAAGAAGGAGAAGAGGCATCTAGCATATTTTAATTCATGCATGATTGATTTAATATTCCTAATTCAGTTCTTTTGAAAAATAAATTTTCCCTAGGAAGAGGTTTAGTAAAAATGTCTATCATTTGATTAAATGGAGACATATGCTCAATTACACAATCCTATTTTTGACATGATATCTAATGAAATGGCACCCGACCTCAATGTGTTTATTTCAAGAGTGAAGTACCTGATTTCTTCTAAGGTTTATGGCGCTAGTGTTGTTTCATTTTATTGGAACAATTCCATAATCACTTAAATGATGTTTCATCCAAATAATTTGCACATAACAGCTAATCGCAACTACATATTATATCTCATTTATGAATAATTCTACACTTAATAGTTTATTGTTATTCCAAGAGACAAGCGAGTTACCTATTAAGTGACATGTACCACTAAGACTTTTCCAATCTAATTTTCACCAAAAAAAAATCAGAGTTAGAGTAAAAAACTAAGACAGAATCCATCCCTTTAGGGTACCATAAACCCATTAGTGATGTGATAGTGAGATATCCCATGATGCATTTTACTACAGTGAAATGTGATTCTTTAGGGTTTTCTTTAAAACATGAACACAGACACACAACATACATGATATCAAGACGAGATGCAATACTCATACCTCGTTACAAACTTTCTTAATTTGTATTTCATCCATTGTCTTTATCAAATATATATGAAGTACACATCATAGTGGAAATAAAAATTTCTTTATCCATGTCAAATCTCTTGGGTAATTATTTACAGTACTTTGCTTGATTAATGATTGTGCCTTCTTTAGATTGATGCATTTTAAAGCCTATGAAGTATCGAAGCTCCCTGTTGCACCCCAAAATTCGCCCTCTTCATTTTAACCCTAATTATATTATACTTCATCATCACATGCATACATACATGTCATACGGTATATACTCATGCAATCAAGGGATTTCTCTATGAAAAGAGTTGAGAAAAATTATTGTTCCATCAAGCAGCACTGTGAAGCAGAACTCAGAGTTTTCATATTTAAATGCACTCTGCATGTGTTCTAAATTATTCAATAAAAAAAATCAATTCATAATCATATCAAGCTCTTATGTGTCTTGGCACGCTTCGAATTATGCAAAAGTCAAGTGTTTCAAGATTTGAGACAATGTAGACAGATATTCAGTATTGTGCATTTCAAGCCCAGAAATTCATTACTTGAGATCGAAAAATGGTTTGGGAATGGTTCTTCAGTCTTTGAAACCTTCTTGATATCTTCTCCAATTCATCTGTTCAGGTCGAAGGCTAGTTTGGTGAGGAAGATTTTTAAAAGCGCCAAATACCTGAAATTATGTTATACAATGTGTGATACGGTGGGAGAACTGACTTGAGGTTTTGCGTTTGTTTTCGCAAATGTTTCGGTTTAGCAAGAGTCGCCACCGACTTTTTATTTTATCCTAAGGAAAGGTTAAAAAGCACAGGAAAAACCTTTGAGATGTTTTCTTGGGTTCGGGGAGTAGATTATAGGAAGGGAAGGTATTAGCACCCTTTCTATCCATGGTTATCCATGGGCTCTTAGTTACTCGCTTAGATCACTTGCCTTTGCTTTTCAATTGTTTGAAATGGTGCTTTGTGTGTGGTTTTTGGAAATGTTTTGAAAAAAGATGCCTTGTCTAGGCAACCTTTGTAACGACTCATGTTTGAGTATATACAAAGGTGTATTTCTTTTTGAAAATATGTTTCAATGTTTTTGAAAGTTTGTTTTGAAGTTGTGTTGTGATGTGTGTTTTGAAAAATGGCAAGGATTGTTTTGCAAGTTGATCAAGTAACCAAGAGCTATCTACCCTAAATTTCTCAAAGATCTTTCTCATGTTTTAACCCTTTTAACAGTGTTGTTTCACCATTGTATTTGGTGAACAACCTTGTGTTAGGATGTTAACGGGACGGGCGTGGGTCATCGTTTAGACCATGAATGCAATAGTGTCAAGTGTCTTTGGCAATTTTCTTGAGGGACTATGATCATTTTTCTTAGGCAACAAGATAGCGTCATCGAGGGACTATGATCATTTTGATTGTTTTTGTTTTGTTTTGTTTTGCCAAAGTACTTGACATGCAAACATGGCCCATTTTTGAAGGCAACAAGTGGAGTAACCCTAGGGGTGCAAGTGTGCATTGTGTTTGTTTTTTCATGCATGTTTATCTTGAGTTTAGGTTAAGCTATTTGTTGATTTTATTTGCATACAAACCCTAAGTCTATCATGGCATAATTGAAAGCTTTTAAATGCGGAAATTTAAATGCTAAGCTATTACAACAATGATTATGGGGATGGGGGTACAAGTTTGAATTTGGGGATATTTGACAAGAAATTAAATTCTAAGCTATTACATCCATATTGAATATACAAGACAAATATCTAATATTTAAATAAGTACAAATAAATAAATATCAAATAAGAATGCATTATGCTAAAAAAAGGGATTTTTTTATGTATGTAGAAGTATTTTTTAATGTGAAATATAAACAAAATAAAAAAAAAGTCAATTTTTTGGTTATTTTATTGTTTAGGGCAAAACCCTAATTTTTTAAGTAAATAGTATTTATTAATTATGTACAAGGTATATTAATTTATACAAAAAATAATAAAAAAGGAAGTATATTGTAGAAAAAAGCATCTTTGATGTCAAATATTAATAAAAATAAAAATGTTATTTTTTTGTATTTTTGCCCTAATTATCTAGTAAAAATATACAAGTATTTATGTATTATATATTAAATATACTAAATATGTACAAAAAATAAAATATTAATTATTTATAAAAAATGTATATTTTAGGAAATGTTTTCAAAATATAAAATAAAAAATAATAACTAAAAATGAATATTTTTTATATTATTTTTAGGTTTTTAAAATGAAAAGGAAATCTATTTATTTATATATACATACTTAATAAAACAAATAAATGCCAAATAAATGTAAAAAATTGTGGAAAAATATTTTTAATATTTTTTATGTTTGGAAAAAAAATATCAAGTCAGAATAAAAAATAAAAAGTCAAAAATGATAAATATTTCACACAACGGGCCAGGGGGGTGCAAATGAAAAAAAAGGGGTGTGAACAGCAAGTTGACTCAGGCCCAACCCAAGTCAACTTTGTCTTCAACCTCCAGCAACCTGTTTGAAACAAAAACGCGCGCTTCTTCTTGTCCAACACAAATCCTGATTCCTTGACTTTTAGCAAAAACTCATAACACAAATAATGTAGAGCATCAAGTCACGATTCCAAATATGTAAAAAACTTAACCTAACTCTAAGAAACCAGGGAGAATTTCTTCACCCCCAATTTCTGACCTAATTTTTCTTCAATGTTCATGGCCAAAATTCTCACATCATGCTTAACATAAATGAAAAGTAATCATATGTATGGCTTCAGGGCTATGAGTAGAGCATGTTTCGTTCACAAACCTAAGCCTAACTCTTCCTAGATTAAGAGATAGAAGTCCATGGTTTTACCTGTTACAGCTTGAATCGTGCAGAGCAATGTGGCCAACTTCAATGGAGTTTGAGCTTCTGTATAGCTTGCCTGAAGTCCAAGGAAGCTTCTCCAACACCTAGCTTGCTTTGAATCACTCTGAATCGTGCTATGGAAGTCCACCTGCAAAACTAAAAACTGAAAATGGCAAGTGAGGTTAGGGGTGTTACAGTTGGTGTTTAGGGCTTGGAATAGTTTCAGTGGATGGTAAGGAATGTGTTTGAACAAGCTTTGGCCAAAACGCACGAGCAAACTGAGTTGTGCAACTCAATCTGCAGGGATGCCCTGTTTTTGCAGCAAAATGGTGTTTTGGGGTATTAGGAGGTATGAGGGATCAATGAATCTTGCCTTAGGTCTGTTTGGGTGTATGGAAGATGTTCATAAGGTTTTTGTTTGGCTGTGTTGGCAGGAAGTGAGAGTTGTGTATGTTTTGCAAAGTTTCTTCTCAGTGAAGCAAAGAAGTGTAAGTGTGTTATGCAAGCCTGTACCACCCCTAATGTATGTTGCACATCATGCCCTTGAGACTTGTAATTTGTGGATTCTATCTGGCCTCAAAGATCTGGCCCCATGCCTCAAGGATTCACTTTTGACATAAAGTGACATTAAGCCAAAAATAGGAACTTTGCTTTTTCTAGTTAGGGATTAGTTTTGCATGTATTGCCCAAAGGGAAGAAATAACACCTTAATACAATGGTTAGGAATTTAATTATTGAGTGTGAAGAGGTTTATAGGTCTTCAAGCTATCACAAACCATGCTGACTTGAAAATGCAAGTTGTGATGAACATGCCTTGGCCATGAACAAAAGTGAATTTTGCCCAACTTTGTGAATTCGATTCTCTCTAACCACAAGGGTGTTTGAGAAGTTCTTGGACAATTTGGAAAGCTTGGAATGTGTAATACAATCCATATTTGTAATGCAAATTGAAACTCCAAGTGGAACCATGTGAAAAATGGCCAAGAAGTTGGACAAAAATCCTGCCTAGAATAGGGCAAAATTTCTCTAAGTTAAAAATGTTTTGCACCCTTGTTCCAAAAACCATAACTTGAGATACAAGCTTCCTTTGAGAAAACTTTGTGAATCAAAGTTGTAGATTTTGCAATGGACTACAACTTTCATGTTTCAAGTTTTGTTTGAATCCATTTGAATCTTGGTGAAAAAATGGGACAAAGTTAGTAAAAAATAAGGAAGTTTCATAAGTTAGAAAAATTCTAAGTTATGAAATTTTCTCATTTTAAACCCTAATTTGCAAATTTGGATTTCTTGATGAACAAGTTTCATAATTTGACATGTCTTGATGAAAAATGAATCTTGGCACTTGATTTTGACCAAAAAGTCAAAGTTTGACTTTTCAGTATACAGTCAAATTTTGATCAGTTGACTGAAAAATTCATCTGTCAATCCTATGCATTTGGGATCTTTTGAACTTGTTGAATGTGTCAAGACAATGCCATTGAGTCCTTGAGTCCATGTGTGAGCTTGGTTTGCCATTGGTTAGGTCAAACAGTCAAAAATTGCCTTTGTGCAATCAAAACCCTAAAAATGACCATTTTTCCCTTTTGGTGATCTAATCAAATTTCTTGTGGAATTGTGATCCAAACTTGACCAAATGGATCATGTGAGTTCATTATGTTGATGTGGATCAAATTTAATGAAGTTTGACTGTCAATTGGCCACAGTTGACTTTTTCCCCAATATAGTTGATTTCTAGGTCAACTGTCCAATTCACTGGGCAAAGATTGGAATCAAGGCTTGAAACTTGATATGGATAAACTTGTGAGTCCAACATGAAGCATGAAAGTCACTTTGGGCATTTTATGTCAAAACATCCCTGTGCAAACTCAAACCCTAATTTGGGTCAACAGTGCAAGGAGGGGTCTTGAGCAGAGCAAACCCTAACTTGATCTTGAGTTCCAAGAGTCTTGTGGTGAGAAAATGTTGATGAAATGAGAGGGAAAATTTTGGGGTACAACAGTTGCCCCTGTTCAATCTTCTTGAACCTGAAGAGTTAGATTGGCAAGTGTGCCTTTCGCGTCTCGAAGGTAAAAGGAGATTGGACACTAGAGTGCCCTTAAAATTGCACTCGTCAAAACATGGATGCGGGAATGGGCTTAGAGATGCCATTTGGAGATGGGCTTAAAGATGCCATCTGGAGGGGAGACAGAATCTTGTCGGAGATGGGCTTAAAGATGCCATCTGGAATGTATGTTGTAGGTGAAAGAAATGAGCATCAGAAAGGTGTTCATGTTTTGGAATATCTCTGAACTGGGGGTCTGAATATGCTATACATTGACATCCGTGTTTGGAGAATCCGTAAACTATTTTCAGAAGTTGAGTCTGAACAAGCGATAGATTAACATCCGTGTTTGGAGAATCCGTAAACTGTTTTCAGAAGTCTTGAAGTTGAATAAGCAATAGATCAGCATCCATGTTGGGAAGCGTCCGTAAACTGTTTTCAAAAGTTGAATCTGAACAAGCGATAGATTAGCATCCGTGTTTGGAGAATCCGTAAACTGTTTTCAGAAGTCTTGAAGTTGAATAAGAAATAGATCAGCATCCATGTTGGGAAGCGTCCGTAAACTGTGTAAGTGTTTAGTTATTGGCATGTATTTTTGGTAAAACCAGGTGTGTGAATGTCATGACTGATGTCATAACATTCTGGGTTATTAGGTACTTTATGCAGAAAAAGAATGGCATACAGTAGCTGCTCTTTATGAGTGTGTATCTTAGCGTTTTGAAAAGATCACATTTATTACTTTCTACCAAAATCAGTAAACAGGATTCCTATTGTCATAACCAATGTTAAGACATCCTGTACTGATCTAACAGTTATGCAGTTTGGTTAATTCTGAGATTTTTCAGGAATTTGGTTCATACTTTCCAGAACAGAATCTCACGTGGACTTTAGGTTAACCTAGCTCAACCCTAAACTGGTTGATAAAGTCTTGTGACCAAGTCTTGAGGTTAACCCTAATTAACCCTAGCTTATCGTGGAAGCCCTAATTGAAGAAACTGCTGCATATATATTCAACAGGAAGGCTGTTGGGAAAATCAACTTTTTGACAGAAGATCAACTAGGGGCTGTATAGTTTTAACTACTGTAATCCAAGCAAGTATCATTGTGATAAGTGACTTGGAGTAAGTTTTGATTGTAAGGGTTGTGTATCACTCAAAGCTTTGAAGCAAGAGTGTTTGTGTCACTTGATTAAAGCTTTGAAGCAAGGTCAAGTTAGGCTTATGTATCACTCAAAGCTTTGAAGCACGGGTGTTTGTGTTACTTGATTAAAAGCTGTGAAGCATAATCAAGTGTATGTTCTGAAGAGTGTCTTCATTATTTCATTAGTCAATTGTTTAGTATCACTGCTGTGATTGAGGGGGAGTGAGTAGGAACTCAGGTTTAAGTTGAATTTAGATTGAAGTTGCATTGGGTAGGTCTTAAGTGAAGGAGATAAACTGGTTGGTTTATTCCTGAATTAATATCTCTTATAGTGAATTTCCTCCCTGGCTTGGTAGCCCCCAGAGTAGGTGTTGTTTCACACTGAACTGGGTAAACAATTGACTGTGTTCTTTACTGCTTTTTGATTTACTGTCTTATAGAAAGTCAGACACGATGTCATAACTTTCATTGTGACATTGAGTATCTGTTGCCAGAATTTCAATTGGTATCAGAGCGGGCACCCTGCCTGTCTTACTGGGTGAGATCTAGGGATATCACTTTCTGGCGCTATGGACAAAGAAGGAGTTTTTGGAAACAGACCACCCATTCTGGATGGATCAAATTATGACTACTGGAAACCTCGTATGATTGCCTTCTTAAAATCACTGGACAAAAAGGCTTGGAGAGCTGCTGACAAAGGATGGAACCATCCCACCATAACTGAGAAAGATGGGACAATGAGTCTGAAGCCTGAGGAAGAATGGAGCAAAGAAGAAGATGAGTTAGCCCTGGGTAATTCCAAAGCATTAAATGCCTTGTTCAATGGAATTGATAGAAACATTTTCAGACTAGTACATCAATGTGAACTGGCCAAGGAAGTTTGGGACACTCTCAAAACTACCCATGAGGGAACATCCAAAGTAAAAATGTCAAGGCTTCAAATGCTGACTACCAAAATTGAGAACCTAAGGATGATGGAAGATGAAACCATTCATGAGTTTCACATGAACATCTTGGAAATTGCCAACACCTCAGGAGCATTGGGAGAAAAGATGTCAGAAGAAAAACTGGTGAGAAAGATTCTCAGTTCCTTGCCTAAAAGATTTGCAATGAAGGTAACTGCTATAGAAGAAGCCCAGGATATCAGCAAGTTGAAGGTGGATGAACTCATTGGGTCTCTTCAGACCTTTGAGATGGGGATCAGTGACAATGTTGACAAGAAAAACAAGAGCATAGCACTTGTATCCAACACTGAAGATGAAAACAAGGAGGATAGAGAAGAAACTATTTCAGAAGCTATAGCCATGCTTGGAAGACAATTCAACAAACTCATCAAGAGAATGGATCCAAAGTCAAGGTCAAATGTTAAGAACATTCCTTCTAACATTAACAGATCTTATGACTCCAGCAGAAGACCAAAGTCTGAAGAGAAGGGAAATCAAAGCAGAGGAATTCAATGCCATGGATGTGAAGGATATGGGCACATTCGAGCTAAATGTCCTACCTTTCTTAAGAAACAAAAGAAAGGAATGTATGTTACTTGGTCTGACTGTGATTCAGAAAGTAATTCTGAAGAAGAATCTGCCAAACTAGTTACTGCACTAACTGGTATTTGTACCTCTGATAGTGACACTAGTGATGAGGAAGTGACATTTGAAGAACTGGCTGATACCTACAAGAAATTATGTATCAGAAGTGCTGAAGTCTGTCAGCAAAATGAGAAACAAACAAAACTCATAATAAAGTTGGAGGCTGAGAAAAGGGCAGACATTGAAACTATAAGTCATCTAGAAGGGGAAGTTCAAATGCTGAACTCAAAACTGGGCCAGATGACCAAATCTGTCAAGATGCTGACAAATGGAACTGACAAATTGGAAGAAATCCTTCAGGTTGGACAAAATGTGGGAAACAAGTCTGGTATAGGATTTGTGGCAGCAAAGAAAACTGGTACAGACAAGAAGATCAGGCCTGATAATCAAATGTCAAAGCAGATGTGACAACATAGCACTCAACATCGGGAACAGAGAAATATAAAGAAAAAGTACCAAAGATGGAGATGTCATCATTGTGGGAGGTTTGGTCACATAAAGCCATTCTGCTTCAGATTGTATGGATACCCTAATCAGAACCCAGGTGTCAAACCTAAGTCTAACAAGGTACCACATGCTCCACAGTGGAAGAAAAAGGCTACTGCCCTGATAGCCCACACTTCCCTTAGAGTCTCTGCAAAGGAAGACTGGTACTTTGACAGTGGATGTTCTAAGCACATCACTGGAATCAAGAACCTTCTCAATAATGTTAAACCTCACACCACTAGTTATGTGACCTTTGGAGATGGTGCTAGAGGAGAAATCAAAGGAGTTGGAAACTTGGTCTGCCATGGAGTTCCAAATCTAAATGAAGTATTACTGGTAAAAGGCTTGACTGCTAATCTCATAAGTATTAGCCAATTATGCGATCTAGGATTCAAGGTTAACTTCTCAAAATCTTAATGTCTTGTAACTAATGAGAAACAAGAAGTTGTAATGAAAGGAATCAGATCTAAAGACAACTGCTACTTGTGGGAGCCTGAGAACACTAATTACTCTACTGTGTGTTCTATTGCCAAAGAAGAAAAAGAAGTGAAACTGTGGCGCCAAAAACTTGGCCATCTACATCTAAGAGGAATGAAAAGGATTATATCCATGGAGGCAGTCATAGGGATTCCAAGACTGCAAATTGATGAAGGGAGAGTATGTGGTGAATGTCAGGTTGGTAAACAGACTAGGATGTCACATCCAAAGTCAAGACATCTGACCACCTCTAAGGTTCTAGAACTTCTACATATGGATCTGATGGGACCAATGCAGGTGGAAAGTTTTGGTGGAAAAAGATATGCCTATGTTGTTGTGGATGATTTTTCCAGATTCACCTGGATTAACTTCATTAGGGAAAAATCTGATGTATTTGAAGTTTTTAAAGAACTGTGCAAAAGAATTCAAAGAGAAAAAGAAGGATGCATTGTCAGAATCAGAAGTGATCATGGCAAGGAATTTGATAACAGTAAGTTTAATGAGTTCTGTTCCTCAGAAGGAATTAATCATGAATTCTCTTCTCCTATAACTCCTCAACAAAATGGAGTTGTAGAAAGGAAAAACAGGACCATACAGGAATCTGCCAGAGCAATGATACATGCCAAAAGACTTCCTATTCATTTTTGGGCTGAAGCTATGAATACAACCTGTTATGTCCATAACAGGGTCACCTTGAGAAAGGGAACCTCATCCACCATTTATGAACTCTGGAAAGGAAGAAAGCCAACAGTAAAGTACTTCCATGTATTTGGTAGCAAATGCTATATTCTGGCAGATCGTGAACAAAGGAGAAAGCTGGACCCTAAAAGTGATGAAGGAATATTTCTAGGATACTCCACCAACAGCAGAGCTTATAGGGTATTCAATTCCAGGACCAAAGTCATGATGGAATCAATAAATGTCATAGTTGATGATTATCATGAGGAAACCGATGTCCCTTGTAATGTTGAGACATTCTTTGAGACTTCAACTCAACAGAATGATCTACCTAACACCACTGCAGAAGACTCTAAATCAAAGGAAGCTAGCAAAAACCCTTCCATCAGAATTCAGAAAGATCATCCTAAAGAACTCATCATAGGAGATCCTAACAGTGGAGTCATTACAAGATCTAGAGAAATCATCTCAAACTCTTGCTTTGTATCTAAAATTGAACCAATAAATGTTAAGGAGGCTTTAACTGATGAATACTGGATTGGTGCAATGCAAGATGAATTGAACCAATTCAAGCAACATGAAGTATGGGAGTTAGTTCCTAGACCAGAAGGAACAAACATCATTGGGACAAAATGGATATACAAGAACAAATCAGATGCTGAAGGAGTTGTCACCAGGAATAAGGCAAGACTTGTTGCTCAAGGATACACTCAAGTGGAAGGGGTTGATTTTGATGAGACCTTTGCTCCTGTAGCCAAACTGGAATCTATCAGACTCCTATTGGGAATTGCTTGTCTCCTGAAGTTCAAGCTATTTCAGATGGATGTAAAAAGTGCCTTCCTAAATGGGTACTTAAATGAGGAAGTTTATGTGGAACAGCCTAGAGGTTTTATGGATCCAAACTACCCTGATTATGTCTACAAATTGAGGAAAGCTTTATATGGCCTGAAACAAGCTCCTAGAGCATGTTATGACAGGTTGACAAAATTTCTCTCTGACAAAGGATACAGAAAATGAGGCTTGGATAAAACCCTCTTTGTCAAAAATGAAGGAGGAAAGTTAATGGTAGCTCAAATATATGTTGATGACATAGTGTTTGGGGGAATGTCAGATAAAATGGTTAAACATTTTGCTGACCAAATGCAGGCGGAATTTGAAATGAGCCTCATGGGAGAATTGACCTACTTTCTTGGACTGCAAGTCACACAGATGGAAGACTCAATTTTTCTGTCTCAAAGCAAGTATGTAAAGAACATTGTCAAGAAGTTTGGTATGGAGAATGCCAGTCATAAAAGGACTCCTGCACCTACTCATTTAAAGCTATCCAAAGATTCAAGTGGGGTTAAGGTGGACCAAAGCCTGTACAAAAGCATGATAGGAAGTCTGCTGTACTTAACAGCCAGCAGACCTGACATTGCTTTTGCAGTTGGAGTTTGTGCAAGATACCAAGCTGATCCCAAAGTCAGTCATATCAACCAAGTGAAGAGAATTTTGAAGTATGTAGGTGGAACTTACAACTATGGCTTGTTGTACTCTCATGGTTGTGAACCAACTCTGACTGGTTACTGTGATGCTGATTGGGCTGGAAGTGCTGATGATAGAAAAAGAACCTCTGGAGGATGTTTCTTCTTAGGAAATAATCTGGTCTCCTGGTTAGGCAAGAAACAAAATTGTGTGTCTCTCTCTACTGCTGAAGCTGAATACATTGCAGCTGGAAGTAGCTGTTCTCAAATGATCTGGATGAAACAGATGCTTACTGAGTATAATGTCACACAAGATGTTATGACATTGTACTGTGACAATCTGAGTACAATCAACATTTCCAAGAATCCTATTCAGCATAGCAGGACCAAGCATATTGACATTAGACATCATTTTATCAGAGATCTTGTAGAGGAGAAGACAATTAAACTGGAACATGTTGCCACTGAACTACAGCTGGCTGACATTTTTACCAAAGCACTTGATGCAAATCAATTTGAAAATTTGAGGGGCAAGTTGGGTATTTGCCAACATGAGGAAATGTAGCAATTAATTTTGCTTAAAACAAGGGATGATGGAGTTTTTTGTGTTAAGTCTATTTTGATTGGGTTAATCATATGTTTTCCTATTTCTTTCAAAATTGTTAAGAAGTTGAATAGACACTCATTTACCTCCTTCCTCTCTCGGCTCTGCAACAATCCCCATTCTCTCAATCAAAGATTTCTCTCTCGTTGTTACTGGTTTTCTAAGACTCTCAAAATGTCTCAAACATCATCCTCTTCCAAGACGACTGTTTCTTCCGCATCCTCTGATCGAGATCCTAGGGCAATCACAACATGCATGGATTCTGAAGTCCTGGAGATTACTCCTCTTAGAGAACTAGCAACTAACCCCTCTAAGGTTAAAAAGCTGAGAACAAGGCATGCAGGAAGGTCTCAAGCTACTTCATCCGGTAATCCCTCTCAACCATCATCTTCTGTTCCAAATAGGGAAGGCTCAGCTTATGTTCATCAAGCAATAGCTAGGCTTGTTACAAGAATTCTGAGTGAGAACCACTCTGTACCTGGCATTTCTGTTCCTTTAAATCAAGAATCCGCAAGTCCAAATGTTCAAATAAATCCAGATGTCTCTGAGAATGTTGAGACACCGAATGACAACATTCAAAAATCATCAGAAAATCTTGATGATCTCCAGAACCCTTCAGAGAAGGATGTTGAACCCCCGGTTATTGATGTGGATGAAGAATACTCTGACAATGACCTAATTGCAAATATCAACCCTAGCATAGCTAGGAGAATGATGAACAGAAAAGGTAAGCAGGATGCTGCAAAATGTCTGACCAAAGAGAAGACTGCTGATGTTGCTCACAAGAAAACCAGGTCTGAAGGCAAGACTGGTGTAGAAACTGTGAAGACTGGATTGTCCAAAGGGAAGGTAAAAACCCGAGTACATGCTGGTAGTCTCTCAAAGCCTGTGAGACAACCAATAGAAAAGAAAAGGAAAGAGCCTGAACCTTCTGATTCTGATGAGGAATCAGAATTTGAAGTTGATGCTGAAGACATTCCTCTCAGAAGGAAACTCCCTTCAAGCAAAATGGCTAAAGTTCCTGAAGTCCCCACTGACAACATTTCTTTTCACCACCCTGAAAATGCCAACAGATGGAAGAATGTTTGTTTGAAAAGAATAGCCTTGGAAAGAGAACTAAACAATGGTGCCATGGAATGTAAGGAGATCATGGACCTAATCAAAACTGTTGGACTAATGAATACTGTGGTAAAGTTTACCAACTGCTATGAAAATCTTGTCAAAGAATTCATAGTGAATTTATCTGATGGATGTGCTGATGGAAGGTCAGCTGACTTTAAATGTGTCTATGTGAGAGGAAGAAAGGTTAATTTCTCTCCCTCTGAAATAAACAAATTCCTTGGAAGACCAGATGAGGCTTGCCCTGAACTAGAGGTTACTGACAATCAAGTATGCCAAACCATCACTGCAAATCAAGTCAAGAGCTGGCCCTTAAAAGGCAAGCTGAATGCAAGCAAGCTAAGCATGAAATTTTCCATCCTGCACAAGATTGGTGCAGCCAACTGGGTTCCTACCAACTATAAATCAACCATCTCCACAGGATTGAGAAGATTCATTTATGCTGTTGGAACCAGGACAAAATTTGACTATGGCAGGTATATCTTTGATCAAACTTTAAAACATGCTGGAAGCTATGCTGTTAAAGGCCCTATTGCCTTTCCCTCCCTCCTATGTGGTATTGTCCTTGCTCAGTATCCTGACATTCTAGTGGAAAGATATACTGTATGCAAAAGAGCCCCTGCTCTTGGGTTGCACTATAAGCTATTTCAGGGAACTCATGTTCCTGACATTGTCATGACATCAGCTGAGACATCAACTGTCAAAACTCAGTCCAAGAAATCTGATGTTATAGCTGTGCTGAAGGAAACCTGCAAAGAGCTGGAGACAAGGAAAAGGACTCTTGAGAACCTAATTTCTAGATTAGAACAGGAGGAGACTGAAGGACAAAGAAGGGAAGAGGATGCTGCTGAAGATCAGCTTAATGCTGAAGAAAGTGCCTCCTCTGAAGATGACAATGCTTGAAGATCAGTGGAGTTGTCAAGCTTGCTGCTGGTACCTGTTGCTGCAAGTGATTTCAGATTTTTGTTGTTTTTATTACTCATTTTGGATGACTGTATGACCTATAAGTACATGTATCTTTGGCCTATTTATGGCTAAAGAGGGGGAGAAGATTTTGTGTTAATTACTTGGTAGACATTATTTTTTCTGCAGACATATTATTTCCGCTGCTCTCTATTCTCTGATTGTTTAGGAGTTTTAGCTAAAATTTTTCCAAAGGGGGAGTTTGTAAGTGTTTAGTTATTGGCATGTATTTTTGGTAAAACCAGGTGTGTGAATGTCATGACTGATGTCATAACATTCTGGGTTATTAGGTACTTTATGCAGAAAAAGAATGGCATACAATAGCTGCTCTTTATGAGTGTGTATCTGAGCATTTTGTAAAGATCACATTTATTACTTTCTACCAAAATCAGTAAACAAGATTCCTGTTGTCATAACCAATGTTAAGACATCCTGTATTGATCTAACATTTATGCAGTTTGGTTAATTCTGATATTTTTCAGGAATTTGGTTCATACTTTCCAGAACAGAATCTCACGTGGACTTTAGGTTAACCTAGCTCAACCCTAAACTGGTTGATAAAGTCTTGTGACCAAGTCTTGAGGTTAACCCTAATTAACCCTAGCTTTTCGTGGAAGCCCCAACTGAAGAAACTGCTGCATATATATTCAACAGGAAGGTTGTTGGGAAAATCAACTTTTTGACAAAAGATCAACTAGGGGCTGTATAGTTTTAACTACTGTAATCCAAGCAAGTATCATTTTGATAAGTGACTTGGAGTAGGTTTTGATTGTAAGGGTTGTGAATCACTCAAAGCTTTGAAGCAAGAGTGTTTGTGTCACTTGATTAAAGCTTTGAAGCAAGGTCAAGTTAGGCTTATGTATCACTCAAAGCTTTGAAGCACGAGTGTTTGTGTTACTTGATTAAAAGCTGTGAAGCATAATCAAGTGTATGTTCTGAAGAGTGTCTTCATTATTTCATTAGTCAATTGTTTAGTATCACTACTGTGATTGAGGGGGAGTGAGTAGGAACTCAGGTTTAAGTTGAACTTAGATTGAAGTTGCATTGGGTAGGTCTTAAGTGAAGGAGATAAACTGGTTGGTTTATTCCTGAATTAATATCTCTTATAGTGAATTTCCTCCCTGGCTTGGTAGCCCCCAGAGTAGGTGTTGTTTCACACTGAACTGGGTAAACAATTGACTGTGTTCTTTACTGCTTTTTGATTTACTGTCTTATAGAAAGTCAGATACGGTGTCATAACTTTCACTGTGACATTGAGTATCTGCTGCCAGAATTTCAAACTGTTTTCAAAAGTTGAATCTGAACAAGCGATAGATTAGCATCCGTGTTTGTAGAATCTGTAAACTATTTTCATAAGTCGAACTTGAAGCTTATTAATCTTATCCTGAAAAGGGTAAAATATTAGCTGAAACACAAAGTTATGTTGCATGAAATGTATGATGCAATATATGTTATATCAATGTTTATGATATGAATGTGATGAATGCGCATGTAAGCTGATGAGCTGCCTTGCTGAGGATAGATGAATCCTGGATAGCCGGAGATAACAGAATCTTGACTGCTGCCGGGGAAAGTGAATCCTTGACTGCTGTAGGGGATTACAGGAATCTTTTGATTGTTGAAAACGAGAAGTCCTGGGACCACTGTTGGGGAATCAGGAGCTTGGGTTGTATGCCAATATACTGGGGATTCCTGTTTTGAGGAGGTCTTCACTGGGGAATATCTGAATACTCTGTGAGGAATTGAGAATGAGAGTCTTCATTCTGCTTGGGGGACAAGATCTTCAGTTGTTGAAGGATCTTAGGATCACTGCTGGGGTTTGAAAATCCTTGGTGACTTGTGGGGAATGACAATCCTGATGATCTCTATTGGGGAGTCCGGAACCTGGTAGACTTATGCTGGAGAAGTAAGACTGAGAATTTTCAATCTAAAGGGAAGTATCTCTGTGGGGAGAATGTTCATTAATCTGGTTCCGCTGGGTATTGACAGTTGGAAGTTCCAGCCCTGCTGGGGATTAACAGTTTTGGCTCCACTGGGGATTCTGAAACTTACCTCTGAGGGGAATTAAGTTCTGGAAGGCTCTCTGGCTGGGGAAATCAGTTTTGAGAAAGCTTTTGTTCTGCTGAGGATCCTGAAGTTTAACTCTGTTTGGGGAATTAAGTTTTGGATTTTAACTTTGTTGAGGAATTTGGAGTTTAATTCCGCTGGGGATTTCCTCTGAAAGGGCATCAAGATATCTATCTGTACCTTTAACCTATCAGCAATCATCTTTCCTGATTTGTAAGAAAATGATTATGTTCAAATGCATATGCCTATTTAACAAAACATTGGACGTTTCTCAAATAAAACATAAGTGTAAAAAAGCAAAAGGAAGACAAATCAAATTTCTGTATTTGGAAAAGTGTTTGTATTAACTTTTTATGAGTATCTTTGTACAAAGGAGACATACATCCTAGTAAGAGGATGTTGTCGTAAAAATTGAAAAAAATTTATACAAAAGAAAGATGGTTATGTGTAACAATTCCATGGGATTCCATTCTGTTATAGCCTTCACAACTCTGAATATCTTGTCCATTCAATGCTTCATCCGCCGATGATTAGATTGATCAGAAGCTCGGAGCTTGTTGATGAAGAGATTGTCTTTAAAGTGATCCAACGAGACATAGTCATACGCTTTAATTCCCTAACTTTTGCCTGAATCGCCCTTTCGGGTTTTCGATCCACCGGGAAACCCTTTTTTGCCCAAGCCGCCCTTTCGGGTTTTCAACTTGCCGGGTGTACAAATTTTTTTTGTTTTATCCCTAATTTTTTCCTGAACCGCCCTTTCGGGTTTTCGGTTCACTGGGATGCCCATTTTTTCCCAAGTCTCCCTTTCGGGTTTTCGACTTGTCGGGTTGTTTTATGCGTAGTATCTTTTGACTATGTCTGCGTTCGCAGGGTGTGGCAAATTGTCGCCGTCCATGGTGGTCAGAATCATTGCACCACCAGAAAATATGCTCTTGATTACAAATGGTCCTTCGTAAGTAGGAGTCTATTTGCCCCTGGGATCACTTTGCGGCAAGATGATCCGCTTGATTACAAGATCTCCGACTTGGTATACTTGACGTTTGACTTTCTTGTTGAAAGCCTTGATCATCCGTTTCTGGTACGTATGACCATGGCAAACAGCAGTGAGTCGCTTCTCATCGATCAAATTGAGTTGATCAAGTCGGGTCTGAATCCAATCGTCTTCACTCAAACTAGAGTCCTTCATAATCCTTAAAGAGGGAATCTGAACCTCCATGGGTAGAACAACTTCCATGCCATATACCAAAGAAAATGGGGTTGCCCCTGTTGAAGTACGTGCCTTGGTACGGTACCCATGCAGAGCAAAAGGTAACATCTCATGCCAATCCTTGTAGGTAACTGTCATTTTCTGAATGATCTTCTTGATGTTTTTGTTCGCAGCTTCAACAGCACCGTTCATCTTCGGCCGATAGGGAGATGAATTGTGATGATAAATCTTGATCTGTTCGCATAGAGCGGTGATCATAGTATTGTTCAGATTGGTACCATTGTCTGTGATGATCCTGTCGGGGACACCATACCGGCATATGAGGTTCTGCTTGATGAAGCGGGCAACAACATTTTTTGTAACAGAGGCGAAGGAAGCTGCTTCGACCCACTTGGTGAAATAGTCAATGGCGACCAAGATAAAGCGATGTCCATTGGATGCCGTGGGCTTGATCTCTCCAATCATGTCAATGCCCCACATTGCGAATGGCCAAGGAGCTGTCAGAATGTTGAGAGGGACAGGAGGAATATGAATCTTGTCGGCATAGACTTGACATTTGTGGCAAGTACGGGAATGTTGGTGGCAATCAGCTTCCATGGTAGACCAGTAATAGCCTGCCCTTAGAATCTTCTTAGCCATCGTATGTCCGCTTAAGTGAGTTCCAAATGTGCCGTTGTGTATCTCAGTCATGATTAACTCTGCTTCAGCTTTGTCCACACATCGGAGTAAAACACAATCATGGTTGCGCTTATAAAGGATGCCATTGCTTAGGAAGAACTTGGCAGCAAACCTCCTTAAGAACTTCTTGTCATTTACGGAAGCTCCTTCAGGATATTCTCTAGTCTGGAGATACCTTTTGATTTCATGGAACCAAGGTTGTTCCACTACTTCTTCAGTATTAATCTCATGAGAATGCACAGGTTCGTCCATTCGCTCGATGGTGATTTGGGGATCCTCGTTATCCCAGTTGATTTTAAACATGGAAGACATTGTAGCTAGATCATCTGCTAGCTGATTTTCTTCTCGCGGGAAATGCTCGAAAGTAATCTGCTCGAAATGAGGCAGCAATGTCAGGACATGCTCTTTGTATGGGATAAGATTAGGAGTTTTGGTATCCCACTCTCCTTTGATTTGACTGATAACCAAAGCCGAGTCCCCGAATACGATCAAAGATTTGATCCCCAGGTCTATAGCATCCTTGAGACCAAAGATGCAAGCTTCATATTCGGCCATGTTGTTGGTACAGCTGAAACAAAGTCGGGCCGTGAAAGGTGTATGGCAACCTTCAGGGGAAATGAGTACCGCACCGATACCGTTTCCAAGTGCATTGGAGGAACCATCAAAGTACAGGGTCCATCGGGATCCATTTTCAGGTCCGTCATACGGTCCGTTACCTTCAATGTTGTCCAAAGTCATGATGTCCTCGTCCGGGAAGTCGAATCTCATAGATTGATAATCTTCGATAGCTTGATGAGCTAGATGGTCAGCTAGTACACTCCCTTTTATAGCTTTTTGGGTAGTATACTGGATGTCATACTCAGTCAGGATCATTTGCCATCTAGAGATTCTTCCAGATAAAGCAGGCTTCTCGAAGATATATTTGATCGGGTCCATTCTGGAAATCAGCAAGGTGGTATGAGCCAACATATACTGCCTTAGTCGGCGAGCAGCCCATACCAAAGCGCAGCAAGTTTTCTCGAGCAGTGAGTAGCGAGTCTCACAGTTGGTAAACTTTTTGCTAAGGTAATAAATGGCATGCTCTTTTCGACCAGACTCGTCATGTTGGCCCAGTACACACCCCATTGAGTTGTCCAAAACAGTCAGATACATGATCAACGGCCTTCCTTCGACGGGTGGCATCAGAATAGGAGGTTCTAGCAAATACTCCTTGATCTTATCAAAAGCAACTTGACAATCATCGTTCCATTCGACTACCTGATCTTTCTTTAATAGTTTGAAAATTGGCTCACAGGTAGACGTCAGGTGAGAGATAAACCTGGCGATATAGTTCAAGCGTCCCAAGAATCCTCTAACCTCCTTTTCAGTACGGGGGGAAGGCATTTCTCGTATAGCCTTTACTTTTGCTGGATCAACCTCAATGCCTTTGTTGCTGACAATAAATCCCAGAAGTTTACCAGACCTAACTCCAAAAGTGCACTTACTTGGATTCAGCCTGAGCTTGTACTTCTTCAACCTGGCAAACAGCTTTTGCAAATGTTCAAGGTGTTCTTCTTCCGTTTGTGATCGAGCTATCATGTCGTCTATGTAAGCCTCAATCTCATGATGTATCATATCATGAAACAAAGCTACCATGGCGCGTTGATAAGTTGCCCCTGCGTTCTTCAGTCCGAACGACATCACCTTGTAGCAAAAGGTACCCCATTGTGTAACAAAGGTTGTTTTCTCCATGTCCTCGGGGGCCATTTTTATCTGGTTGTAGCCCGAGAATCCATCCATGAAATAAAATACTTTGTGCTGAGCCGTGTTGTCAATCAAAATGTCGATATGGGGTAGCGGAAAATCATCTTTAGGGCTGGCCCTGTTCAAATCCCGGTAGTCCACACACATTCTGACCTTGCCGTATTTTTTGGGAACGGGCACAATGTTAGCAACCCATTGCGAATATGATGTAACAGCCAGAAAGCCAGCGTTGAACTGCTTCATTACTTCAGCCTTAATCTTCTCAGACATGTCAGGCCTCATTCGGCGGACTTTTTGCTTGATCGGTGGACAGTCTTCTCTTGTGGGGAGACGATGAACCACGATATCTGTGTCTAACCCTGTCATGTCTTCATAAGACCAGGCAAAGATTTCAACGTATTCATTCAATAGCTGTATTAAGCGCTCCTTGACACTTGGTTCCAGATTGGCACCCACTTGTACTTCTTTCCTGTCTTCCTCTGTTCCTAAGTTGATAGTTTCCAACAACTCTTCGTGAGGTAAGATGGTCCTCTCTTCTTGTTGTAGTAGTCTGGCTAGCTCTCCCGGTACTTCACAATCTTCGTCATCTTCGTACTCAGCCTGATTGACCAAATCTTTAGAGTTATTGAAGGATACAACAGAATAGTCACCTGTGGAATCCGGAGTGGATGGGTACCTGCATTTGTGAGTGTGGGTGTGTGTATGGGATAGCCATACTTAAACAAACAAAAATGCAAAAGGAAAGAAAATGAACACAGCAGTTTATAAATGAAAAACATCCAATGAATCATTAAACATGGCATATGATTATGAAGAGAATCAAAACCCTTACAAATGGACCTACATGCCCCGGGCAAGGCATGAGGTGAAAAATTAGTGTGCAGATTGTTTAAGAGTAATTATTAGACCAACAGGAAATGTTCGAAAGATAAATTACTAATTAATGAAAGTAATGGGGACGAAGTCTTTCGCCTCCCAGTTGTGCAGTCCCCCTTCAATGGTTGGGAAGATCCAATCTTCAACGTTACCCTCTTCGTCTTTGTCTTCTAAAGCATTGATTCCATGAGGAGAAATATTGATGGTTGTCTTTTCAATTTTGGAGCGACGCATAGCTTTTTGCCCCGCAGTGGTAAATCCCAACCCAAACTTGTCTGTCTTGTGAGGAAAGTCAGGCAACTGACCCCACACTGTGCTCTTCCCCTCCTTCATTGCAGCCTTTGCGTCTTTCAGAGATGCCATCCTGGCCACCTGCTTGGGTACCTCAGCTACTGCCTTCGCTACCGCAACCTCGGGAGAAACTTCCTCGAAGTGTTGAAAGGGTGTTTCAATGAATTCGCCGTCCACTTCCACATACCGAAAGGAATTCAAATGACTGATCATGTATTCCTCCTCACTGTGTACAATTATGATCTTTCCCTTAACAGGGTACTTCAACATCTGATGTAGAGAGGAAGTGATTGCCCCAACATTATGAATCCAAGGCCTTCCTAGTAAGCAAGAGTATGATGGACGAATGTCCATCACATAGAAGGTTGAGTGGAACACTTTAGTACCTACCTTGATGGGAATGTCGACCTCCCCATGCACCATCCTTTTAGACCCGTCAAAGGCCCTTACAATGATATTACTTGGTTTAAGCTCCAAGCCTTCACAATCCAACCGGTCCAGAGCTTTCTTAGGCAGCACATTTAGAGAAGAACCAGTATCGACCAAGACATGGGTGAGAGTGGTTCCTCGACATTCAACTGACACATGCAATGCGTCATTGTGCTTTCTTCCTTTCGGAGTTAGGTCAGCATCAGAGAAACCCAGGCCATTGTCGGCGGTAAGGCTGGCTACACAATCTTGGAATTGATCGGCTGAGGTTTCTTAGGGTACATGGGCTGTCTTCAAAAACCTTATCAAGGCTTTGGCACGTGCCTCCAAACAAAGCAGCAAAGCTAACATGGAGATCTTCGAGGGGGTTTGCCCTAGTTGCTCCACCACGTCATAATCACTCTTCTTAATTATTTTCAGAATCTCCTCCATTTCTTTCTTAGAGGTTTCGGGGATGACCAATGGTTAAGCCCTCGTCCTGACGAGCTCTTCTTGGATCCCTTTACCCTTATCAGCAGAAGTAGGAGGGACAACCACAAGAGTAACAGCTTCTTCGATCAACGGAGTTCTTGCAGATAGTTTTACTGGTGTATGGGTAACCTTGGGAACAGCTGAGGGTCTAAAGATTGCCTTTGGAGGGGAAATCTCTGGAGAGAAAATTCTCCCACTTCGGGTAATCTTGCTCGTACCGGCAATGTTTCCAATACCGACAGTTTCTTCGTCAGAGCTCTCTTCAGTTATCTCAATTTGTTTAACACTGTGGTAGTAGATTTCTCCACCATAATTCCACGGTATCGATTTGTCAGATTTGTAGGGGACGGGCCCAGGCATGGTTATTTTCAGAGGTGCAATCTTCGGAACTGATGTAATCTTAACATGCCTTTTGGGGACCTTGGAAAGATTGGCGGAAATGGTGATTATTGAAACTTCATTGATAGGAGTTGGAGTAATAGGAATCTTTTCGAAAAGAATTTGTTGGTTGTCCATTAGGCGTTGGATGCCTATTTTCAGCAGTGGACAGTCGATCGGTGGGGAGGAACAAAGGTAGCAGTCTTCTTTACAACCTGGGAACATCCCAGCCTTTAGCAAATTCAGCTTGATTGTCAGTAATGGAGTTACCAGATCATCAACAGCAGAAACATACATATATTCTTTAACAACATGGACATTGCGACCATGCTTTGGCATTGGAGCGGATATTACATTTGGTTTCTCGGAGGCTTCGAACTCAACCTCCTTTGCATCTATCAAATCTTGAATTTTATTCTTAAGCGCCCAACCATCGTTGGTGTCATGCCCGACGCTGTCAGAATGATAGGCGCATTTAGCATTGGGATGATAATGTGGGGAAGTGGTATTCACATTTTTTGTCGCCTCCCTAATATTGGTGAGATTCAACTTCAACAGATGGGGAAGAACTTGTGCGGGCGTCATGTTGATGTGGGTGTACTGCTGTTGTGGCCATTCTCCCCATTTCTGTTTAGGTCTGGGCTGATTGTTACGAGGCTGATCATTTGGTGAATTTTGAATCATCACGGCCCCTACAGTCGGCCGGCGCTCAGTTCTTCCCAATGTTTTCTGAGAGTATATGACAGTTGTCTCCTTCTTGGCCGGGAATGGTTTTTTAACAGTTGTGGAGGCAGAGGCATCCCTTTGAATTTTCCCACTCTTAATACCAACTTCCACCCGCTCGCCAGTCAGAATCAGTTCGGTAAACCCTGCAGAAGAGCTCCCGATCAAATGGTTGAAGAAAGGGCCAGATAGGGTCCCCAAGAACATATCAACTAGCTCCCTATCTGAAAGCGGTGGTTGTACCCTTCCGGCCAAGTCACGCCATTTCTGGGCGTATTCTTTGAATCCCTCATTTGAGGCCATTCCCATACTTTGTAGTTGAGTACGGGTTGGCGCCAAGTCAGTGTTATATTGATACTGGCGATAAAAGGTAGCTTCTAAGTCTTCCCAGTTATGCACTTCTGACCTCTCAAGCTGGATAAACCAGTCTAGCTGTGTACCTGACAGGCTGTCCTGGAAGAAGTGTACCCAAATATTTCTATCGGATGAATGAGGTTGAATTTTTCTGACATACGACCTTAGGTGCATCTTTGGGCAAGACAGACCATTGTATTTTGCAAAAGTTAGCACCTTGAACTTTGGAGGGATCACAATCCCAGCAATCAGTCCCAATTCTTCAAAATCTAGCCCGGGAACCCTTTGCAGCTCCATAGCTGTCAGTCTATCCTCCAGGTTTTTGTATTTGTCATCCGCTGGCGGGTATTGCTGCTCTGAATAATCTTCATCTTCCTCAACCTCTTCCTCTTCAGCCTCGGACTCAGAAGGTAATGCATCTCCTTTTCCCTTACCGGTCCCCTCATCAGATGTGGAGGGGAATTCAAGAACTCTCCTAGCTTCATTCTCAAATCTTCTTCCCAGTGTAGCTACCCCAACTCTTTTCTTCTTCTTTTTTCCTTTTTCTTGCTCTTTATTCCCTAACAGTGCTTTAAGATCCTCCTGATCCTTTGCCAAGGTCATAAGGAGCTGTTGAAACTGCGAGTTTTGTGACTGCAGATCTCTGACCGTCTGCTCAATATCCATCTTACTGAAATAAACAACAGAAAGATAAGGAAACCTGGTGTGAAGACCTGTTTATGCATATGATGAATGATATGTTTATTCATGTAATGCATTCAAGGATTTAGAAATTCAAAATTGTTGCAGACAAAAAGAACACACGTCATATTAATAAGAAGAAATTTTGTCAGTACATAAATGCCCCATGGGCCAAATATTACAAAAACTTCTTAAGGTAAAAAGACATTGCGCATCCTCTTTGGTGAGATGTAAGTGTTGAGGGTCTCCTCCTCATGAATTCAGCGGGTAAGCTCCAAAACCTTCTTCTCACTGGCGTAGAAGCTGGCTTCAAAAGTATCCCTTTCTTCCTTGAGTTGGATCCAACTCTTCTGCATTTCCTCCCATGATGTTGGCATGTCAGGATGTAGGATGGTGTATGGAACCTCTCCTTCCTTAACAGGCTCTTTAATCAAAGGGAGAATGTAAGGGTAAGGCATCATAAGACTCTGGGCGCGGGTTCGTACCCACTTGAGGTAAGGCTCAAGTGGGATGGAGTTCTTGTGCCCCAGTGTCTTGCTATCTACCTTGTTAGGCATCCTCCAAGCTCTGATGAACCTTTGGCGAAGTCCTTGCGCATCGTTGTCGAAGTCAAAAACTAGGTCAGGAATCAACATGTCATGAGGGCCATCCCTCCGTGCATATCCAAATTGTCTCAAAGCTAGACAAGGGTTGTAGGTAATGCCTCCCCTAATGCCAAGTAATGGAACATTAGGGAACTCACCACAGCGATCGATGATGATGACATTTTCTCCGGACCGAGAACACCAATGTACATCAGAATGTGTGAGGGTCATTAATCGTTGTGACCACCTTAAGCCTTGCTCATTCTTCAAAACCGATTGTGGAAGGTGAGAAATAAACCACCTTGCAAGGAGAGGAGTACAGCACATGAGAACACCTCTTTTCCTCATTGTTCGTGTGTAAACTGAGTGGAGGATGTCCCCAAGCAATGTAGGTATAGGATTCCTGGATATGAAGATCTTAACAGCATTCACATCTATAAGTTGGTCAGGATTTGGGAACAAGACCAACCCATAAATAAGGAGTGCCACAATCTCTTCAAAGGCTTGTAGATCCAATGAATTCCAACACTCTTGTGCCTTCTCAAACAAGAATTTTGCCAAGAAGCCTTTGACACCACTTCTGGTTTCCCAATGCCCCTTGATGTCAGATGATTGCAAGTGTAGTGCTTGAGCAATATCTTCAGGTTTTGGTTATTTTTCCGTACCGTTGTAGGGTAGTTGATTAAGAATAGGAATTCTCAGGAGTTGAGAAAATTCCTCCAAAGTAGGCACCAATTGGTAGTCGGGGAATGTGAAACAGTGGTGAAGGGGGTCAAAGAATTGGAACAACACTTTCAACATGCCTTCTTCAATGCTGGTGCTGACTAGGCTGAGCAGTCTACCATGTCTTTCACTGAAGAGAGAGCTTTCTGGAATTCTGGATGTAAGCTCCTTGAGTTGAGGAGGGATTCTCACAAGGTTGACTTAGATAGTTTTCCTGCGAAGAATTTCCATGACCTACAAAACAAGAACAAAGATGAAGATCCAAACCCTTGAAATGGTTAGTGGATGCATATGATGCTTTATGATGTTCATGATGTATGCACAAACACATGTACAAGCAAGTCACACAAAAACCCTAGTTTCAGGCTTGCATGGGGTTTCATAGGTAAGTACCCTCTTGAGTGTAGTTGGCTTAAAACCTGTCCTATAAATAGTAACCGGGTTCTAAGGAGCTCAATATCATTGGATTATTTTCTGTGTTCATTGTTTTGGTTTAGCCACTTAACTAGCGACCAAAATATTCCAAGAAAACAACCCTCAATGAGTGTAGTATCGAGTATCTACCAACTTCGGACTGCACCAAAGCCGGTCATCTCACTACCCCTAATAAAAGGCCAAGATGGTCAAGTAAGGTTCTAGGTCATTAGTGCTTAGTGACATCACTCAGCGGCCCCGTACTCTCCTTGATTGAACTCAAGGGTTACCGGTACTCACAAATATGTCGCACTAATATAGCTATTGCTTCAACCGTGTCGGTATACCCCGCACAGTTTCTATAACGTATTGCTATCTATGAATGTTTCCCAAATTCGGGTGTAGGATTTCAAGCCCAAACAAGAGAACCAAAATGTAAAGCAATCAAAGCAAACAATTAGTCATGCAAAAGGGTGATCTAAGCCCTAAGGTTACTCCACTTTTAGATTTTTCCCCAGCAGAGTCGCCAGTTCTGTGGTGATACGGTGGGAGAACTGACTTGAGGTTTTGCGTTTGTTTTCGCAAATGTTTCGGTTTAGCAAGAGTCGCCACCGACTTTTTATTTTATCCTAAGGAAAGGTTAAAAAGCACAGGAAAAACCTTTGAGATGTTTTCTTGGGTTCGGGGAGTAGATTATAGGAAGGGAAGGTATTAGCACCCTTTCTATCCATGGTTATCCATGGGCTCTTAGTTACTTGCTTAGATCACTTGCCTTTGCTTTTCAATTGTTTGAAATGGTGATTTGTGTGTGGTTTTTGGAAATGTTTTGAAAAAAGATGCCTTGTCTAGGCAACCTTTGTAATGACTCATGTTTGAGTATATACAAAGGTGTATGTCTTTTTAAAAATATGTTTCAATGTTTTTGAAAGTTTGTTTTGAAGTTGTGTTGTGATGTGTGTTTTGAAAAATGGCAAGGATTGTTTTGCAAGTTGATCAAGTAACCAAGATCTATCTATCCTAAATTTCTCAAAGATCTTTCTCATGTTTTAACCCTTTTAACTGTGTTGTTTCACCATTGTATTTGGTGAACAACCTTGTGTTAGGATGTTAACGGGACGGGCGTGGGTCATCGTTTAGACCATGAATGGAATAGTGTCAAGTGTCTTTGGCAATTTTCTTGAGGGACTATGATCATTTTGCTTAGGCAACAAGATAGCGTCATCGAGGGACTATGATCATTTTGATTGTTTTTGTTTTGTTTTGTTTTGCCAAAGTACTTGACATGCAAACATGGCCCATTTTTGAAGGCAACAAGTGGAGTAACCCTAGGGGTGCAAGTGTGCATTGTGTTTGTTTTTTCATGCATGTTTATCTTGAGTTTAGGTCAAGCTATTTGTTGATTTTATTTGCATACAAACCCTAAGTCTATCATGGCATAATTGAAAGCTTTTAAATGTGGAAATTTAAATGCTAAGCTATTACAACAATGATTATGGGGATGGGGGTACAAGTTTGAATTTGGGGATATTTGACAAGAAATTAAATTCTAAGCTATTACATCCATATTAAATATACAAGACAAATATCTAATATTTAAATAAGTACAAATAAATAAATATCAAATAAGAATGCATTATGCTAAAAAAAGGGATTTTTTTATGTATGTAAAACTATTTTTTAATGTGAAATATAAACAAAAAAAAAAAAAACGTCAATTTTTTGGTTATTTTTATTGTTTAGGGCAAAACCCTAATTTTTTAAGTAAATAGTATTTATTAATTATGTACAAGGTATATTAATTTATACAAAAAATAATAAAAAAAGGAAGTATATTGTAGAAAAAAGCATTTTTGATGTCAAATATTAATAAAAATAAAAATGTTATTTTTTTGTATTTTTGCCCTAATTATTTAGTAAAAATATACAAGTATTTATGTATTATATATTAAATATACTAAATATGTACAAAAATAAAATATTAATTATTTATAAAAAATGTATATTTTAGGAAATGTTTTCAAAATATAAAATAAAAAATAATAACTAAAAATGAATATTTTTTATATTATTTTTAGGTTTTTAAAATGAAAAGGAAATCTATTTATTTATATATACATACTTAATAAAACAAATAAATGCCAAATAAATGTAAAAAATTGTGGAAAAATATTTTTAATGTTTTTTATGTTTGGACAAAAAATATCAAGTCAGAATAAAAAATAAAAAGTCAAAAATGATAAATATTTCACACAATGGGCCAGGGGGGTGCAAATGAAAAAAAAAGGGGTGTGAACAGCAAGTTGACTCAGGCCCAGCCCAAGTCAACTTTGTCTTCAACCTCCAGCAACCTGTTTGAAACAAAAACGTGCGCTTCTTCTTGTCCAACACAAATCCTGATTCCTTGACTTTTAGCAAAAACTCATAACACAAATAATGTAGAGCATCAAGTCACGATTCCAAATATGTAAAAAACTTAACCTAACTCTAAGAAACCAGGGATAATTTCTTCACCCCCAATTCCTGACCTAATTTTTCTTCAATGTTCATGGCCAAAATTCTCACAGCATGCTTAACATAAATGAAAAGTAATTATATGTATGGCTTTAGGTCTATGAGTAGAGCATGTTTCATTCACAAACCTAAGCCTAACTCTTCCTAGATTAAGAGATAGAAGTCCATGGTCAAGTATGCAATAAGCAACTCATGCAGAGAAATGTGGCCAACTTCAATGGAGTTTGAGCTTCTGTATAGCTTGCCTGAAGTCCAAGGAAGCTTCTCCAACACCTAGCTTGCTTTGAATCACTCTGAATCGTGCTATGGAAGTCCACCTGCAAAACTGAAAACTGAAAATGGCAAGTGAGGTTAGGGGTGTTACAGCTGGTGTTTAGGGCTTGGAATAATTTCAGTGGATGGTAGGGAATGTGTTTGAACAAGCTTTGGCCAAAACGCACGAGCAAACTGAGTTGTGCAACTCAATCTGCAGGGATGCCCTGTTTTTGCAGCAAAATCGTGTTTTGGGGTATTAGGAGGTATGAGGGATCAATGAATCGTGCCTTAGGTCTGTTTGGGTGTATGGAAGATGTTCACAAGGTTTTTGTTTGACTGTGTTGACAGGAAGTGAAAGTTGTGTATGTTTTGCAAAGTTTCTTCTCAGTGAAGCAAAGAAGTGTAAGTGTGTTATGCAGGCCTGTACCACCCCTAATGTATGTTGTACATCATGCCCTTGAGACTTGTAATTTGTGGACTCTATCTGGCCTCAAAGATTTGGCCCCATGCCTCAAGGATTCACTTTTGACATAAAGTGACATTAAGCCAAAAATAGGAACTTTGCTTTTTATAGTTAGGGATTAGTTTTGCATGTATTACCAAAAGGGAAGAAATAACACATTAATACAATGGTTAGGCATTTAATTATTGAGTGTGAAGAGGTTTAGAGGCCTGCAAGCTATCACAAACCCTGCTGACTTGAAAATGCAAGTTGTGATGAACATGCCTTGGCCATGAACAAAAGTGAATTTTGCCCAACTTTGTGAATTCGATTCTCTCTAACCACAAGGGTGTTTGAGAAGTTCTTGGAAAATTTGGAAAGCTTGGAATGTGTGCTACAATCCATCTTTGTAATGAAACTTGAAACTCCAAGTGGAACCATGTGAAAAATGGCCAAGAAGTTGGACAAAATTCCTGCCTAGAATAGGGCAAAATTTCTCTAAGTTAAAAATGTTTTGCACCCTTGTTCCAAAAATCATAACTTGAGATACAAGCTTCCTTTAAGAAAACTTTGTGAATCAAAGTTGTAGATTTTGCAATGGACTACAACTTTCATGTTTCAAGTTTTGTTTTAATCCATTTGCATCTTGGTGAAAAAATGGGACAAAGTTAGTAAAAAATAAGGAAGTTTCATAACTTAGAAAAATTCTAAGTTATGAAATTTTCTCATTTTAAACCCTAATTTGCAAATTTGGATTTCTTGATGAACAAGTTTCATAATTTGACATGTCTTGATGAAAAATGAATCTTGGCACTTGATTTTGACCAAAAAGTCAAAGTTTGACTTTTCAGTATACAGTCAAATTTTGATCAGTTGATTGAAAAATTCATCTGTCAATCCTATGCATTTGGGATCTTTTGAACTTGTTGAATGTGTCAAGACAATTCCATTGAGTCCTTGAGTCCATGTGTGAGCTTGGTTTGCCATTGGTTAGGTCAAACAGTCAAAAATTGCCTTTGTGCAGTCAAAACCCTAAAAATGACCATTTTGCCCTTTTGGTGATCTGATCAAATTTATTGTGGAATTGTGATCCAAACTTGACCAAATGGCTCATGTGAGTTCATTATGTTGATGTGGATCAAATTTCATGAAGTTTGACTGTCAATTGGCCACAGTTGACTTTTTCCCCAATACAGTTGATTTTTAGGTCAACTGTCCAATTGACTGGACAAAGATTGGAATCAAGGCTTGAAACTTGATATGGATAAACTTGTGAGTCCAACATGAAGCATGAAAGTCACTTTGGGCATTTTAGGTTAAAACATCCATGTGTAAACTCAAACCCTAATTTGGGTCAACAGTGCAAGGAGGGGTCTTGAGCAGAGCAAACCCTAACTTGATCTTGAGTTCCAAGAGTCTTATGGTGAGAAAATGTTGATGAAATGAGAGGGAAAATTTTGGGGTACAACACAATGGATTTGTTGATTCACTAGTTTCAAATGCTTAAAAATTTGTAAATTCTGACCAGAAAATCACATCTTTGTGGCTCTTGGAGAATTTAAATCTTCTTGTTACTTACTTTTAGTTTCATGTTCGACTTAGAAGCCAATTCAGTAAGGAAGATCTTTGAATGTGCGAATACTCTGAAGATATATAGTGAAAATACCATGAAATAGTGTGTTGAATCGCTGTTTCTCAGATGTTCAAAAATTCATAACTTTTTCCCGGTTCGACGTTTTTGGATGGTTATTTGGGAGAAAATTCGTCTTGATTTTATCTTTGATTCCATTGTTCGGGTAGAGGGTAATTCTTTGCAAAAGATCTATGAAAATGCGAATTACCAGAGAAAATTACACCTCGAAATGGTTTTCTACTGGACTGTTTCTTGATATTGTAAAAATTGTAGCTCTATCGGTTTTTATCATATCAGGACGATTCTTGAAGCGTGAGATCAAAAATTTTGTTAGCTTCAGGCCCCGAGTTCGGATTGCGCTTCGAAGGATTCAGTTTATGGATTGCTTCCCCAAACTGTGCATGAAAATAAGCTGTAATTTTCAAGACAGCAACATAAGTTCACTGTTTCTCACCATTCGAAAAATCATAGCTCTCTTAATTTTTATCGTATCAGGACGATTCTTTTGGCACGCCATCACAAATTTCGTCGGCGACAATTTTGTTTCAGGTTGCATGTAAGGATTCCGCACCTAAAGTCACGAGCTTGTGGTTTGTTTGCAAAGAGTACACAAAATAAGCTGGAAAAATCTGCACTGTGAATTTTTACACCGATTTCTTGTCATCCAGATCATCGTAACTTGCTCAATTTTTATCGTATCAAAGTGATTCTTTCGGCATTGCGTCCAAATTTTGTTGCCAACGATTTTGTTTTAGGTCGTGCGTTAGGATTATGCATCGTATGTCATGAGGTTATGGTTCGATGTCGACGGGTACACAAAATAAGCCGAAAAATCAACATTTGCACTAGCCAAACAAGACTAGAGCCATTTCTATAAATATTTGAAATTCAAATTTCAACACAACTTAGACTCATTATCTAAAACTTACATAAACTCTCCAATTCTCTCTCAAATCGAAACCAAATTCTATCATTATTTTCTCAACTTCTCAAGAACATTCAAGAACAAAGTTGAAGAACTTCATCTCCCTCTCTCCTCCATGAAACTCGCCGCCGGTCTCCCTCCACCACCGTGCAAGCTCCATCGACGCACTCCCCTCCGGCCTTCACGAATTCTGGCGCTAACCGCCTCCTTCCATCGTGCGATTTCGTGACCTTCTCGCTCCTCTTCCGTTTGTTTTTCCGGCGAACACTCCCTCCGCCATCGCAAGCTTCCGCTGCGAATCTCCTCGCTCCGGCAAGCTTCATCTTCTTTTCGATTCAAGTTCTTTGCGACACATTGGTAACCTTTTTTATTCTTGATCTTAAATTGAGTTCAAGTGTTTTTGATTTAATTGATCTTGAATTGTTTGAATTAATTGAACATCATATGAGTTAAACTCTTGATTTATTTGAGATGCTTGATTCTTGAATTGATAATGTTAGAATCATGTGGAATAGGTTTATTGATGCTTCAATCGGTGTAGATCTTGAATTTCATCGATAAATTAATGATGATATTTTATGTAGAATTATGTTTGATTATGGGAATTTGATGAGAATTGATGTGGACTTCATATGTTAATTCTATTTCGGATCAATTTGATAGTGAATTAATTTTTTAGACGTTAAAATGCTTTGATCCGATTAATTGCATCATTGCTTAAATGTGGATTTAATTGTTACAAAGCATTTGTAATTTCTAAGCGACGATACAAGAATCAGTGAATATTTTTGTGTAACCGTTAGTGAGTTTTAAACTCGTTTTTATCCGATTCTGTTACATGTATGTGTTTCTTCTAGGAGAATTCAAATACATTATAGCTTTCTCTTTAATTGTTGCTTATTGCATACTTGATCATATTTGTGTGTTTGTTGATTGTTAATGTCGAGATTTACCGTTTCCGACACAGTTTTTTGAGCAATGTTGTGGTACGACGCAATGCTTCCCAATTTAGGTAAGTTGAGCTTAAGGCATGTTTTAATTGATGGTTAATGCTCAAGGGACTTTGTTTTGGTACTTGGACAACATCTATGTCAAGTTGTGATGATTTCGTATCAACATTTTATGCATTTCATGAGATAACGACAATGTTTCCCGGTTTTTGATGTTGATGTTCCAATGCTTGTTTAGATTTCTTTTCTTCACATTTTAATCTTGATTTAATTTGTGATGCGGATACTTGATTCCGATTATGCTTCCTTGTTATTATTAACGCATTTGTTGACTTGTGCACGACATTTCAAGAGAGCTTTCGACCGCTTAATTAATGTTTTGATTATTCGATCGAAAAGCATTTTATTCCACTTCTTTGTGGATTTGAGTTTGCTTTCGATGCAATTGATTTTGATTTTCATTCTATGAGATATATACACTGCTTACGTTTTTGTCTGGATGTGAATTTTTGTGCAGGTGTACTGTTTGTTGTTCGGATGTATCTGATGCACATTTCACATGTGATTTATTTTCACATTATCGATACTTTGATGCTTATGTTGTGCGCACAATCTCTGACCGTTTTGTTTATTGATGCTAGCTTGCATAAAGTTTTACGGGTTTCTCTGCTTTACTTTGCTTGCTACGAACTCTCGTTCATTTGGTATTATTCCGATTCTGGTTTTATTTTCTGCATCTCATTTTCTTTTCCTTGCCATGGGAAGTAGGAGTAGAGATGCATGATTGGGAGTCCCTAATTTTAGTGGGAAATTTGTTTAAAGTCCTCAAAAGAGGCGTTATTTGTTCTACTCAAAGACCTCCAAATGAGGCAATGTTTGTGTTTTCTTGTGTGCAAAAGACATCGACAAAGGAAATCCCATTCCCCTCCCATTTTACTTTTATTTTGTGCTTGCTATCGAGTCAAATAAGTGGAACAAAGGGCCCACAATCAGCCTTCACACTTTCTAGTTTGTGTCGTTCTTAGCTCGCGTTATACGTTGACACTTTGAACCATGCCTATTCTTGTTCATTGAGTCAAATAAAGTGGAAAAGGGTTTGTAACTCACCCTCACACTTTGTCATTCGTTTCAACGGTGTTACCTCACGTTTCTTTAAATGTTGACGCTCCGAGTTGTTACTCGATGCCGGTGCTCGGGAAAATCAAGTGGAAAGAGTTCCTTACTCCAACTTTGAGATCCATTAGAATCTTTGTTTGTTGTTAGCTGATAGGAAAAATAACAAGTGTACTATTTTCACGATGTAGTAATAGTGAGAATTTCCCAAGATATCGATCTCGAGGACTGCGTATGACTACCTAGTTGAATATGTGGTTCAATTAAACAAAAACAATATGGTGGGTTTAGATTTGGGATTTAAACTTTTACAATACTAGTAATGAGCAGAAAGTAAATTATGACTTTTTATAATAATGAACAACACGCTAGGGGTAAGTGTATAATTTGCCACTTGATGACCTTCACTCTTGATCTTTTCAACAAGTTCATTAACTTCAACTACCAATTCTTAAGATTTTTCTTCCTTAAGTCCTTAGTGAAAAACCTTTATCTTCTATCCTAATTTCAATATCCATTTAAATTAGTGAAGAAGTCAAGCATTTGATTATCAATAATTTATCTGGTTATTATAGCATTACCCTAGTCCTAGGTGCAATCTTCTACAATATAATTATTTCAGAAAACCCTAACACGTTTGTCCAGTTCTATTGTGTTAAGAAAAGTAAACCCTATTGGTCCAACAGGAAAAAACGATATTATAATCCGAAACAGTTATATTGATGAAAAATATCTAATGTGTTGATAAAACAAAGAGATCAGTATCATTGTGATGCCAAATCAGGGATAGCCCCTAGCATATGGGGGTTTAGCCTCTCATATAATTCAAAAGAACAACAACAATGATAATAGAGTTAAACATTACAAAAAGGTTGGAGTTGTAGGTCTTCTATTGCTTTCGCGCCTGAAAGATTCTTCGTCTCCAAAACTCTTCAAACTCACTCTTTCAGTGTGCATGTCTTCAATCGTTCAAATAGTATCGGTTTTATTCTGAGAAACAAGTCTAAATATTGTTAGTTCATTCCACAGCTATGCCAAAATGTCCAAATACCCTTGATGCTCCAATCCACTTAAAATTCCAAAAGTCAGACATCTTAACATTTTGACCGACAAGGGTCGTGTCATCCTCTGCTTCTCGCTTCTGTCATGCTCTAATTCAGGTGTTTTGACACGAGACGTGTCGTGTGACACGGGCGCCCGTGTCATATTTTGTCTTTTCTTCCTGGCACGCTCCATGCAGGTGTTTTGACACAGTCCGTGTCGCGTGACACGGTGACCCGTGTCAACCTCTGTCTCTTCACCTAGACTACAAGTTGTGCATCCTCTTTTGACACGTCCCATGTCAGGTGATACAGGTGGATGTGTCAGGACCCATGTAGCTCCAAAATTCTTTTTCTCAACATCAGGACTCCCATTTTCCTTGCACAAGACCATTGAGCTTTTTTCCTGAATATGACAACATAAACCACTACCAAGAAAACACATCAAATGCAACAAAAAGATATAAATGTATACTAGAAATACAGCGAGAATGGAAAATTGGAAAAGTAAAAAATCTTCAAAAACAACAAACAAAAGAACCAAAGTGTTATTGATTTTCTCGGATTCATGCTGAATAGATAGATGAAAACTAGTAAAATTGCTGACCGATCACAACCCCAAACTTAGCTCATTGCTTGTCCTTAATTGATGTATGAGACAACAGAGCAAGGTCACCCTTGAATTCATTATTATCAAAATGCAACCGATGTCTTTCGCAAATTTCTCTCCACCATCCTAGTAAAGATTTCGGCCTACTAATCTGAGCTAACTTCTACACTTCCACATAAAAGTACTTCTTCATCTGTCAGTTGATCACACATCTCACCAAGTCTCTCAAGGTTAAAGTGTTTTTCACTCATAATCTAGCAAATGCAATATCAACTCTTCAATTTGAATAAATTCTACCTTCATTACACAATGGAGATTTGAAAACACCCTTTTTTCTCACTTTGGTTCAATTCACTTTTTGTTTTGAGCATTTCAAAGGTCCTTGAGTCTATTTTCTTAGGCAAGTGCTTATTTCTCAAGTTTTTCTCTTTTTTTCTTCTTCTCAAGACATGTGTGTGTCTCAACATTTTTATTCCTTGTCATTTTTATTTTTATTATTTTTTTCTTCACTTTCCCTTCTCATCATAGGTGTGCTACCCCAAACTTAAAACTTTTGCACCGATTCAAAAATCAACAACACTTATGCAGAACAAGGTAGGATGTGTTTGGCCATGGGTTAACAAATGTGGTTATATCAAACAATGGGATACATGCTCAACAGGGTTAACAACGGATAAACATAATAATGGGATGACTATAAAAGATCAGGGGAAAATAGAAACAACACGCCTCAGTGTGTTTTATCCTGTAGTGTTATGTGAGTAGGGCGTACGCGAATTCCGAGTGATAAAGTCATACCTGATTAAAATCTCGTGATAATAAATGTGTTTGGCTTTTTGTACGCTCACCAGGTTGGGCAAAGCTTACAGGTTCCAAAGTACTTCTCGTGTAATTCTGCTTCTTTTTGGTTCGGGTGTACTATTTCTCAATCTCAGTCAGACGTCATCAAGTTGCGTCCAATAATTACTTTCGGCTGTATCAGCTTTCAGGGGTGCTTGGGGTGAAAGCATGGGTTGTGTCTTTCACCCATAGACTACCAGCTTCATTAATCATCGTACATCAATACCCTCAATCTGTAACACACTAAAAACAAAAATTATCACTACTTAAAAATAACTTGAAAACTAAAAAAAAAAATAGTAAAACAATAACCCCCCCCCCCCCCACACACACACACACTTGAACTAAACATTGTCCCAATGTTTTTGTACAAGAGCAAAGGGGGGCTCACATAACATCACTGCGGGGGAGGAGGAAATTGTAACATCAAATGTTGCATCATCTTATGCATCTCATCCACCAACTTTCCTTGTCTAAATTTCTAAACTCCTTGACGTGTTTGCTCCTCACGGAGGTCCTCAAACTCAGCTTGTATCCATGAAAACTGGTCTTGTGTCATAAATTGTGACCCTTCACCTTATTGGGCGGGTATATTTTGGGGATGATCCACGTGCTCTTAATCCTGAGTATCCGTATCCATTTGGTCCTTCGCATCATAGTCCACATCATTGTTCTCATCCTAATAATCCTGGAGATCACTTACATATACCCAATTATTTATTGCAGCAATAGAAACTTCACGGTCAAGGATTGTAAGAATAAACCTCTTTTTAACTCATGACAATATAATGATCACTAGCAACCTGAATCCTGCCTTGGTTGACCAGAGTTGTCATGTTGAACTTATCATTACCTACTATTGGGGCTTCATCAAGCACACCGGGATCATAACCAAAGTGATTGGCTATCTGGGTGATGATGCCTCCAACTGAAATACCACCAGAGGTTGCTCGACCTACTCTTCCCAAATGACCGGCAGCGAAAACGACCATATTTACTAAAATCCTATAGGCCATGGCATATAGCAGATATAGCTCTTTTCACATTGCCACCCCTGTGCTATCACCTATGCTGAATAGTGAATAAGCCAAACTCTTATAAGCATATATGAAGCAAAGATTATGGATACAAGATGCCTTAGCACCCTTAGCAACATACTGGGGCAAATCTGTAATAACCAACCAGAAATATTTTTCCCTAAAAGTGTCTGGGATGGTCCCGAGTCCATGAATAGGTAGACTAAGGATGTCTCCTAATTCCTCAACCATTAACTGATGGTGAGTGTTATACAACCTGAATATCATGGTGCCGGTGTGGTGTCTGATGGTACCTTTCCAAGTTGTTTTCAACCTAAAATCCACAGAACTCAAAATTCAAGGGTTATGCGCTCAAAAGTTGGCACCTCGAAATGCATGAATTCTAAAATGCCTATCACATGAAACATCCTATTAACATGGAACGAATAGTGTGCCTCATGCTCCGGAATATTGAAGATGATTCCATGGTCATTGGGTTGGAGATTGCGTCTCTTCTTAGGTCTCGACGGTTCAGCTGCTGGCTGTGATCCTTGGACAACTTGCTTTGGGGGCATTTTGGGGTACCTGAAAAAAAAAACGGAATTTCACGAAAGAGTTAGTGGAAAAAGTTATCGAATGTGTTAGAGGCCGAAATTTGGGACAAGTTTTGTGAAGGAGTTTATGCAATGAAGGTGAGATAACGGTGAAAGAGAGAAGCTTTTCGTGAAGGTGGTTATGAGTTTTGTAGAGAAAGGAGGAAGAAGATGAGAGATTAGGTCACAAGTGAGATAAAAATAAAAGAAATAGGGTTTTAAAAAACATAAGTTCCATGTGGGGCCCACAGACTTAAACTTTTAGTTTTTGCCCAGATGGCCTGACACGGGCCGTGTCCCGTGACACGACCGGCCGTGTCAGGCTCTGCCTCCTGTGTTCAATTTATCCAAAAATTCCAGCTTTCCTGACACGGGCCATGTCCCGTGACACGACTGGCGTGTCAACATTGCTTCTTTCTCCTCCCTCGTGCTAGTTGGGCAGACACGGACCGTGTCCCGTGACACGACTGGCCGTATCAGACCCTGTTTAGTCCACTTTCTCCTTTGTCTTTGTCACCCTTTTATTGCCAACACGCGACTACTTCACTCTTTGCCGGAAAAGAAAACATGTAATACATTAAGAAAAACAAAACAAAAGAAATAATTCGAAATAAAACTCGTGGGTTGCCTCCCACACAACGCTTCATTTAACATCGCATGGCTCGACGGTCGTCCATCTTACCCTGTAAGGCAAACATTATCAATTATCCCACTAACTTGCCTAGTGTAATACAACTTCAATATTTGTCCATTAAATTTAAATGTATCCCTATCCACTTGATTTTTCAACTCTATGGCTCCACGGGGAGACACTTTGTGCACCACAAATATTCCAGACCATCTGGATTTCAACTTTCCAGGAAACAACTTCAACCTGGAGTTGAACAACAAAACTAGTTGCCCTTCCCAAAATTCCTTCCTTAGGATCCTCTGATCATGCGAATTTTTGTTTTGTTCTTTATAGATCTTGGGATTCTCATAAGCTCGATTCCTGAACTCTTCTAACTCATGAAGTTGAAGTTTGGGATTTGACAGCTTTCAAAATATCACAATTCAAGAACTTGGTAGCCCAAAAAGCTCTATGCTCGAGCTCGAGCGGTAAATGACACGCTTTAATGTAAACCAATTGATAGAGAGACATACCTATAGGGGTCTTGAACGAAGTTCTGTATGCCCAAAGTGCATCCTCCAACTTGATAGCCCAATCTTTTCGAGAAGTGCTAACAGTTTTCTCTAGAATCTGCTTTATCTGCGTGTTAGACACTTCCACCTGTCACTTGTCTGAGGGTGATACGGGGTGGCAATCTTGTGCTTCACATCATATTTCTTCAACAAATTCCCCATCAGCTTGTTTAAGAAGTGGGTACCCTCATCACTAGTAAGAGCCCTAGGTACCCCAAACGTAGAGAAAATGTTGTTTCTGAGGAAATTGACCACCACTTTAGAATCATTTGTGGGTAATGCAACAACTTCCACCCACTTTGATACATAATCGACTGCGACCAGAATGTAATGCTTTCCAAAAGAGGGTGAAAACGGTCTCATGAAGTTTATTCCCCACACATCAAACAACTCTACCTGTAACATGGCATTCTGAGGCATTTGGTTCCTTTTTTAAATGTTACCCGTCCTCTGACATCGATCACATTCCTTCACAATGCTCTGAGCATCTTTAAACAGATTTGGCCAGTACAACCTCGACTGGAGGACTTTTGCAGCTGTTCGATCTCCACTAAAAGTCCTCCATATTCTGAGTCACGACACGCTCTTAGTACATCTCTCTGTTCTTCCTCTGCGACACACCTTCTAATCAATCAGTCTATTCCCCTTTTGTATAGGAATGGTTCATCCTACAAATAAAACCTGCAATCTTGCAAAAACTTTATCTTTTTTTTAGAGTAAAAATCATCAGGTATTATTCCTCCTACGAGATAGTTTGCATAGTCCGTGAACCATGGAGCACCAATCACCACTAGGATTCGTTCGTCAATAAACTCATCCTTGATTGGGTGTTTCTCCTCAATTTCTTCTATCGGTGACATCTGGATAAGTGATCAACAACAATGTTTTCACATCCCTTTTTATCCCGGATCTCTATATCAAACTCTTGCAAGAGTAAGATCCACCTCAGCAACCTTAGTTTTGATTCCTGTTTAGAAAAAAAGATATTTCAAAGCAGCATGGTCAGTATAAACAATTACCTTCGAACCCAACAAGTAAGACCTGAATTTGTCAAAAGCATACACCACTGCTAACAATTCCTTTTCAGTGGTTGCATAATTTATCTAGGATGGATTCAACACATGGCTCACATAGTAGATCACATGCAAGATCTTTTCTCTTCTCTGTCCTAGAACTGCCCCTACTGCTATATCACTTGCATCACACATGATTTCAAAGGGAAGAGACCAGTCAGGAGAAATTACTATCGGGGCAGACACTAGCTTATTCTTTAAAGTTTCAAAAGCCTCACCATACTTTTTATCGAAAATAAACAATGTGTCCTTCACTTTAATACTAGTGAGAGGCTTCGCGATCTTAGAAAAATATCTTATGAACCTATGGTAAAACCCTGGATGTCCTAAGAAACTTCCTATTCCTTTCTCATTCACCGGTGGGGGTAAATTTTCTATCACCTCCACTTTGGCTTTGTCAACTTTAATTCCTTATGGGAAATTTTGTGACCCAACAATATACCTTCACGCACCATAAAATGACCCTTCTCCCAATTTAGAATCAAATTGGTCTGCTAACATCTTTCTAACACCAAAGATATATTCTTCAAGCAATTCTTAAAAGAAGATCTGAAGACCGAAAAAATATCCATAGACACTTCCATATGCTTTTCAAGCATGTCAGTGAATATGGAGGTCAGACATCTCTGAAAAGTAGAAGGTGCATTACACAACCCAAATAGCATTCTCCTATAAGAAAAAAAATACCATAAGGGCATGTGAATGCAGTCTTCTCTTGATCTTCTAGAGTTACCGCAATCTGATTGTATCCCGAATACCCATCAAGAAAGAAGTAGTAATCATGACCAGCTAACCTTTCCAACATTTAGTCAATGAATGGTAAGGGAAAATGTTCTTTTCTTGCAACAGTATCAATCTTAGGTAGTCGATGCACACTCTCTAACTTATAACGGTTTTGGTAGGAATCAATTCATTCTTCTCATTTTTTATGACAGTTATCCCTCCCTTCTTAGGTACCACATGAACAGGACACACCCATGCACTATCAGATATATGGTAAATAAGACCCGTATCCAACAACTTCATAACCTTTTTTTGAACAACTTCTTTTATAGCAGGGTTGATTCTTCTTTCAGGCTGGATAACAGGTTTCTGATCATCTTCCATCAATATCTTGTGCATACAAACTATAGGACTAATACCTTTCAAATCTTCAATGGACCATCCGATAGCACCCTTGTATATTTTGAGCACTTTGATGAGTTGGTCTTCCTGAACTTCTTTTAAGCTAGAGTTAATAATAGTTGGACATTGCTCATCAGTGTCAAGAAAGATATACTTGAGATTTTCATACAGCTAATTCAACGATGTTCCCTTTTTCACATCTTGTTTTTCTTCAGGAGATTTTGGTGGTCTTAAATCTTCCCACCATTGTAGTTTTGATCTATTCCATGGAGGTTGTGCTTCAAACATAGATAACACTTCATATTCTCTCTCGTCTATTTCCTCATTGCTTTCAGAAATTGACAAGCTAAGAACTTTCTCCAAAGGTAATTCAAGAATTTTGCTTTGAATTGAGTGAATGAACATTGTGTCCAAAACTTCAATACTTTTACTTGTATTTTCCTCATCTTTGAACTTCATGGTTTCTCGCACATTAATTTTTAGCTTCTCATTATAGACCTTGAAGGTAATGGTACCTTCCTCAATATCTATCATACATCTTCTCGTTTCTAGAAAAGCTCTTCCCAGAATTAGTAGTATTTCTTCATCTTCTGGCATTTTAAGAACCACGAAATTAACATGGAACACAATCTTGTCAATCTTCACTAGAACATCGATTGTGATACCATATGGTCTTTTTACAGAATAATCTACAAAATGAAGCGTCATATGAGTGTCTTGCACCTCACCGAGTTCAAGCTTCTTAAAAATTGAAAGTGGCACCAGGCTTACACTTGCCCCCAAATCAATAAGTTCGTTCTTGAATGACCTATCCCTAATGGTGCACGAAATAGTAACTGCACCTCGGTCTTTCTTCTTCACAGGAATTTTAAGACTCTGCAAAATAGCACTACATGTTTCAGTTAGCATTACCGGCTCAGTGTCGATTGAACGTTTCTTGGATATGATGTCCTTTATGAATTTGGCATAGATAGGAATCTGTTCCAGAGCTTCAACAAAAGGAATGTTAATCTCAAGTTTCTTGAAAAATTTCAAGAATCTCTCAAAAATTTTCTCATTAAGATCATTCTTCCTTGTTCTTGTAGGATAAGGGAGAATGATTTTTTCTTAGGATCTTTCTGCTTTTCCTTATGTACGACTGGCTGTATGACCACTTCCTCAGCTTGCTTCGGGTCATTTATGATTTCTATATCCACTTCTAATAAGCCTTCTTCTTCTATTCCTCCCTTTTCGACATTTCCAGCCAACATACCTCTTCTGGTTACAATGTGATTTTCTCCTGGATTTGTAACAGTTTCTCCAGGTAGAGTTCCAGGTGCTTGAGCATTCTCTAGCTGTTGTGCTATTTGTCCCATCTGAACTTCTAGATTTTTAATTGAACCATAAGTTTTCTTCTGATTGTTCCTTGTCTCCTCTTGAAACTGAATATTATGAGTTGCCATGTTTTCAATTGCTAACTCCCAATCTAATTTCTTCGGAGCTCGCTGCTGTTGTTGTTGATACTGATTCTGGTATTGGCTTTTCCCCTGCTGTTGAGTATTTCCTTTTTGATCCCTCTAGGATAAATTTGGATGATTCTTCCACCCAGGATTGTAGGTGTTAGAATAAGGGTTATTCTGCTTTAGGAATTTGATATCTTCATTTTGTTGAGAAGTTGTAAGACAATGCACAGTCAAGTGTGGTCCACCACAAATTTCACAAATAGCATTTTGACCTTGTTGAATTTGAGCCACTTGTTGCGTATTGACATTCGTAGCCTTTAGCTTCTTTTCTACTTCTGCAACATGTGTTTCTTCCATTTTTATCTGCTTGTTGGCTTCCAAATTCAAATCAATTATTCCCTCTGGTTTGCTTGCAACCCTGTCATATAACTCCAAATGCTCATTTGCAACAATGGCTGCTATTATCTTTTTGATACCAGTGGCTGTTGAAAAATTAGATGAGCCACCACCTGCTGTGTCAATTAGCTATTTGGTTTTGATCCTAAGGCTATTCACAAACATCTGCATTTGCTCAAGCTGATTCAAATTATGAGTGGGACACGCCACAAGGAGTCTTTTGAATCTTTTATAAGAATCTCCTAGTGACTCATCCTATTTCCTCTTGAAATTTAGGATCTCATATCTTTTTCTCATGAATACTGACGATGGAAAGTCACATTCAGGAATGATTTTTCTATCTCTTTCAAAGAAGTAATGCTACCAGCTGGAAGGGAATAAAACCACTCTTCAACTTCATCAGCTAAAGTGAACGGGAAAATCCACAACTTTTTCTGCTCCTCAGTATGTCCATCTATCTTCAAAGTGGTGCTCATTGTTAGAAATCTTTGTAAGTGCTTGTTGGCATCCTCATTAACACTTCCAGAGAAGGATCTCCTCTCAAGCTGAGTGATAGTGCTAGGATGCAGCTGAAAATTTGGTACATTCATCGGTTAGTTCACAATAGTTAGTCGACCAGCCAGTGCATTCGTTCCACCATAGTCACAAAGTATTCTCCCAGGTCGATTTTCGGCCATAACTTCAGGCTCTGAATCTGTCTCTTTATGCTCTGAAGGATGTTCTAAATCAGAATCAGAATAATCTGGAATACGTTCTTCTCCGGATGCTAGTCTAGCTAATCTCGCTTCTCTTTTCCTTTTATGAAAAGTTCTTTCAACCTCTACGTCAAAAGGAAATTCAACTGAGGCCTTTCCTCACATAAAAGATTAGACCTAATTTAGTAATAATAAAAATAATGAGAAATAAAATTTTAATTGCAGAGCAACAAAATTTCATTTGAACCACGATTAACTCTGTATTTTGGCAGTCCCTGGTGTAATACAGTGAGAGAACTGACTTTTGGTTTTACGTTTCATCGCAAATGTTACGGATAGCAAGAGTCACCACCGAGTTTTCTTTTATCCAATAAGGAAAGGGTGAAAAGAACAAGAAATACCTTGAAGATTTTATTGAGTTTGGGGGGGTAGGTTAGGAAAAGGGAAGGTGTTAGCACCCTTTTCATCTGTAGTTATCTACGAGCTCTTAATCGCTAGCTAACTTTGTTTTAAAATGCTTTGTGTGTTTGATTTGAAAATGCCTAAGTGCGGAAATTTTGTAATGATTCTCGTATCGTTAAGAATGCATACAAAATGTTTATCTTTAAAATACTTCAGAAAAAGTGTTTGTGAAAAATATGTTTTTTTTGTGAGCAAGCGATTATGAGCGATCTACCTACTCGAAAGTCTTTCGTGTTATTTTCCTCCTTCCTTAGATAGTGCTACCCTACCACTAGTTAGTAGGAAGCCCTATCGTTGGATGTATGGTGGACAAGCGTGGGCCATCGTACAATCATAAAGGCAACTTACAGGGGCACTTTAGCAATTTTATTGTAAGGGACTAAGATCGTTTACCGAGGCAGCATCGAAGGGTCATCGAGGGACTACGATCTTTTAATCAAGGTTCTTGCTAAAGTATCCCCATGTTCAAGGGACATGACTATTTTTATCATAAGGCAACAAGTGGAGTCACCCTAGAGGCGCGTGTGTGAATAGTGATTCTATTCAGTTCATTTATCTTGTATATTATGGTTATCTAGAGTTTTGTTTTATGTCTTTGCATACAATTCTATTAAACTAGAAAATTATAAGGAAGGCAGTAAAGGTAGAAAGTGATAAAACCACAAAATTGGGGGAAATAAAGAAAGTGATAAAATCTAATTTATGCTATTACATTCCTCTAGCAGTTACATAAAATTGGAAGAAAACTAACGCTAAGATAATAAAGAGTACGCGAAGATAAAAGAAACGGAAAAATTGTTTGATGAAAAAAAGGTTTGAATTTATATGTTAATAATAAAAAAAAACTAATGTCTAATTTTAATTACAAATTAATTAATTTAATTGCAAAAACCTAATTCTAAATTAATTAAATTAATTGATAAAAAGACTAAACCTAAGCTTTTTGATTTTATAAGTTTTTCTCTTATTTATTTTTTTGTCTTTTGATTTTAATTATAAAAAAGAAATAAATAAATTAATGGAAATATAAGAAAGGAAAAAGGTTAGAAAAAAGTGTTAACAGAAATGCATGGTGTGGGAATCAAATGTCACCCTCTGTTTAGTCTGTAAGTGCCTGTGACCAGCGATTCAAAGCTTCACATGACTATGTCCTAGTAATGGCAAGTCATGATTCATGGCTCAACCTTGCATATTTTGGCTCAAACATGTTCTAGTCATCATGTAGAATATGTTCGGACACACAAAAACAATTAAGCATTCATAAATCAATAGATTTAAAATTTTCAAAACCCTACCCAAGCAGTGAGTGTGAGTTTGATGATCTTGGGCGTGGAATTGCTTAGTTCTTGATCTGGATGTGTTTCTGGGAATGTCGGAATGATGGTTCAATCCTTGGTTTGGACTGAAAACCACTGAAAAATGGAATTCGAATGCACTCTAATTCTTGACTTTTTAGTGATTTTTTGAACTAGCTTTTAAGGTAGAATTTCTGGTCCTCCTCTTGGTTTGATGTCCTCTATTTATAAGCATCATATTAAGTCAACAACAATGAATGGCAATCATGAGGAGTTAAGAGTGAATCAAACATGATAAAACATGTTTCCAAGCTTCGAAATTTGAAGATTCTTGCCAAAACCAATTGAAAACCTTCCAAAACAAGTGAATCTCTTCCCATATTGAGGAAACACAGTTTTGGAAAGTTGGATTTGTGTTCTTGGACCTCAAATCTGATCCAAAACCAAGCCCACATGCCTTGGTCCATCATTTGTTGTTTAATTTAATTGTTTTTGTATTTAATTGAATAAAAATCAAAATAAATATAAAAAAAAAATTATGGTTAGTTATGAATGAGTTTAGGAGTCCTCTATAATGTTATGAACATGTTTAGACCTTAGAAAATAGGTCCACTAGTCCAAAATTTCTCAATTTGGAATTCATGTATTCTCTTAAAATTTCCCAACTTGTATTGGTCATAACTCTCTCAATTTGCATATTTTGAAGGTGATCTTGGATTTTTTGGAAATACCAAGATGTCCTCTACAATATCACTTTTGGTCAGTTTTGCATTCAGAGACTTTATATTGATGTAAGTTGCCTTGACAAAAAGTGTCTTTTTGTTGACTTTTGAAATGACCTATAATGTATTGGCTCATATCTCTCAAATGAAGTATTTTTTGGACTTGAACTTAGAGATACAAAGTTGTAGGGAATTGAATTTCCTTCAAAATGAGATTTGTTTGGTGAAAAGTTGATGAAACATGTGGAAGTTATGTTTGTTCAAAGTTCAGTTGACTTCTCCTAAGGAAACCCTAATTTTGCAACTTTGGACTTTTGATGATTTGAGGGCTTCTCTTGAGAAATCATGATCAACCCTTGATCAAATGATGAATATAACTTCAAAATGTTGATATTGACCAAAAATCTTGATGTTTGAATTCATGTTGACCATATTTAATTTTTACCCAATACAGTTAATTTTCGATCATCTAAGCTATTGACTGAGCAAACTTGTGATGCAAGACTTGAAATTTGACATGAGCACTGTTGAATACCTATGGAGAACCATAGAAACCACTTGATACCTTTGAAACCCAAACTTCCTTTAAAAAACAAAACCCTAGTTATGGACCCATTGCTTAGGAGGAGAGTTTGTTTGATTAATTCTTGAGCCTCCTTGAGCAAATGAGGACCTCATGAGAATGTCTTAAAGAAAAATGGAAGGGAAAATTTTGGGGTACAACAGTTGCTCCTGTTCAATCTTCTTAAACTTGAAGAGTTAGATTGGAATGCCTGCCATTCTTGATTTAAAGGTAGAAGATGATTGAACACTTAAGTGCCCAGAAATTTGCACTCGCACGTGCACAAAGTAACACTGTTGGTTGATTATATCAGGAATAGGCTTAAAGATGCCATTTGGAGAGGTGACAGAGAGTCGTCGAAGATGGGCTTATAGATGCCATCCAGGATAATTGTTGATAGGAAAATCATACTAAGTCTATGCCTGACTTTGTCTTAGAAGATGTATTTGGAATAGTCTACGCCTGACTTTAAGTGAAATCTACGCTTGACTTCATCTGAATGATGTACTAGAATGAGTCTATGCTCGACTCTATATAGAAGATATGTTTGGAATGAGTCTACGCCCGACTTTGTCCAAAAATAAAATTAGAATAAATCTACGCTTGATTTTATCTGAACCAGAAGATGTCTACGCCCGACTTCAACTAGAAGAGGTATTGGAAGGAGTCTATGCCTGACTTTTTCCCAAAAGAGTTTCAAAAAGATTCTATGCTTAATTTCATCTGAACTAGAAGATATCTATGTCTGACTTCAACTAGAAGAGGTATTGGAATGAGTCTACGCCTGACTTTTTTCCAAAAGAGTTTCAGAAGGAATCTACGCTTGATTTTGTCTAAACTAAAAGATGTCTATGCCCGACTTCAACTAGAAGAGGTATTGGAATGAGTTTATGCCCGACTTTGTCCAAAAAGAAAATCAGAATAAATCTACGCTTGATTTTATCTGAAATAGAAGATTTATACGCCCGACTTCAAATAGAAGAGGTATTAGAAGGAGTCTACGCCTGACTTTTTCCCAAAAGAGTTTCAGAAAGAATCTACGCTTGATTTCATCTGAACTAGAAGATGTCTACGCCTGACTTCAACTAGAAGAGGTATTGGAATGAGTCTATGCCTGACTTTTTTCCATAAGAGTTTCAGAAGGAATCTACGCTTGATTTCGTCAGAACTAGAAGATGTCTACGTCCGACTTCAACTAGAAGATGTATTGGAATGAGTCTACGCCTGACTTTTTCCCTAAAGAATATCAGAATAAATTTACGCTTGACTTTATCTAAACTAGAAGATATCTACGCCCAACTTCAACTAGAAGAGGGATTGGAAGGAGTCTACGCCTGAACTTTTTTCCAAAGGAGTTTCAGAAGGAATCTATGCTTGATTTCATCTGAATAATGCACTATAATATGTCTACGCCCGAGTTCAACTAGAAGAGGTATTGGAAGGAGTCTACGCCTGACTTTTTTCCAAAGGAGTTTCAGAAGGAATCTACGCTTGACTTCATCTGAGTGATGCACTAGAAGATGTCTACGCCCGACTTCAACTAGAAGAGGTGCTTTTTAGAACAACTTTCTGGGGAAAGTGCTTAAGTAACTACTTGTCAGATTTGGTCTCTAAAGAGATTTGTCTGGTTATGTAGATAGTTGATGATATTCGTCCGTATATAGATTTTACCTGAAAAGATAAAGAGTTAGTTGTATGCCATGTCAGGATGTATGGAATGCATTACGTAATGATGTTCTTAAAGTGAATAAGATTGTGCTATATGTGTTTCATATGCATATGCTATGATGTTTGTAAATGATGTGTGAATGTGAAATGTCGTTGAAGCACATTAGTAGCTCTGTATGACGTCTCTGACTGGGAAAATAAATCCCTGTCTATTGTTGGGGATGCAGAATATGTGTAATCTTCAATCGTTTAACATATTTTTGCTGGGGATTCCTGCTTACTGTTTGAGGAAACTCTGCTGGGGAATTTGACTTCTTCTTGGGGAGAAGAGTTTAAGAACATTAGTCGTTCATTACTCTACTGGGGAACTTAATTCTTATGTACCCTGACTGGGGATAAAAGAGATGGATAACCTTCTGAGGTGCTGTCTGACCGAGTTTCTGATATGGATGCTTACTCGTCTAGAGAGGATAAGGTTGAATGATATCTGGTCCAATTTCAGATTCTGTAGTAACTTTCTGGGGATAGCAATTTGGACTGCCTTTTACTGGAGAAAGGGATTTTGCCGGTGATCTGTAGTAGTCGGAGAAATATACTCAAGTTAGGGAGATTGTATTTTGTTGGGGAAATAAACTTTATTGGGGAAATAAACCCTGTTGGGGAAATAAATCCTGTTGGAGAAATGCCCTGCTGAGGAAATGTTCTGCTGAGGAATATTTTGCAGGGGATTTTCCCGTGTTGGAGAAATAAACTAGATGGGGGAAGAGAATTACTGTGAACCGTGCTGATGATATAATCTCTGACGATGATTGGGATCCCGTAGGTTTGTGACATTTTCGGGGAAAAGATCACACTCCTTTATCCATTAGGGGGATTTGTTGGTGAATTTGATTAAGTTAATTCAGCCTTGTGGGGCATGTATTTTTGTTGAAGTTGAGCTTGTGAAGAGGACCCTATGGGGATAATCCTATGGGAGTTACTCTCTGGGGACTTGTGGACTACTTGAACATTATCTCAGCTTCTAGACCCCTCGGTAAATGCTGATCAGGGTGATAAGTCTTCTACTAATAAACAAGTGATGAGATGATGGGACATAATCGTACACTTTAATCTCTAACTTTTGCCTGGACCGTCTTTTCATATTTTCAGTCCACCAAGATACCCTTTTTTCCCAAGCCGCCTTTTCAGGTTTTTAACTTGACAGGTGTATAATCTTATGTATATATATCCCTAATTTTTTCCCGAACCTTTTTGGTTCGCCGGGATTCACTTACTTTTGCCTAGGCATGTCAACCTAGAGGGTCTCATTTATGCGTAGTATCTTTTAACTATGTTTGTGTTCACAGGGTGCATGGAATCGTCACTGTCCATAGTAGTAAGTGTTGCAGCACTGCCAAAAAATATTTTCTTCATCGGATATGACCCTTTGCTGGAATTCATGTTCAATTCCCCAAGTGATTCAGATGGAGATCTTCCCCTGGCTATTCAGGACTTTATGAGAGATTCTTTGAATCTTGACTTGACTTCCATAGATGAGTTGGACAATAACATGTCACGCCCCTTGATTTAACCAATTGTACCCATGAAAGGTCTGTTATTGGAAGTGTCTTTCTTTTTGACCCATCCTCTAAAGTAATTCTGTCCATTGGGAGGATTTTCGTTCATTGAGTATTTGTCGTGTGAATTTCTCTGTTGTCGAACAATTAGTTATATGCAAACAGTGGTATCTAAAAATGCAAAGCTTTTGTCTGTCTTGAAGTTTTTGAAAATGCATTTTTAATAAAAAACAAAAATTTGTAAGAATATGAATTCAACTCAGGATTTATAGTAAGCCTTACAGGAGTCAGGATGCCTTTTGTACTAGTATGCTTTCAAACTAACCTATGCTTCAATTAGGACTTTTAAGGGTTGTAACGTGGCCTGGTTCATGGTTTAAGAAACAAAGGATAAAGGCTCAAACTTTATTTGTACCCAACATGTTCTTTGTGATGTTCTTTAGCCATATACTCAATTAATTATGCGTTTAGATTCCAATTGAGTCTGGAATGATATTTTGGTGATGGTTCGGATATTGGAAGTTTATTTGAGAAGGCAGACATTTTTGTAACATTTTCTTTTTGTTGAGGATTTGTAGCGACCTCTTTTTGACTTTATTATCCCTAATTTTTTCCAGAATGTTTTGTTTGAGATTACAGTCAGCGGGTTAACTCTCCTTCATAGGTTTTGACTTAGTGAGCTCTTCTTTTGAAAGGTAATGACTGTCTGATTTAATGATTATGCAAAACCATCACCGACTTTTAATTTGGAAGGATGTCTTTGATATCACCTGTTGTATACGAAATGAAAGCTTGCGAATGAACGCGCATTTGAATTAACTGAGAAACTACCCTGCCCCAGCTTATGATTAAAGGTTTCAATTTGTGTGAAGAAGAAAACTCCTACTTATTAGGCTTAAAGGGGTTGACTAGGGATTATCTTCCTTATAACTCCCCTGTTTAGGATTTGAAACAATGCCTGTACATCATCATCAAAGTCCATTCAAAATCATACTGTAGAGATTATGGTATCTTTTTTGTCATCCTCCCTCTAAAGGCTTATAACTTTTAATAGAGAGTTGAATATTACAAAAAGGAAGTAAAAGCATAGTTTAAGTATAGTGAAAATGAATGGATTAATTCAAGACAAACATATGCAATGCATTAATGGGGACAACCAAAGTCATACATAAAGATAAGTGTTTGAATCAACTAAAGAAATTACAAATGAAAATTCGAATGAATAAAAAGCTTCTCCGCCTGAATTTGTCACTTCAGATGGTATGCCTTTGAGGGATGACAGAAAAACTCAATATGACCATCTTGTATGAATTCCAACACTCCTTTGTCGATCAAGTCTTGAATCTTATATTTCAACATCCAACAACTATCAGTATCATACCCCAGACTGTTGGAGTGATATGCACACCTTGCATCAGGATTATAGCTAGGAGCAGAATTATTTGGATTCAGAGGAGGATCCTTCAATGTGACCAAATTCATCTTCAACATGTGTTGCAATGATTGCGACATCGGCATGTTGAGTTTGGTATATTGCCTTTTGGGTGTAGTCTGCTTATGCTGATTACCCTGTTGTTATTGGCGAGGTCGTTGTTGGGCTTGCGATGTAGTAGCAATTCGGAAAGGCCTACTTTCAACCAATCCAACTTCCTGTCTTATTGGAGGTTGATTGATGATTTGATCCCCCATTCTAACCATTCGTCCCTTACGGTTGTATTCATCCTGATGAAGTTTGCTGATGAGAATTCTCAACTCTTCTTGTCCCCGAGCTAAGTTTTAGATAAGAGCCATATGACCCATCATCTGTATTCTCATATTTTCCATCTCAGCTAACAATTGTTTTAACTAATCCTCCTTGATGTCTTCAGGATTCTTAGTGAGGAGTGATTTCAGTTCCTTCTTCCCCTTGGCTAAGATTAGGAACATCTCCTAGAATTGTGCATTTTGAGCTTGGAGATCTCTGATGGTCTGTTCGAGAGCCATTTTTCTGCTGAAATAAACAATGAAAAAAATGAGAAACCTATCTTGAGAACTACCTTTTATGTAATGATATGCATGATATGTAGACGCAATGTTTTCAAGGATCTCGCGGGATAAACAAAAAGTAAATTTTTAGAAGTTACTGCAACTTTGATTGGAGAACTTCGCGTCGTTGAATTTCCTTCTATAAGAATCCAGCTCACCATGTCGAGTGGGTCCTAGCTTTTGACTTAAGATAATGTACTTAGTTCTTTGACGGTATTTGGTTAGACGAAAAAAATACTCTTTCCCCTTGCTAGATGTATGGCTCATGATACTTCGACGACATTCTGTTAGGGGAAAATAAATCCTCCTGCCCCTTGCTAGACGTCTGGTTCATAATAAGCCTGTATCACAGGCCCTTAAGATCCTTGAAGTGGTTAACGAAAATGCTATGGCATGATGTATTGATGTGTATGCTATGCAACAAGAAAAACTGTAAGGTGGTGAAAACAAGTAAGTCTTGCAAGAAGTCCAAGTTATTGGATAATGACTACAAACAAGTTTTGTAAGGAATTCACGTTGTTAGATAATGAATACAAACATGCCCTGCAAGGAGTTCAAGTTGTTAGATAATGAATGCGAACAAGTCATATATATATCCTTATGTTCAGGCTTGCATGGAGTTTTTAGGTAAGTACCCTCTTTAGTTTAGTTGGCTCAACCTCTCCTAAGAAAAGTAACCGGGTTCTAGGAGTCTCAAATCATTGATCTTTCTCTCAGGCATTGTTTCAGCACAAGCATCTAATTTGTGACCGAAATATCCTGAGAGTCTGATCTCAATGAGTGTAGCGTTGAGTATCAACCAACTTCAGTCTGCACCAAAGTCGACCATCTCACTACCTTCTAATTGCTAAGTTGGGTCAATTAAGATTTTACGGTCAGTTAGTGCTTATGACACCATGCGACAGCCCAACATTCTCCTTGGCTGACTCAAGGGACACCAGCACAAACCAATGTATCGCACTAACGTAGCCATCGCTTCAACAATATCGGTATACGCCGTACAGTTTCCACGATTTATTACTACTTACCTAAAATTCCCCCAGATCCGGGTATAAAATCTATACAAAAATAAACACGAGAAAAACCCCGAAATATAAAGCATACAAATCAAGCAAGTAAAGCATTTAAATGCGATCTAACTCTAAAGGTAACCCCACTTTCAATTTTCCCCAGCAGAGTCGCAAGTTCTGTAACACAGTGGGAGAACTGACTTTTGGTTGTGTTTTATCGCAAATGTTGCAGATAGCAAGAGTCACCACCAACTTTTCTTTTATCCAATAAGGAAAGGGTGAAAATAATAGGAAAGACCTTTGAGATTTTATTGAGTTCGGAGGGTAGGTTATGAAAAGGGAAGATGTTAGCACCCTTTTCATCCGTAGTTATCTAAGGGCTCTTAATCTCTAGCTCACTTTGTTTTTAAAATGCTTTGTGTGTTTGATTTGAAAATATTTTGAAAATACTTAATGCGGCAATTTTGTAATGATTCTCGTATCGTTGAGAATGCATACAAAATTTTTATTTTAAAAATACTTCAGAGAAAGTGTTTGTGAAAAATATGTTTGTTTTTTGTGAGCAAGTGATTATGAGCTTTCTACCTACTAGAAAGTATTTCGTGTTATTTTCCTCCTCCTTTAGATAGTGCTAACCTACCATTAGTTAGTAGGAAGCCCTATCGTTGGATATGTGGTGGACAGGCGTGGGTCATCGTACAATCATAAAGGCAACTTGTAGGGGCGCTTTAGCAATTTTATAGTAATGGACTAAGATCATTTACCAAGGCAACATCAAAGGGCATCGGAGGACTATGATCTTTTAATCAAGGGTCTTTGTTAAAGTGTCCCCATGTTCGAGGGACATGACTGTTTTCATCCGAAGGTAACAAGTGGAGTCACCCTAGAGGTGCGTGTGTGAATAGTGATTCAGTTCAGTTCATTTATCTTGTATATTAGAGTTATCTAGTGTTTCGTTTTATGTTTGTCATACAATCCTATTAAACTAGATAGTTATAAGGAAGACAGTAAAGGCAGAAAATAAATTTCCTACACTATTATAATGCTTCGGGGAAGGGGGTACAAAACCACAAAATTGGGGAAAGAAAGAAAGCGATAAAACCTAATTTATGCTATTACATTCCTCTAGCAGTTACATAAAATTGGAAGAAAACTAACGCTAAGATAATAAAGACTACGCGAAGACAAAAGAAACGGGAAAATTTTTTGATGAAAAAAGGTTTGACTTTATATGTTAATAATAAAAAAAATAATGTCTAATTTTAATTACAAATTAATTAACTTAATTGAAAAACCCCAATTCTAAATTAATTAAATTAATTGATAAAAATACTAAACCTAATTTTTTTGATTTTATAAGTTTTTCTCTTATTTATTTTTTTGTCTTTTGATTTTAATTGTAAAAAAAAAAAAAAAATAAATAAATAAATAAATAAATGGAAATATAAGAAAGGAAAAATGTTAGAAAAAAGTGTTAAAAGAAATGCATGGGGTGAGAATTGAATGGCACACTCCGTTTAGTCTGAAAGTGCCTATGAGTAGCAATTCAAAGCTTCACATTACTATGCCCTAGCAATGGAAAGTCGCGATTCATGCGCTCAACCTTGCATATTTTGGCTCAAACCTGTTCTAATCATCCTGTAGAATATGTTTGGACACACAAAAACAGTTAAGCATGCATAAATTAATAGATTTGAATTTTCAAAACCCTACCCAAGCATTGAGTGTGAGTATGATGATCTTGGGCGTGGAATTTCTTAGTTCTTGATCTGGGCGTGTATTTGGGAATGTCAGGATGATGGTTCAATCCTTGGTTTGGACTGAAAACCTCTGAAAAATGGAATAGAATACACTCTAATTCTTGACTTTTTGCTGATTTTTTGAACTAGCTTTTGAGGTAGAATTTTGTGGTCCTCCTCTTGGTTTGTTGTACTATATTTCTAAGTATCATATTAAGTCAACAAAAATGAATGGCAATCATGAGGAGTTAAGAGTGAATCAAACAAGATAAAACATATTTTCAAGCTTCCAAATTTGAAGATTCTTCTCAAAATCAATTGAAAACCATCCAAAACAGGTGAAAATCTTCCCATATTGAGGAAAAACTGTTTTGGCAAGTTGAATATATGTTCTTGGGCCTCAAATCTGATCCAAAACCAAGCCCACATGCCTTGGTCCATCATTTGTTATTTTATTTAATTTATTTTGTATTTAATTGAACAAAAATCAAAATATATATAAATAAAATATAAAAAAAATCATGGTAAGGTATGAATGAGTTTAGGAGTCCTCAGTAAGGTCATGAACATGTTTAGACCTTAGAAAATAGGTGCACTAGTCCAAAATTTCAAAATTGCTCAATTTGGAATTCATGCATTCTCTCAAAATTTCCAAACTTGCGCTGGTCATAACTCTCTAAATTTTCATCTTTTGAATGTGATATTTAACTTTTTGGAAATCCCAAGATATCCTCTATAATATCTCTTTTGATCAGTTTTACATTTGGAGACTTTATATTGATGTAAGTTGCCTTGATAGAGAGTGTCTTTTTGTTGATTTTTGAAATGACCTATAATGTATTAGCTCATATCTCTCAAATGAAGTATTTTTTGGACTTGAAATTAGGGATTCAAAGTTGTAGAGAATTGAATTTCCTTCAAAATGAGCTTTAATTTGGAAAAAGTTGATGAAGCATGTGGAAGTTATGTTTGGTCAAAGTTCAGTTGACTTCTCCTAAGGAAACCCTAATTTGGCAACTTTAGACTTTTGATGATTTGAGGGATTATCTTGAGAAATCATGATCAACCCTTGATCAAATGATAAATGTCACTAAAAAATGTTGATGTTGACCAAAAATCATGAATTTTTACTGTATGTTGACCATAGTTGACTTTTTTACCAAATAAAGTTAATTTTCAATAATCTGAGCTATTGACTGAGCAAACTTGTGATGCTAAACTTGAAATTTGACATGAGCATTTTTGAAGACCTATGGAGAAACATGAAAACCACTTGAGACCTTTGAAACCCAAAATTTCTTGAAAAACACAAAACCCTAGTTGTGGACCCATTGCTTAGGAGGAGAACTTGTCTGATCAATTCTTGAGCCACCTTGAGCAAATGAGAACCTCATGAGAATGTCTTGAAGAAAAATGGGAGGGAAAACTTTGGGGTACAAATCTTGGAAACGGCGCCAAAAATTTGATCAGAAAAATAGTAAGTTTAATATTTTCGCGATGTAGTAATAGTGGTAATTTCCCAAGATATCGATCTCGAGGACTGTATATAACTACCTAGTGGAATATGTGGTTCAATTAAACAAAAACAATATGGTGGGTTTAGATTTTGGATTTTAAATTTTACAATACTAGTAATGAGCAGAAAGTAAATTATGACTTTTTATAATAATGAGCAACACGCTAGGCGTAAGTGTATGATTTGCCACCTGATGACCTTCACTCTTGATCTTTTCAACAAGTTCATTAACCTCAACTACCAATTCTTAAGTTTATTCTTCCCTAAATCCTTAGTGAAAACCTTTATCTTCTGACCTAATTTCAATATCCATTCAAATTAGTGAAACATTTGGTTATCAAGAATTTATCTGGTTATTATAGGATTACCCTAGTCCTAGGTTCAATCTTCTACAATATAATTATTTCAGAAAACCCTAACAGGACTGTCCAGTTCTATTGTGTTAAGAAAAGTAAACCATATTGGTCTGACAGGGAAAACATTATTATAACCTAAAACAATTAAATTGATGAAAAATAACTAATATGTTGATAAAATAAAGAGATCGATATCATTGTGATGCCAAATCAGGGACACCCCTTAGCGTTGTGGGGGTTTAGCCTCTCATAGAATTCAAAAGAAAAAAAACGATAATAATAGATTTACACATTACAAAAAGGTTGGAGTTGTAGATCTTATATTACTTCCGTGCCTGAAAGATTCTCTGTCTCCAAAACTCTTCAAACTCACTCCTTCAGCGTGCAATTCTTCAATCATTCAAAATGTACCAGTTTTCTTCTCAGAAACAGGTCTAAATATTGTTAGGTAATTCCTCAACTATTCCTAAATGTCCTAAATACCCTTGATTCTCCAATCCACTTAAAATTCCAAAAATCAGACATCTTAGTATTTTGACAGACACGGGCCGTGTCATGTGACACGAGCACCCGTATCATTCTCTACTTCTCGCTTCTGTCATGCTCTCATTCGGGTGTTTTGACATGGGTCGTATCGTGTGACATGGGCACCCGTGTTAACTTCTGTCTTTGCTTCCTGGCACACTCCATGCAGGTGTTTTGACACGGGCTGTGTCGTGCGACACGGGCACCCATGTCAACCTTTGTCTCTTCACCCAGACTTCAAGTTGTGCATCCTCTCCTGACACGGCCCATGTCAGGTGACACGGGTGTACGTGTTTAGGACCCCTGTAGCTCCAAAATTCTTCTTCTTAACATCTAGACTCCCATTTTACTTGCGCAAGACCATTGAGCTTTTTGCCTGAATCTGACAACATAACCACTACCAAAAAAACATATAAATGTATACTAAAAATACTGTGAGAAAAGAAAATTGGAAAAGTCAAAACTCTTCAAAAATAATAAACAAAAGAACTAAAGTGTTACCGATTTTTGCAGATTCATGCCGAATAGATAGATGAAAACTAGTAGAATTAGTGACCGACCATTAGCTCGCACATGATTTCGCTTTGGCTTCGGCTCGACTTTGTTTGATTGCACTTGTGCTCATGCTTTTATTTAAACCTTTGTATGTTCCCTTAGGATTCACTTGTTTTTTTTCTGATACAAGTTAGACATTATGATCGTAATCCATGCATGCTATCTTAGGTAGTGTTTTCCCTTTAAAACTCAACCTTAGGATCAATAGTTGTATGATAACATTAGGGATAGAGCTAGATAGTTCCCCTTAAATGTTTTTTTCTTCCCCTTTTGCATTCTTAAAACAATTTTTTTTCTTTGGGAAATGCATAAAACACTCTAACATCTCTCAAATCCTTTTTCAAGGTAAAAAACATCAACCAATTCAAACTCTTTCGCCTTCGGTCTTTTCTTTGAAACTCTCAAAAGGATGTGTTAATTCTACTTGTAATACAGTGGGAGAACTGACTTTACTGGTTTTGCGTTTTGTTGTAAATGTTGCCGTTAGCAAGAGTCACCACCGAATTTTCTTTTATCTAATAAAGGAAATAGTGAAAAGAACATGAAAGACCTTTCGAGAATATTTTCTAAGTAAGGGGGGGGGGGGGGGGGGGGGTAGGTTATGGAAAGGGAAGGTGTTAGCACCATTTCCATCTGTAGTTATCTATGGGCTCTTAGTTTCTAGCTCATTTTGAAAATGGTTTTTGTGTAAGTGTGTTTTGAAAATATTTTGAAAAGATGCTTTAGTACGTCGAACTTTGTAATGATTCTCGTATCATTGAGAATGCATACAAAGTGTTTTGTCTTTGGAAATATTTAGAAAAGAGAGTGTATGTGTGAGAAATTGTTTTTGTTTTTGTGAGCAAGCAACTACAAGCTGTCTACCTACTCGGAAGGTCTTTGTTATTTTCCTCTTTTCCTTTAGATAATGCCAACCTACTATTAGTTGGTAGGTAGCCCTATCATTGGATGTTTTGAGGGACATACGAGGGTCATCGTACAACCACAAAAGCAACCCGTAAGACATTTTAGCAATTACCCTGATGTACCAAGATCATTTACCAAGGCAACATCGAAGGGTCATCGAGGGACTATGATCTTTTAACCATAAGGTCTTTGCTAAAATTTCTCACGTTCGAGAGACGTGACTGTTTTTAAATCCGAGGCAACAAGTGAGGGTCACCCTAAAGGTGCGCGTGTGCGAAGTGCGTTATGTTTCAGTTATTAGTCTTGAGATTAGCTTATCTAACGCTTTTTTATGTCTTGCCATGCACGCCTAATTAATCTAACAGTTATATATATATATATATATATATATATATATATATATATATATATATATATATATATATATATATATATAAGTGCGAGAAAGTAAAAATGCAGAAAGTAACCTACGCTATTACATCGCTTCAGGGATGGGGAAGTACAAACTATAAAATGGGTGTAAAAATGTAAAAGGGTCCTAATTAGCTATTACAAATTTTGGACAGTTACAATATTGAAAAAAATGCGAAAAAAATAAATAAACGCGCGAAGATTGAAGAGGGCAAGATATCTAAAAAAATTCTAAGTCTAGAAAATATTTTTGGTGTTTTTATTTAGAAAAATAATTGAATCATAATTAAAGCTTAATTCTAATTATATTTTAATTAATAAAATAAATTTAAAGTAATTAAATTAATTAATTTTTATTATGAAAATAAAGTTAATTAATTAAAATCTATATCTAACTTTTTTATTTTTATGATTTTATTAAAAAGATAGTGATTAAAAAAAGAAAAAAAATATATTAAAAAATAATATAAAAAAAGACTATGGGCCTCCTTTGTGAAAAGCAGATGGGAGTGTAAGGGGAGAAAGTTGCTTGCAATGTCTGGTTCGATGATTAATGGCTTCGGTGCCCTAAAAATGGTAAAACACCATTTATGCGTCAAACTTTACATGTAATGTACCTATCTTGTTCTAATGATGCATAAGAGGAGATCAAAAATGTTAGTAATGATTAAAAACGCAAGAAAAATATAGTTTTGATTTTTACCAATTTCAAAAACCGACGTGATGCATATATCATGTTCTGATGCTCGAGGAGTACAACTATGGATCTAGATTAACTCATTTGATCTTCAGGAGGTGAATGCTAGCCTTAGTTTGGATTGAAACTTACTGGAAATGTGAGATATAATTTTCACAAGTTTTTTAAATTTTGGAAAAAATTTGGAGAGCTTTTGTGCAAATGATTTTCTGTTCCTTTGGTATGGTTTTGCTTGCCTTTTAGAAAATGAAATAGGAGCCAACAAGTATGGAAAGGGACAAGGTATTCACGCCCATGAAATCAATATTCCAACACATTGAAAACCTGCATTCTTTGCATGATTCTTGTCTCTTGGATGCCTTGCACGAATCTGGACATGTTGTTGGCTTGTATTTGGGATGACAAATATGGCATGGAATCAACTCATGAAGCCATGGTTTAAACAAGAATAAATGTTTGAAAACTTGCCAATTTGAGTTATTTCTTTTCCATTTTGAGTCTTTCATGTTTTGGCAAGGTTGTAATAAGTTGTCATAAGTTGTCATGAGTTGTCTTGGGCCTTTGGATGGTTGAAACAAAAAGACTAAGCCTTTATACCATTGTTTCATATTTTATTTGATTTTATTTGCATTTAAATGAATAAAAATTCAAATAAAAGAAATAAAAATCATAAAAAAATATGTGAATGGATTTAGAGGTTCCTATAACACCTTATGAACATGTTTGAACATCAAAAGTTAGGCCCACTAGTTCAAAACTTAAATTTTGCTCATTTTGCATTTCATGAATTTCTTCAAAATTTCCCAGCTTGTGAAACTCATAACTTGCTCAATTTTCATATTTTTAAGATGATATTTGACTTTTTGGAAATCTAAATATGTCCTCTACAATATCTATGTTTATCATTTTTGCTTTTGAAGACTTTATCGTGATGTAAGTTTCCTTTACAAAAAGTGCCTTTTCTTGACTTTTGAAAATGACCTATTATGTATTAGCTCATATCTTCCAAATGAAGCATTTTTTTGGACTTGAGAATAAAAGCAAAGTTATAGAGAATTGAATTTTCTTCAAAATGGGATTGAGTTGGGGAAATTTGATGAAGCATGTGAAAGTTATGCCTGGTTAATGTTCAGTTGACTTCTCCTAAGGAAACCCTAATTTGATAATTCTTGACTTTTGATAATTTGAGAGCATTCCTTGGAGAATAATGATTAACCCTTTATCAAATGATTAATGTCACTTCAAAATGTTGATGTTGATGAAAAATCTTGATGTTTGTCTGTATGTTGGCCATAATTGACTTTTTGACCAATACAATTGATTTTCAATCATATGAGCCATTGATTGATAAAACTTGTGATGAAGGACTTGAAACTTGACATGAACCTTGTCGAGGATCTAAGGGGAACCATGTAAGCCAATTGATACCTTTTCAAACCAAAATTCCTTGAGAAACTCCAAACCCTAGTTGTAGGCCTTTGGCTTAGGAGGAGCATCTTGTCTAGTCAACCCTTGAGTGTCTTGAATATCTGAGAAGCCTTGAAAGAATTTTTTAAGAAGAAAAGGGGAGGGAAATATTTGGGGTACAACAATGCCCCTGTTCAATCTACTTAAACCTGAAGATTTAGATTGGCATGTGCGTCATTCATGACTTGAAGGTAGAATATGATTGAACACTTAAGTGCCCAGAAATTTGCACTCGCCTATGTAAGAGGTAACATTGTTGGTTGATTGTATCATGAATGGGATTATAGGTGCCATTTGGAGAGGTGATAGAGAGTTGTCAGAGATGGGCTTATAGATGCAATCCAAAATAATTGTTGACTTCAATTGGAAGAAGTATTAGAATAAATCTTTGGTTGATTTAAACTGAACAAAAGAAAGGTCTACTGGAAAAGCATCAGGATAAACCATTGGTCAATTTAAACTAAACCAGCAGATGTCTATACTTAACTTTAACTGGATAAGAATCAGAATAAATCTTTGAGCGATTTAAGCTAAACCAGAGAAAGGTCTTGATTGTCTTCAACTGGATAAGAATCAAAATAAATATTTGGTTGATTTAAACTGAACCATAGAAAGGTCTATTGGAAAAGCATCAGGATAAGTTATTGGCCGATTTAAAATGAACCAGCAGATGTCTATACTTAACTTTAAATAGATAAGAATCAGAATAAATCTTTGAGCGATTTAAACTGAACCAGAGAAAGGTCTTGATTGTCTTTAACTGGATAAGAATCAGAATAAATCTTCAGACGATTTAAACTGAACCAAAAAAGTGTCTACTGGAAAAGAATCAGAATAAATCATTGCTCGATTTAAACTGAACCAGTAGATGTCTGTACTAAACTTTAACTGGATCAGAATAAATCCTTGGTCAATTTAAACTTAACCAGTAGATGTCTATAATTGTCGTTAACTGGATAAGAACCAAAATAAATATTTGGGAAATTTAAACTGAACCAGAGAAAGGTGCCTACTGGAAAAGCATCAGGATAAATCATTGGTCGATTTAAACTGAACCAATAAAGGTCTATAATTATCTTTAACTGTATAAAAATCAGAATAAATCTTTGAGCGATTTAAGATGAACTAGAGATAGGTCTTGATTGTCTTCACCTGGATAAGAATCAGAACAAATCTTTGGTTGATTTAAACTAAACCAGAGAAAGGTCTACTGGAAAAGCATCAGGATAAATCATTGGTCGATTTAAACTGAACCAACAGATGTCTATAATTAACTTTAACTGGATAAGAATCAGAATAAATCTTTGAGCGATTTAAATTGAACCAGAGAAAGGTCTTGATTGTCTTTAACTGGATAAGAATCAAAATAAATCTTTAGTTGATATAAACTAAACTAGAGAAAGGTCTAATGGAAAACATCAAGATAAATCATTTGTCTATTTAAACTGAACCAGCAGATGTCTATAATTAACTTTAAATGGATAAGAATCAGAATAAATCTTTGAGCGATTTAAACTGAACCAGAGAAAGGTCTTGATTGTCTTTAACTGGATAAGAATCAAAATAAATCTTTGGTTGATTTAAACTGAGCCATAAAAAGTGTCTACTAGAAAAGAATCAGGATAAATCATTGGTCAATTTAAACTGAACCAACATACGTCTATACTTAACTTTAACTGGATCAAAATAAATCATTGGTCGGTTTAAACTGAACCAGCAAATGTCTATAATTATCTTTAACTAGATAAGGATCAGAATAAATCTTTGGGCGATTTAAACTGAACCAGAGAAAGGTGCCTACTGGAAAAGCACCAGGATAAATTATTGGTCGATTTAAACTGAAACAGCAGAGGTCTACAATCATCTTTAACTGGATAAGAATCAGAATAAATCTTTGAGTGATTTAAGCTAAACCAGAGAAAGGTGTTGATTGTCTTCAACTGTATAAGAATCAGAATAAATCTTTGGTTTATTTAAGTTGAACCAGAGAAAGGTCTAATGGAAAAGCATCAAGGTAAATCATTGGTCAATTTAAACTGAACCAGCAGATGTCTATAATTGTCTTTAACTGGATAAGAATCAGAATAAATCTTTGGGCGATTTAAATTGAACCAGAGAAAGGTGCCTACTGGAAAATCATTAGGATAAATCATTTGTTGATTTAAAATGAACCAACAGTGGTCTATAATTATCTTTAACTGGATAAGAATCGAAATAAATCTTTGAGCGATTTAAGATGAACCAAAGAAAGGTCTTAATTGTCTTTAACTGGATAAGAATTAGAATAAATATTTGGGTGATTTAAACTGAACCAGAGAAAGGTCTACTGGAAAAGCATCAGGATAAATAATTGGTCGATTTAAACTGAACCAACAAATGTCTGTACTTAACTTTAACTGGATAAGAATCAGAATAAATCTTCAAGCGATTTAAATTGAACCAGAGAAAGGTCTTAATTGTGTTTAACTGGATAAGAATCAGAATAAATATTCAGGTGATTTAAACTGAACCAGAAAAAGTGTCTACTGGAAAAGAATCTGGATAAATCATTGGTCAATTTAAAGTAAACCAACAGATTACTCTTTGAGAATGACCTTCTGAGGAAATTGTTGAAATAGCCCTTTGTCAGATGTAGCCTTTGAGAAGACTGTTGGGTCATATAAGTAGTTGATGATGTTTGTCTGTTGATTGATCTTTCCTGAAGAGGTAAAGAGTTAGTTGTATGCAATGTCATGGTGTATGAAATGCGTTGCATAATAATGTTCTCAAAATAAATGAGACTGTGCTATATACGTTTCTTATGTATATGCTATATGTAACGTGGTGGAAGAACTGACTTTTTTGTTTTGCATTTTATCGCAAATGTTGCGGTTTAGCAAGAGTCGCCACTGACTTTTCTTTTATCCAAAAGGAAAGGCTTAAAAGAACAGGAAAGACCTTTGAGATGTTTTCTTGAGTTCGGGGGGTAGATTATGAAAATGGAAGGTATTAGCACCCTTTCCATCCATGGTTTTCCATGGGCTCTTAGTTACTGGATAGATCACTTGCTTTTGTTTGAAAATATGCTTTGTGTGGTTTTTGAAAGTATTTTGTAAAGATGCCATCGTTTAGGCAAACCTTGTAATGATTCTCGTTCATAAGAATGTATACAAAGTGTTGATCTTTTTGAAAATGTTTTCAAGTTTGAAAGATGTTTTTGAAAAGTGTTGGTGTTTGTTTTGAAAATAGCAAGGATGTTTTTGGTTTGAAATTGAGCAAGCAACTAGGAACAATCTACCTGCCAAAAAGTCTTTCATGTTTATTTCCTCTTTCCTTTGACATTGTTATCTTACCATCGATTTGGTAAGTAACCCTATCTTTGGATGTAAAAGGGACGGGCAAGGGTCATCGTATAGCCATGATTAACAGTGTTGTAAGATATCTTAGCATTTTATTTAGGTACTAAGATCATCTTGAAAGGCAACATGGATAGCGTCATCGAGGGACTATGATCTTGTATTTTTTGTTGGTTTTTGCTAAGATACCTCACATGCATAATATGACCATTTTTGTAAGGCAACAAAGTAGATTTATCCTAAGGGTGTATGTGTGTAAATGTATTGGTTTTCATGCTTGATTTGTCTTTGAATTAGGATTTTCTATTTGTTGGTTTTAATCTTTTCATACAAAACCTAATTACTAGCATTTGTATATAAAGCATTAAAATGCGGAATTTAAATGTCCTACGCTATTACAACGCTTTAGGGGATGGGGGTACAAGTTTATGAATGGGGAATTGCAAGTTAAAACTCTAATTATCTATTACAACCATATTGAATTTGAATAAATGTACAAAAATGAATAAATATAATGTACAAGTATGAAAAGGTAAAGGAATGGATTTTTTTTTATTATTTAAAAGTTTTGACCTAATTAAATTAAAATAAAATAATTGAATAGAATAAGAAAATTTAAAACTAAGTTAATAAAAGAAGTTAATTTATTAAAGAAAACAAGTTTTTTAGGGTTTTTGTGAATTAATTAAATTAGTAAATAAAATTAATTAAATAAAATTCCTAAGTTCTAAATTCATTTTAATTTACAAGAAAATAATATAATAATAATTAAGACTAATTATCTAAGTATTTTTTAAAAAACGAAATTAATTTATTAAAGGAAATGTTTTTTTGTTCTTTTAGTTTTATGAAGAAAAATAAACTAAATAAATATAAACAGTAAACTGCAAATATTTTTGGATTTTTTATTAATAAAAATAATAATAATAATAGTAATAATAATAATAATAATAATAATAATAATAATAATAATAATAATAACAATAATAATAAAAGATGAAAATAAAATAAAATAAAAAATAAAGTCAGGGAGGTTTGAAAGTGAAACAGGGAGTATTGTTAAGAAAAAAAAGTCAGGCCCATGTGGTGGAGGCCCAAGCGCTTCCTGAAACAAAAAGAAAAATGACAAAAAATGTGAAAAAATGCAAAAGGCAGCGTGCTGGGTGTTGAACCCCCTCTTGGTTACCAGCGTACTGCCTTACCACTGGGTGGCTATACATCCGTTAATTTAACTGAAATGATAAATACATAATACAAAACAAGTCCTGAATATGGAACTTCATCTTCAACATCCAGCCAGATCATGTGTAACTTCACCATTTCTCAATAAAAATGAAATATGCAAACATGAAAGTTGCTCCATTTTTCCATACGAATCCAACCATATAAATATCATAAGCTATAAATCAAATATGAATGAGAATTTTTTAAAGTACCAAATTCTGACCTAATTATTTTCAAAGGTTCAATCCTAAAATTCTCCTAGCTCAATCAATATAAATAAAATCTATGGACATGTACAACTTCAGGGCATTGACGTCTACATTTTATCTTCACAAATGCAAGCCTAACAATGCCTAAGTAATGAGATAGAAGTTCAAGAAAAATTCTCAAAACTAGAAATCGTGAAATGTAAATGAGCTTGACTCAAGGTGCTGCAATGATCAGATTAGCTTCCTCAAGTTCCCAGGAAGCTAATGCAATGGTTAGCTTGAGTTGAGAGTGGCTGAAATGGGTTGGAGAAGTCAATGTGCAGTGCTCTATTTTTGGATATGGAAGATGATGGAAATGGAGTTACAATCGTGTAATAGGGACAGGGATGAGTTGTGTTTGATGTAAGGAAGCTTTAGAAACTAAAAGGCCAAAGAACGCGCGATGGAAATATGAGTTGCAAGTCCAAGGTTAGAAACTGTGTAACAATGGAGTTTTTGGGCAATTTCTATTTTGAGAGAGTTTTGGTGTGTTTTAGGGTGCTTAAGCTCGCGTGTTAGCTTACATACAGTGCCTTTATTCGTAATAAAGAGGTTTGGATACTTGAGGTGGTCAGAATCATAAGATCATTAGTTATGGGATTTTGACTTGTTTTTGAAGCAAGCTTGACAAGTATGTTTCAAGGCAAGGTACAAAGCTATCTAGAGTGGTTACAAACTTTAAACATGCTTATCTGCATTTATATAGGAAGCTTGTGTAGAAGGAATAAGTTCAAAGCTCAATGCAAGTTGACTTTGCATAAAGCTTGCTTTATGTAAATGGCAATGGTGTCTTTGTGCCATTAATGGAAAATTATCTTGGATAAAGCTTGAATCAAATGGATAATAGCTCAAAAGAAAGTGTAATCTTCTGATTAGGGAGAGATTTTGAGGTTTAGAGGCCTGCAAAGCAAGTTTGTGCAGCATAGGTTTGAGATTTTAATTCTTGTTCATCACAAAAATGACCTATAATTTCAGTTTGAAACCCTAACTTGCTCTCTTAGATTCTCCTTGATCAAGAATGGTATCAAGAAGTTATTGGACATTTTGGAAAGCTTGTAATGTTCTCTACAACCCCTCTATGAATCACTTTTGAAAATTCCCCTTGGAACTATATGAAAAATTTCCATGAAGTTAGGTCAAAATCCTGCCTAAACTAGGGCAAAATTTTCACCAAGTGTTTAGTTTCATGACCATGACTTCATGGATTAATAACTTGAGATCCAAGAATTTCTAGTAGAAGTTGTGTAAAGCAATGTTTTAGATCTCATGGAGATCTACAACTCTCACGTTGAAAGTTTCTTTTGAATCGTCTTGCATCAAGGTGAAAAATTGGCTCAAAGTTATGAAAAAATATGAAGTTTCAACACTTAGAAAAATTTCTAAGTTTGGAAACTTTGACTTTTCAAAATGAAATCTTGACTTTTTGATTTCTTGATGAACAAGTTTCATATTTTTACATTTTTTGATGAATTGTGATGTTTGACACTTGATTTTGACCAAAAAGTCAACGTTTGACTTTTCAGTATACAGTTGACTGAAAATCAACTATCAATAAATTGATCTTGAGGGATGTTTTGAGTCATGCCATTATGTAAAAATGATGCAATTGAACTCTTGAGATCATTTCTCAAACCAATTAAACATTTTCTTGGTCAAAAATTAGAAATTGCCCTTTCTTAGTCAAAACCCTAATTTTGACCATTTTGTCCTTTTGATGATCTAATCAAATTTCTTGAGGAATTATGGTCCAAACTTGATAAAATTATATACATGAGTTTATAATGTTGATATGGATAAAAATTATGAAGTTTGACTGTGAATTGGTCATAGTTGACTTTTCCCCCAATACAACTGATTTTTAGGTCAACTGCTCATTTGACTGAGCAAAAATGTGATCCAAGACTTGAAACTTGACATGAGAAATATTGGGGGTCCATAATGATCCATGAAATTAATATGAGGCATTAAAAGTTCAAATATCCTTGTTCAATCTCAAACCCTAATTTTAGTCATCAATGCTTAAGGAGGTGTCTTGAGCTGATCAACCCTTGTGCAGTCTTGAACCAAAGGAGATCTTGTGAGAAAATACTTGATAAATGAGAGGGAATATTTTGGGGTACAACACTATGATATTGGTAAATGATGTATGAATGTGAAATGTTATTGAAGTGTATTTGTAAACTCGAGCAACATCTTTGTTTGGGGAAAATAAATCCTTGATTGTTGCTGGGGATGAAAAGTATGTGTATCTTCGATCTTCTGGGGATTGTTTCCGCTGGGGACTCCTGCTTTCTTATTTGAGGAAAATCCACGGGGGAACAATGATTTCTGCCTTTTGCTTGAGGAAACTCTGTTGGGGAATAGTAATTCATGTTTAGGGAGAAAATTTCTAGAACATTGGTCGTTCATTGCTCTATTAGGGAGTTTATACCCTGACTGGGGATAGAAGAGATGGATAACCTTCTGGCTTGTCTGGGGAGGATAAAGTTGACTGATACCTGGCCCATATTTAGATTCAATAGAAACTCTCTAAGGATAGTGGCAACTTTAATAGGGAGAGTAATTTTGTCGGTGACTCGTGACCATCTGAGTTATAGACTCAAGCTGGGGAGACAATAATTTGTTGGGGAAATTAACCATGTTGGGGAAATAAACCCTGTCGACAGAGAAATACTCTACTGAGGAAACACCCTTGTTGAGGAAATGAACTATATTGGTCGAAACTCTGTAGGTTGATGACATTTCCGGGAAGAAGATCATACTCCTTTATTCGCCAGAATGATCTGTTAGGGAAATTGCGGGGAATGTATGAACTTGTGAAGATTACTCCGTATGGATAATCTCATGGAAGTTGTGGGGATTCTTGGGCGGCTTGGACGTTGTCCTAACTCCTAGAGTCTTGAGTAAATTTTGATCAGGGTGATAAGTCTTCTACTCATAGACAAGTGATGAGATGATGGGACATAGTCATACACTTTAATCCCTAAATTTTGCCTGGACTGTCCTTTTAGATTTTCAGTCCACCGGGATACCCTTTTTTTCCCAAGCCGCCTTTTCAGGTTTTCAACTTGCCGGGTGTACAGTTTTATTTATATATCCCTAATTTTTGCCCGAACTTTTTTGGTTCGCGGGGATGCCCTTATTTTTTCCTAGGCTAGTCAACCTAGCGGGTCTTTTTTTTCATGCATGGTATTTTCCAACTATGTCTGTGTTCACAGGGTGCGGAGAATTTTCATTATCCATAGTAGTAAGTGTTGCAGCACTGCCAGAAAATGTTTGTTTGATCGTATGTAGCCCTTTGCTAGAACTCATGTTCAATGCCCCAAGTAATTCAGATTGAGGTATGCCCCTGACTATTCGACACTTTTGAGAGATTCCTTGAATCTTGATTCGACTGCCCCCAGATCAGTTAGACACCATGTCATGCCCCTTGATTATGAAAGGCCTGTTACTGGAAATGTCTTTCCATCTGAGGTGATTCTGTTCATTAAGAGGATTTTCGTTCATTGAATATTCGCCGTGCGAATTTCTCTGTTGTCGAACAATTAGTCATATGCAAACAATGGCATTTAAAAATGCAAAGCTTGTGTCTATTTTGAAGTTTTGAAAATGCATTTTTAGTAAACAAATAGAATTTTGTAAGAATACAAATTCAACTCAGGATTTATAGTAAGACTTACAGGAGTCAGGATACCTTTTGTAGCAGTATGCTTTAGAACTAAGCTATGCTTCAGTTAGGACTTTTAAGGGTTGTAACGTGGCCTGGTTCACGGTTTAAGAAACAAAGGATAAAGGCTCAAAATTTATTTGTACCCAACCCATTCTCTGTGACATTCTTCTAGCCCTATACTCAGTTAATTGTGCGTAATTGAGTCTGGAATAATATTTTAGTGATGGTTCAGATACTGCAAGTTTATTTGAGAAGGCAGTAATTTTTTTGTGACATTTTTTCTGTTGTCAAGGATTCGTAACAACCTCTTTTTTTTATTTTATTACTCCTACCTTTTTCCTGAACTGTTTCTTTTGTGATTACAGTCAGTGGGATGCCCTAGTTTTTTTCTTAAGTCTCCTTCATAGGTTTTGACTTAACGGGCTTTTCTTTTGAGAGATAATGATTGCCTGCTTTACGGGGAACCGTCACCGTCTTTTAATTTGGAAAGACTTTTTTTATACTATGTAGTGAAAGCTTGCGACTGAATATGCTTTTGAATTAACTGAGAAACTACCCTGCCCCGGGTTATGATTAAATGTTTCAATTTGTGCGAAAAAGAAAACTCCTACTTCTTAGGCTCAAAGGGGTTGACTAGGGATTATCTTCCTTATAACTCCACTATTTAGAATTTGAAACAACGCATGTACATCGTCAACAAGGTCTGTTCAAAAGCATAGTCTATGAGATTATGGTATTGTTTTCGTCATCCTCCCTCTAAAGGCTTATAGTTTTTAATCGAGAGTCGAATATCACAAAAGGAAGTAAAAGCATAGTATAGTGAAAATGAATGGAATAACTCAAGACAAACATATGCAATGTATTAATGGGAAGAACCAAAGTCTGACATAAAGATAAGTGTTTGAACAAACAAAGAAATTAAAAACGAAAATTCGAATGAACAAAAAGCTTCTCCTCCTGAATTTTTCACTTTAGATGGTGTTCCTTACAACCTCGATATTTAAGGGATAACATAAGAACTCAATTTAACCATCTTGCATGAACTCAAAAACTCCTTCGTCAATTAGGTCCTGAATCTTATGTTTCAAAGCCCAACAACTATCAGTGTCATGCCCCATACTGTTGGAGTGACACGTGCACCTTACATTATGATTGTGACGGGAAGAAGAAGTATTGGGCTTCTGAGGAGGATCCTTCAATGTAACTAGCTTAGCTTTCAAAATATGTTGCAATGCTTGAGCCAAAGACATGTTGATTTTAGTAAATTGTCTTTTGGGTGTATTCTGCTTACGTTGATTACCCTGTTGTTTTTGGTGAGGTCGTTTTGGACTTGCGATATAGTAGCAATCTGGGAAGACCTACTTTTAACCAAGCCAAATTCCTGTCTCATCGGAGGATGATTAATGATTTTATCCCCCATTCTAGATGTTCATCCCATACGGTTGTATTTGTTCTGATGAATTTTGTTGACGAGAATTCTCAACTCTTCTAGCCCCCGAGTTAAATTTTGGATAAGAGCCTTCTGACCCATCATCTAAATTATAATTGTTGCCATCTCATCTTGTAATTGTTCCAACTGGCCATCCTTGTTGTCTTCAGGATTCTTCTTGGTCATGCTCTCAATGAGAAGTGTTTTCAATTCCTCTTACCCCTTGGATAGATTCAGGAACATTTCTTGGAACTGAGCATCTTGAGTTCGGAGGTCTATCACGGTCTGTATGAGAGCCATTTTTCTTACTGAAATAAACAACGAGAAAATGAGAAACCTGTCTTGAGAATATCTTCTTTGTAATGACATACATGATATATGGATGCAATATTTTCAAGGATCTCGCGGGATAAATACAAGAAAATGTTAGAAGTTGAATTTTGACTGCAGCTTCAGTTTTAAGAGCTTTGTATCATTGAACGTCCTTCTACAAGAATCAAGTTCACCATGTCGAGTGGGTCCTAGCTACTGACTCAAGACATCATGTTTTTGCGACATTGGCTAGAGGAAAATAAATCCCCTTGCCCCTTGCTAGACATCTGGTTCATCATAACCTGCATTACAGGCCCCTGAGATCCTTGAAATGGTTATGAAAATTATATGTCATGATGTCATGGTGTTATGACGTTATGTCTGAACAATTTAATCATACATAAGAAAAACACACAAGGACTTAGGTTTAAGCTTGCATGGAGTTGTAAATAAATACCCTCTTGAAGTTTTTGTTGGCTCAACCTGTTCTAAAAGAAGTAACTGGGTTCTAAGGAATCTCAATATCATTGATCTTTCTTCATCGGGCATTGTTTCATCACAAGCAATCTGTTTTCGCGACCGAAATATCCCAAAAGTCCAATCTCAATGAGTGTAGTATCGATTATTAACCAACTTAAGTCTTGCACCAAAGCCGGCTATCTCACTACTTTCAAATGGCCAAGTTGTTCAACAAAGGTTCTACAGTAAGTTAGTGCTTCACGACACGACTCATCGGCTCCATATTCTCCTTGATTCAACTCAAGGGACACCGTTACCCACAAATGTGTCACACTAACATAGATATTATTTCAACCATATCGGTCTATGTTGTACAGTTTCAACGATCTACTGATACTTACCTAAAATGCCACAGATCCAGGTATAGGATCTTTACAACCAAACAACCCTTCAAGAATAAATCAAGCAAGTAAAACAAGGAAAGCATTTAAAATATGAACTATCTCTAAGGTAACCCCACTTTTAGTGTCAGTCCCCAGCAGAGTCGCCAGTTCTGTAATACAACGGGAGAACTAACTTTACTGGTTTTGCATTTTATTGCAAATGTTGCGGTTAGCAAGAGTCACCACCGACTTTTATTTTATCCAATAAAGGAAAGGGTGAAAAGAACAGGAAAGACCTTTCGAGAATATTTTTTGAGTAAGGGGTGGGTTATGGAAAGGGAAGGTGTTAGCACCCTTTCCATCCGTAGTTATCTATAGACTCTTAGTTGCTAGCTCATTTTGAAAATGCTTTTTGTGTAAGTGTGTTTTGAAAATATTTTAAAAAGATGCCTTAGTACGGAAAACTTTGTAATGATTCTCGTATCGTTGAGAATGCATACAAAGTGTTTTGTCTTTGATAATATTTAGAAAAGAGAGTGTATGTGTGAGAAATTGTTTTTGTTTTTGTGAGCAAGAACCTACAAGTTAACTACCTACTCGAAAGTTCTTTGTTCTTTTCCTCTTTTCCTTTAGACAATGCCAACCTACTATTAGTTGGTAGGTATCCCTATCGTTGGATTTTTGAGGGACAAGCGAGGGTCATCGTACAACCACGAAAGAAATCTGTAAGACATTTTAGCAATTACCCTAAGGTACCAAGATCATTTACCAAGGCAACTGTTGTACCCCAATTTTCCCCCCTAAGATCCCTTCACCATACCATATTGATTCAACCCCAACAAGATCACATTAGCGCTTTTGGTGCTCCTCCCTATCTTTAGCTTTTCTCTTTGAGGAATCACCAAGCACCTTGACTTGTTTTTCTTGTGTAATTATTCATGTTTTGTTTTTGACTTTCCTTTTAATTAATAAAATGCAATGTTGGTTTGTCTTACTTGTCAACAATGTAGGTAAAGGCAATAGGGGTTAGTAAGTTGATCCATGGGTTCATGAGTTTATTTCCATAACCTAGTCAATAAAGCTTGAGAAGTTCAAACCTCACCATTGAAGTTGTTGATCGGGACTTTGTAAGTTTGTCGGGATACTAACTGCAAGTATACAGTTTAGTCGTTCTAGTTTTAAAAGATTATCGAACCCACAGAGACTGAGGATCAATCGCATACGATCTAATGCTACAGTTTATTTAACTAAGCGATGAATATTCGATTTTTGGGGGAAACAGTTTAACTAAAAATAATAGTAATAGTTATACCGGTATGTGATAATCGGACTTAGGGAATTCGGTGAATCGCTTGGCCTATAAAGTATTTCGGTAAAAGCTAATTGTTTAAAAACCTGAGACATACACTCTCGTGTTCATGAAATGAGTTATGCTACTAAACCAAGTGGATGCACTTTAAATTTAATAACACTTTTTGAAAACAATTTGATTTTAATTAATTTATTAAAACACTCTCGTGTATTTAAAAATTAATGTTTCGTTACCACTATCTGGGTTGAACCCTAGCTCTCGCATGCAGGTTCTTGCCTTAATTAATTTCCTACTCTCGTGGCAAAATCGTGTTAATTAACCTCTCACTCTCGTGACAAGGGTAGTTAAATTAATCTTGGAAATTGGAAACCAGAAATTGTTTTATAAATATTTTTGACCAAGGTATCACTGAATTCTTTCAGTTCTTAAGAGTCACATACCGGTATTAATAAATTAGTCGGACATAATAAATTTAACAGCAATGCAATTCAAAATATAATTCATAACAATAATAGGCATAATATAAAAACTAATAAATATTAATTGCAATAAAAACCTGGAATCAAAGTTGCTATGGTAACCTTGAAGTATTACAATAATCCTTGAGCTTGATTGCAGTAAGTAAATAAATCGGGTTAATTCTTGAATGAAGAATTAACACTTGAAACTAAAAACTAAAGCTTGGAATGAAAATTACAGCAACGCAGAAAAACTCTTAAAACAAGAAAATGGAAATAATTGTAAAAGAATAACAAAATTTGCTCTGAGAAAAATTCCAACGACCCCCGGTACGTTCCACTTGCACACATATATATAGTAGAGGAAAAATATCAGTTGCCCAATCTTTAGGAAAGGTTGAAATGGAGAAAATATAGGGAGCACTATTAGTGGATGGAGGAAAAATAGCAGAACGAGTCTGCCCTTGCATTGCCCACGTCTCCACTCTTCACAACGCCCATCTTCACGCGCGTGACGGTCGTCACAGGTGGGTGACGGTCATAACACGCTTAAGTAGCGCATTACGCTCGTCAGTGATGTGTGACGAGCGTTACTCCAAGTTGGGGGGTGTTACGCCCGTCACAAGGATGTGACGATCGTCACTGCTCCAAAAATCCAAACTTTGTATTTTTTAGTTCTTTTTCTCTTTGTTTATTGTCTAGCCTTCTTCATGTTGTCCTTTTCCATTGGTTTGAGTTGACAAATGTTATACCTGTAAAAAGACAAATAATCTCGGAATAATCGGGGGTTAGATGACTTAATGAAGTATAAAATCGGTAAAAAGCGTGGTAATTATATGATATGTTTTCTCGTTATCAAATTCCCCCATACTTAAACCTTTGCTTGTCCACAAGCAAATAGTCATTCGAAAGTTCGGACAAGTTTTGTCAAGCGCATAAGCATGACATACCTTGGATTTTTAAAGTAATTTCGGGAAATCCTCGTCGGTTCGGCCAATACTTGAGTAAAACACTAAAGATACGCTAATGACATAAGCAATAAGCTTAGTCGTAGGCTTCCATTTCAGACGAGCTATCTAATGGTTCCGTTATAATTCTGCCCGGAGTTCCTCGTATCTGTTTCACCCGGTTTCGTTCTGGCGCAATCACATTAAGCCCTTTGTCTTAGCACGCACGTAGTGGAGTAACCGGTTAGTGACTTTGATCCTTTTAGCACGGGGTCTGGTACATGAATGTGGCAACCCTACATATGTTATCCAAATTGGAGGTTATGGGGGATCGGGCCGTAGCACGCCCTACCGAGTTCAGAACAAGATACCTCTGAACCAACCAACACTGGATTCCTTCATTATTTGCTCAGCTCTTGTATGTGCCCGTATATTTTGGTACACAAATTTTCTTTTCTTTTAACAGCGAGATAGGAAGGATATTTTTAGAATCAGGCATCAAACACTTATATTCATCGATTCTCCACGTAGTTTATGAAAAGACGGTGTTGACTGCTAGTATAAACTACTAGGGGTTACTTCCAAAACTTGAAACTCCAGATATCAGTATAATGGTTATTGAAATGGATTGCGTAAGTAGGAAGTCTACGGTGTCATACCCGTATCGATCTTGTTATGTCGTTTTCGGCTTCCTCAATTGGGATTTCGTTAAAATAGGTATGTCGGGCTAATGCGAAGATAAAATTTTTTTGGTATGGCAAAATAAAGCGAAGAATTTGAATCGAGGCATATCGTAAGAATTTACTAGTTTATTAAAGATTGAAAGGTACCTCTCCCACACAAAATCCGACATTGTCCTCAATGTTGCGGTATATAGGCGGGGAAGTACAATTATAAAAACAAACGGAAAAGAAATGAAACAGAAAAATAATAAATTACATAGAAATTAAAGAAAGACTACTGGTGGCCACGTCCTATGCTCCTGGTGCGAGAGCATCTGGTAGGAGTGGCTTCAGTGTCAGTGTCTTGGAACCCAAGGGTGCTGACGTCCATCCGTAAGGTGTTAAGCTCTGACAGGGCCTCATCTAACCTCTCGTTCATGTTGCGCTGCCCAGTCAAGATCTGAGCGTTTTGAGCGCACAGAGACTCAAATTGTTCATGCTGCCTTCTTTCAAGTGCTGCGTTCATTTGGTTCTGCATATGGAGGGTGCGGAAGATGTCTTTAAGATTAATAGGAGGAGGTGCAGATGAGGATCCTGGAATGTCGTGGACTGGAAGAGCACTATCCAACTCTTCTTGCATTTCGTCTGCGGGGGCTACAGGTTGGTCTTCATGAGCAGGTGCACGCTCTGCAGGAATTGTAGGCTCGAACAACCAGTTTTCCCGGTTACTTGGATCGATTCGGTTCCTTCAAGGCAAAATGATGTTCTGATAGACAGTGTTCCTGATTACAGGGTGGAATCTGCCATCTTCCCGCTCGTAAATGAGATGTGCGGCTTTGCAGTGATCCAAAGTTAGCAAAGCCGGTGCCATAGAAGGCAAGGTTGCGAGAGCAGCACCGTAGTTCAGACCTATGGCAATTGAAGTGACCAGCCCTCCGAAATAAAATGGCTTTCCGCCTCTAGCACAAATAGAGTGGATGTGAGCGAGTAGGAACGGGGCGGCATTGATATTTTTCCCAGTGAACGCACAATGCAAAAAGAAGAGCTCCTTGGAGTTGAGCTTATGGTTACTGTCGCGGGCAAAGATTGTGTTGCTAAGGATGAGGTGGAAATAGCGGATGGCCGGATTATGAATGTGGGTGGCATTCAGGTGGTCGTAGGATCCGGCACGGATATTCGTCAAACTGTGCCATAAGTTGAAAGCTTCCTCACCAAAATTATCCGGCACCCAGAGATGAGCACCTTCGTCCGAACAAAAGCCTAGTAGTCACGCGATGTCGGATTGAGGCAACTAGTGCTCAACGCCAAACATCCGGAATTTGGCCAGGCCTGACAGTTGGTTTGTGGCACCTGGCGGAGTGATGTAAACAAATGAACTCAAGAACTCGAGAGTAAGAGTTTCATAGATCGGTCTTGGTTCGCGGCACAGGTTCCATAAATCCACACTTTGCAATAATCGGCGGACACTGTCAAGTAGTCCCAAATTCCTCAGGCAGTCGATATCAATGTACCGTGTGGGTTAGAGACCTCGACGTTGGAATTTATGAAACTTTGCCCGTTGATTCTCTCCCTGTTCACCGATTCTGAAATTAAGGGCGGGGGCTTGAGGGTTGTTCGCCATGGTGTAGGTAGAATTTGATTTTGGAATATGAAAATGGGGTACTGTATGGATGGTAATTTGGTGTTGGGAGTTTAGAAGTTAGAAGAAAAATGCAGTGGATAGTTTTCGTATGATGTGGTAACAATGGGGGAAATGGGTTTATGAAGGAAATGGTTGGAACGGTTCTGTAATAGCCGTTCTGATACATTGAATGTGTGACGGTCATCACGAGGGTGTGACAGTCGTCATAAGGCAAAAAGGCGTGTTACGCTTGTCACAAGGGTGTGACGGTCGTAACGCGTTTAGTGTCATTAATGAGACGACCGTTACAGGACCGTTGGGGGTGTTTATATATTTTTTTATATTTTATTATTTTCTTGGGAATAAGGTTTGAAGAATTTCTAAATTAAATTTTTGAAATATTTTAATTAATTAAAGTTTTGAATATATTAAAGTAATCTAATAATTAAAATTTTGTAACATTAGTTACCAGCACATAACGAAATGATAATATTGCGGTAAACATAAACAGTAAATAAAAAGGAAGTAAACAATAAGCTGAAGATGAAAAGAAATGAAAAAATAATAACTAGAATCCCTCCCACACTAAAACCAAACAGTGTCCCCACTGTATGTACAAATGCGAGAGAAAAAAATATGATAACAATGGCAACTCTAGCCACGGGGAGGCGGAAACATATGCTGGTGCATGTACTCCAACTGATCGGTCACCAAATCCATGAAGGCTATGAAGTCCACCCGGAGAGATGTCAGCTCGCCCCGCATGTCAGTAATCGCTTCATGTAAAGAGTGCAGGGTAACAGTAGGTGAAGGTGGTGTAATCTCTGGAGCCTGGGTGGCGGTCTCAGCAGAAGTAGCCTGCTGTTCCCAAGGATCGGGGAACTCATGGTATCCTGGTGGTGTGGCAGGATCTTCATCAGCATTAGTAGTGTTGGGGACCTCGTAAATGTCAACAGTAGATGGTGAGGAGGGCGGTGTAGCAGGATGGTGAAGGTCAAAAAGCCAGTTATGTCTGTTATGCACACTGGTGATAGGGTCCGGAAGCTTAAACTGGTGGACAATCTGATGATTAACTAACAGGTCAAATTGATCTGGTCCAAGGTTTCCGATAAAGCTAGTGTTGAAACAGAATGCGATGTCCATCGGCTTTATTCCATAAAGCGGGGCCGATCCTAGCATAGGCCTATGAACAATTGCATTTGATAGCATGGTAACTAAACCACCCAACAGGATTGGTGCATTTGGAGTCTGGATGATACGCTCCATATTAGCGAGCATATAAGCAGCACCGTTTACCGGACGGCTCTGGGATGCACAATACACAATGAATAGCTCATCGCGGGACACAGATGTGACATTCTGCTATTTTCCAAAGATGGTGTGGGCGATGATCTTGTGAAAATACCTGATAGCCGGGTTATGGATGCATTCAGAATAAAGATCAGACAGCTCAGGATGGTTATTACCAGCGATGCTTCCCCAGAAAAAATCAAGATCAGATTCAGGCAAGAGGTTCTCCTGGGTCATAGTGATGACATCAGGACTAAAAGGGAACCCAAGCAGCTGGCTAAACTCCCGGAGGTTATAAGTGTAATCCATGTTAAACATCTTGAATATGATCAACCCACGGATGAATCCTATCCCATGATTTGGAATGAAGCTCAGGGTGCTCAGGAACTCAAGGGTCAGCTTCTTGTAGGTACAGAACCGTCTTCGGATAGGAGTAGTGTCCCAGCCAATCTGATGCAGCAAGTACATGACACTCTCACGAATGCCAAGGGAGGTTATAGCATGGTCATCTGCATAGATAGTAGGGCACATTTCCCGTTCAGCCAGGTCCGCAAATCGTCTTCTTTGGTGTCTGCTTCTCAATATGACATTCATGAAGTTTACACAATCCATAGCGCTAAATATGAAAGCAAAAGAATTACCCCCCTGAAAATATTTGATAAATGTTTGAAAAAAAGAGGAGAAACTAAGTTAGTATTTTCGGGTTAAGAAATTGCCAAAGTTAAATAAAAAAGAAAAAGAAAGTTTAAAGGAAAAATAAAAACAGAAGAAAAAAATAGAAAGGAGAAAGAGATGCAATCATGAAAATGTTTGAAAGATCAAGAAAAATAAAAGAAAAATAAAAACATGTTAAAGTAGTAAAAATAATTAAAGTAAAACATGGGTTGCCTCCCACGAAGCGCCTTTATTTTATGTCGACGGCTCGACAGTTAATACCTATTCAGTTAGGTATTTGGGGTAGGCGGCTCACTTAACTGAAGATAAGCCGAGTAGTTGATATTTCCGACATTAAAGTAGTGCTTTAGGCGCTGGCCATTAACTATGAATGGTTCGATAGAACTGCCTTTAATTTCTATCGCACCACTTGGGAAAACTTTGTTAATTTCGAATGGTCCGGACCATCTGGAACGTAATTTTCCCGGGAAAAGTTCAGTCTAGAGTTGAATAGGAGTACGATGTCTCCTTCCTTAAAGTCTTTCCGCGAGATACGCTTATCGTGCCATTTTTTTGTTCTTTCTTTATAGATTCTAGCATTTTCATAAGCGTCTAAACGCAATTCTTTAAATTCATGGATATCTAACACTCGTTTCTCGCCAGCAGTCTTGTAATTTAAGTTGAGGGTTTTTATGGCCCATTAAGCTTTATCTCTAATTCTACTGGCAAATGACAAGATTTTCCATAAACTAACTTGAACGGCGTTGTTCCGATAGGGGTTTTAAAGGCTGTCCGATATGCCCAAAGAGCATCATTTAGCTTGGAGGACCAGTCTTTTCTGGATGAAGTTACGGTTTTCTCAAGGATTTGTTTTATCTCCCTATTTGACACTTCCACTTGGCCGCTCGTTTGAGGATGGTATGGTGTGGCTATGCGATGTTTAACGCCATATTTTGAAAGTAACTTTTCGAAGATTCTAGAGATAAAATGGGAACCACCATCACTGATTACCAATCTTGGTACACCGAATCGTGGGAAGATAATATGCTTGAATAGTTTTAGTACAACACGTGTATCGTTTGTGGGTGCGGCGATGGCTTCAATCCATTTTGATACGTAGTCGACGGCTACCAAAATATACTTATTTCCAAAAGATGCGGGGAAAGGTCCCATGAAATCAATTCCCCATACATCGAAAATTTCTACTTCGAGGATTCCTTTTTGCGGCATTTCGTCGCGTCTAGATATATTTCCCGTGCGTTGACATCTATCGTAGTTCATAATTGCTACGTGGACGTCTTTCCATAAGGTAGGCCAAAAGAAGCCAGCTTGAAGTATTTTTGCACAGGTTTTCGACGTACTAGCGTGTCCACCATAAGGGGCGGAATGGCAATGGGAAATAACGTCGTCTATTTCATCGTTAGGGACGCAGCGACGGTAGATACCATCGGCGCCTCTTTTAAAGAGTAATGGTTCATCCCAAAAGTAGTGTTTAAGATCATGGAATAATTTCTTCCGCTGTTGGTACGTTAAATCGGGTGGTAAAACACCGGCAGCTAAATAGTTGACGAAGTCAGCGTACCATGGCAGTGTGGTGTTAGTACAAATGGCTTTTACTACCGCAGTTGTTAAAGGTTCATTATGTTGATCTAAACTGTCGGTAGGGTTTATCTCTAGCTTAGCAACAAGGCGTTTATAAGGGAAGTCTTCGTTTATGGGAACACTCTCAGTTTGGATTCCATCTAATCTCGATAAATGGTCAGCTACCACGTTTTCAGTTCCTCTCTTGTCTTTTATTTCTAAATCAAACTCTTGTAGGAGTAAGATCCATCTGAGTAGTCGTGGTTTGGCGTCTTTCTTGCTTAGTAAGTATCGGATCGCGGCATGATCCGTGTAAATAATGATTTTGGCACCTACTAAGTAGGAACGAAATTTATCCAATGCAAATACCACAACTAAGAGTTCCTTCTCCGTAGTGGCGTAATTCATCTGTGCAGGATCGAGCGTTCTGCTTGCGTAGTAGATAACGTGAAGCTTTTTTTCTTTGCGTTGTCCTAGGACTGCGCCTACATCATAATCGCTCGCATCGCACATTATTTCAAATGGTAGGTTCCAATCAGGAGGTTGCATAATAGGTGTTGAGATTAAGGCTTCTTTAAGTGTCTCAAATGCGTTCAAGCATTTATCGTCGAAAATAAACTCAGCCTCTTTCATTAATAATTCAGTTAGTGGCTTGGTGATTTTAAAGAAATCTTTTATAAAACGTCGGTAAAAACCTGTGTGTCCTAGAAAGCTTCTTATTTCTCTAACTGTTTTGGGTGGTTGAAGGTTTTTGATAATTTCGATCTTTGCTTTGTCGACTTCAATCCCTCTGTTTGATATAATGTGACCCAACACAATTCCTTGTCTCACCATGAAGTGACATTTTTCCCAGTTGAGCACTAGGTTGACATTGACACAACGTTTTAGTACTAATTCAAGATTTGATAAACATCCGTCGAAACTCTCTCCACAGACAGAGAAATCTTCCATGAATACTTCCATAATTTCATCTAAAAAGTCTGCAAAAATCGCCATCATGCATCGTTGGAAGGTTGCAGGTGCGTTACATAGTCCAAACGACATTCTTTGGTATGCAAAGGTACCATAGGGACATGTGAACATAGTTTTATCTTGATCATCAGGATGGATGGGAATTTGAAAGAATCCTGAGTACCCGTCAAGATAGTAGAAATGGGAATGTTTGGCTAAACGCTCGAGCATTTGGTCAATGAATGGTAATGGGAAATGGTCCTTGCGCGTAGCTTTGTTTAGTTTTCTATAATATATACACATTCTCCATCCTGTTTGGGTACGTTGTGCTACCGATTCGCCTTTTGTGTTCGTTATAACCGTAACACCTCCTTTCTTAGGCACCACGTGAACTGGACTTACCCAGTTTCTATCTGATATTGGGTATATGATGCCTGCCTCTAGTTGTTTCTGCACTTCCTTCTTAACGACTTCACTTAGGATATGGTTTATTCGTCTTTGATGTTCTCTAGAAGTCTTGCAGTCCTCCTCCAGCATAATGCGGTGCATACAGAGAGAAAGGCTTATTCCTTTTAGATATGATATATTATAGCCTAATGCGGCTGGATATTTCCTTAACACACTAAGAAGTTTTTCGGTTTCGATCTCTCCTAATTTGGCATTGACTATAACTGGTCGTTCGAGTTCTTTATCTAAGAATTCATACCTAAGATCTTCAGGTAATGTTTTAAGTTCTATACCAGGTTTCTTATTAGTTGGGGCAGGATCGGGTGTTAAGGCTAAACATTCGCTTAGGTCGGCATCTAAGTGTTCTTGTTTCCAGTCCTCGTTCTTAAGGATAGTTTGTGTCTGAATTTTCAGCATCGCAGAATAGGTGTCCTCTTGGCATTCAAGTTCTTTAACACATTCATCAATAATATCTAGGAGACAACATGAGTCATCTATAGCAGGGGCTTTAAAGAATTGGGAAAGAATGAATTCTACTTTTTCTTCTCTTACCTCGAAGGTAAGTTTTCCTTTCTTAACGTCTATGATGGCTCCTGCAGTAGCTAAAAATGGTCTTCCCAGTATGATGGGAATGTTTGAATCTTCCTTGATGTCCATTATTATGAAGTCAGTCGGTATGTAAAATTGTCCTATTCGGACAGGAATGTTTTCTAGCATACCAATAGGAAATTTGACTGATCTGTCGGCTAGTTGTAGGGACATCTTGGTAGGTCTCATGTCGCCTAATTTGAGCTTCTCGCAAATAGATAAGGGCATTAGACTGACACTGGCTCCTAAATCGCATAGAGCTTTGTCTATGACAGATTTTCCAATTACACATGGTATGGAGAAACTACCAGGATCTTTTAGCTTTGGAGGCATGTTATTTTGAATTATGGCGCTACATTCGGCAGTTAGCATAACGGTTTCGTTTTCAATGATTTTTTTCTTATTAGACAATATTTCTTTTAGGAATTTAGCATATGACGACATTTGGGTTATAGCTTCTGTAAACAGAATAGTAACGTTTAATTATTTCAGAAGTTCTACAAATTTCTTGAATTGTCCCTCGTTCTTGGATTTTTCAAGTCTTTGGGGGTATGAAATTGGTGGTTTATATGGTGGTGGAGGCACATAAGGTTTTTCTGAAGCCTCTTTGTTCTCATTCGCGTCTTCCTCTACATTTTCAGATTGATCTTTCGACTTCTCTATTTCTTTTTCAGGTTTTTGATACATGGTCGGGTTTTGGAGTCTAGGATCTACCGGTCCATCAAGGGCTGTCCCACTTTGTAAGGTGATAGCATTTGCATGTCCTTTAGGATTGGGTTGTGGCTGTCCAGGGAATGTACCAGCAGGTGTGGCAGAACTAGCTTGGTGTTGTGCTACTTTGGAGATTTGGGTTTCTAACATTTTATTGTGAGTTGCTAGGGCATCTACCTTGTTTGCTAATAGCTTTAACTGTTCACCGGTGTGAATGTTTTGATTGAGGAATTCTTTGTTTTGTTGGGCTTGATTAGCGATAAAATTTTCCATTAGGATTTCAAGGTTAGATTTCTTAGGGATATTAGGAACATTAACAGCGGGTTTTTGATACCCTGGAGGTACAGCAGGTGCTTGGCCAGGTGCATATAAAGCGTTATTGCTCTTGTACAAGAAGTTAGGATGGTTCTTCCAACCAGGATTATAGGTATTGGCATAAGGATTACCTTGAGCATAATTTACCTGATCAGCTGATATTCCCGCTAAGATTTGACATTCGGTTCCAACATGACTAGGAACTCCACAAACTTCGTAGCTTGGGGTCACTGCAGCTACAATAGCTGCAGGAGGTAAGGTCAAGCTTTCTATCTTTTGGGTAAGAGCATCTACCTTAGCATTAACTTTATCTAGGCTACTAACCTCGTACATCCCACCTTTGGTTTGATTTTTCTCCACAGATGTTCTTTCTCCTCCCCACTGATAGTGGTTTTGAGCCATGTTTTCGATGAGTTGGTTAGCTTCGTCATAAGGCTTGTCCATTAGTGTACCACCTGCGGCCGCATCTATAGAGAGTCTTGTGTTGTACAAGAGTCCATTATAAAACGTGTGGATTATCAGCCATTTTTCTAATCCGTGATGTGGGCATATTCGCATCATATCTTTGTAGCGTCCCCATGCATCGAATAGCAATTCAGTATCCTTCTGCCTAAATCCGTTGATTTGGGCTCTTAGTGCAGCGGTCTTGCTTGGGGGAAAGTATCGTGCTAAGAATACAATCTTCAGTCCTTCCCACGTGGTGACGGAATTTGATGGCAAGGATTACAACCAAGCCCAAGCTCTATCTCTTAGTGAAAAATGGAAAAGACGTAATCTTATCGCATCTTTACAAACACCATTCGCTATAACTGTGTCGGCAAATTGAACGAATTTTGTAAGATGTTCATTCGGATCCTCAGAGGGATCTCCAGAGAATTGGCGTTGTTGGATAGCTGATATCAATGACGGTTTCAACTCGAAATCGTTTCGGTTTATTGCTGGAGCAGCAATGCTGTTGTGGGGTTCTTGTTGTGATGGAGCTGCGTACTCCTTCAGTGGACGGGTCCTTTGTTCTTCGGCCATGTCTAATTCTGGATTAGTTTCGGTTTCAGAGGAAGAATTAGAATCTGTTTCAGAATCAATCTTGATTTCGGGTTTGGGTAAAGGAATAGCGTGATTTAAACAGTAATCCCTGACTGCACGTCTTACGGAAAGAATGCGTTCAGGTTCGTCTGTCGATTTGTCAAGTGGTTCGCCTTGTGAGCGAGTCCTTGGCATACAAATCGAAAAAGGGTATATGTTGCCTAGTCTAAACGCGCAACAAAAGAATCGTAATTAATTGACTACCAGTCCCCGGCAACGGCGCCAAAAACTTGATCGGGACTTTATAAGTCTGTCGGGATACTAACTGCAAGTATACAGTTTAGTCGTTCTAGTTTTAAAAGATTATCGAACCCACAGAGACTGAGGATCAATCGCATACGATCTAATGCTACAGTTTGTTTAACTAAGCGATGAATATTTGATTTTTGGGGGAAACAATTTAATTAAAAATAATAGTAATAGTTATACCGGTATGTGATAATCGGACTTAGGGAATTCAGTGAATCGCTTGGCCTATAAAGTATTTCGGTAAAAGCTAATTGTTTAAAAACCTGAGACATACACTCTCGTTTTCATGAAATGAGTTATGCTACTAAACCTAGTGTATGCACTTTAAATTTAATAACACTTTTTGAAAACAATTTGAGTTTAATTAATTTATTAAAACACTCTCGTGTATTTAAAAATTAATATTTCGTTACCACTATCTGGGTTGAACCCCAGCTCTCGCATGCAGGTTCTTGCCTTAATTAATTTTCCACTCTCGTGGCAAAATCGTGTTAATTAACCTCTCACTCTCGTGACAAGGGTAGTTAAATTAATCTTGGAAATTGGAAACCAGAAATTGTTTTATAAATATTTTTGACCAAGGTATCACTGAATTCTTTCAGTTCTTAAGAGTCACATACCAGTATTAATAAATTAGCCGGACATAATAAATTTAACAGCAATGCAATTCAAAATATAATTCATAACAATAATAGTTATAATATAAAAACTAATAAATATTAATTGCAATAAAAACCTGGAATCAAAGTTGCTATGGTAATCTTGAAGTATTACAATAATCCTTGAGCTTGATTGCAGTAAGTAAATAAATTGGGTTAATTCTTGAATGAAGAATTAACACTTGAAACTAAAAACTAAAGCTTGGAATGAAAATTACAGCAACACGGAAAAACTCTTAAAACAAGAAAATGGAAATAATTGTAAAAGAATAACAAAATTTGCTCTAAGAAAAATTCCAACGACCCCTGGTACGTTCCACTTGCACACATATATATAGTAGAGGAAAAATATCAGTTGCCCAGTCTTGAGGAAAGGTTGAAATGGAGAAAATATAGGGAGCACTATTAGTGGGTGGAGGAAAAATAGCAGAACGAGTCTGCCCTTACATTTCCCACCTCTCCACTCTTCACAACGCCCATCTTGACGCGCGTGACGGTCGTCACAGGTGGGTGACGGTCGTCACAGGTGGGTGACGGTCGTAACACGCTTAAGTAGCGCATTACGCTCGTCAGTGATGTGTGACGAGCGTTACTCCAAGTTGGGGGGTGTTACGCCCGTCACAAGGATGTGACGACCGTCACTGCTCCAAAAATCCAAACTTTGTATTTTTTTAGTTCTTTTTCTCTTTGTTTATTGTCTAGCCTTCTTCATGTTGTCCTTTTCCATTGGTTTGAGTTGACAAATGTTATACCTGTAAAAAGACAAATAACCTAGGAATAATCGGGGGTTAGACGACTTAATGAAGTATAAAATCTGTAAAATGCATGGTAATTATATGATATGTTTTCTCGTTATCAGTTGTTTTGGAAGGTATAGCATGGAAAGCTTATTTTTGTTCTCCAAATTTCAAGATTATCAAATTTGATCCAAAAAGTACAAGGGGTTGATTGAAGGAGTTATCATGCTTGGGCAATGCCTTGTTCCCATTGATCACAAGTGCATATTTATCTCAAATCTAAAGATATGGAAGTGGATGTGGTTGCTATGAATTCTCATTTTTCATCTTCAATAACTTCCATTTACAAAGCAAGGGTGTTGGTACAAGAAGGTGGTTCAAAATTGTCAAGGTTCCTCCAAGCATTTTCTTGATCTAGGAGCTAGGATTTTGAACTTCAAAGAAGTATATCTTGCTCATCTTTTTGTATTTTTGAGTGATTCCAAATACATCATTCTCTTCAAAGGGTTATTAACAAATCACTTCAAAAGTTCCAAGGAGTTTTCATGTGGAAGAAACTTGATGAGGATGAAAGATTACAAGTCCTCCAAATGAATCCCCAATTTCTCATGTGTGACTTAAAATGATCATAACTTGGTCAATTTTTATCACCTTGAGCCCATTCTTTTTCCATAAGGATCTTGAGGATGTGAACTTTATACCTTCTTTTATGTGTAAAGTGAGAAAATGGATGGAAATTTCCTTAAGGATAAAAAGATTATAGGTCATTTTATGATTTTTTTCCAACTTCAACTATTCATAACTCTCTTAATTGTTGGATATTTTGAACGGTTCAAGTTTCAAAATGTCATTCAAGAGATCTACTTCATGCCATCTTTTTTTTCAAGAGCAAATTCCAAGTGGAAGGCTAGGTTTGGATGCAAGACATTATATGTCACTTTTGAAGAAAATTTTGAAATATTTCTAAGTATGGAAAGTCAACATTTTTTCTCCAACTTTGACTCAATACAACTTTCAGCTCAAGCATCAATTTGATTCCATTTTTTTTCCATGGAAAATCTTGTAACCTCATATTTCTGAAGCATCAATAATCATGCCCTAAGTCCCCTTGAGCTGAGAATGGCATTGGTAAGAAGTTGGCACTTTGAAACTGAATTTTTCACCAAGTCAGAAGTTTGAAATCTTTGTTTTGGCTTCTAATCACAAGATTTACACGCGTTTTTGATTTAAACTTGATTAACAAACTTGCCAGAAGTGTTTAGCACCTCAAAACACAAGGATTGGATGAGTTTTGGTGAAAATTAGATCACAGTTCACTCGTGCATCAGGTTTGCACGAATTCCCTTCAAAATGCATCATTCAGTCTTCCTTTTGATCCCATTTGCTTCTCCTATAAATACATGAACTATCCCACTCATTTTCTCAAGCTTGGATAGCCAAAATCACCCTGCCAAACTTGTTCCATAACTTAGAATTCAACAACTCTGAAATCCATATACAAGCCTTTTTCAATCCAATTTTTTCCTCAATTCACCTTCCTTGATCTTCCCTGAAGCTAACCATATAATTACATTCAAGAATCGTGCCCTATATTGCTCCATAGAAGTCCAGTTTCAGAGCTCTACAACTCAACTTCAATAGGTAGATTCCTTCACAAATTCTTCAAAACATTGATATCATTGTGATGCTCTCATTGCCCTGGTTCTAGTCGCAACACTTACGTTTTACTGGAAACACGTTTTGTCCATGAAATTTCAAATCCCTTTTCAAAACTTTCTTTCCAAATTGTTTGAGCTACAATTAATATAAATTTGGTGCGAGGGTGTGGTTGTCTTCATCTTGAAGAGACGAAGCGAATGGCATAGGTCTGAGCTTCTGATTTTACAGTTTGAGAGAACTACAATTCATGTTGGCTGGAGGTTAAAGATGACCAATGTGGCATCTTCCAACCAATGATGGCACACCACTTGTTATTTTTGAATTCTGATTTAATAATTGATTCAATGCTTTATTCACTAATGACCATGATATGCACAGTGCGCCAGATCCCTTGAATTTGTTTACTAACGCGTTTTGACTCTCATCCAATGGTCCACATATTTTTGACTTTTATTTTCTTTTCTGATTTTCTATATTTAATTGTTTTAAACTTCAAAAAATCATAGAAAATTCATTTTAAGTTAAAAAAATCTGAAAAAATTATAAAAAATATTTTTAATTATTCTCTTTCTGATTTTTATTTTTTCACAATTTAATTTTATGTTTTGGTATTTTTTATAAATTTACACTTTATTTGATTTGTTTTAAATGTTTAAAAATACTTTTATGCATTTTTAAATTCTGAAAAAATTATGGAATGATCCAATGATATTGTGACAAATATTGGTGACCTTATTTTATTTTTGTTTCTGACTTTGCTATTTTTTTAATTATTTTTGGTTTATTTTACCCCTTTCTTCTAATTTTAAAAATAGTTTCTGACTTTAAAAAATTTCCAAAAAATTTATAAAATTATTTTAGTTCATTATTGATTTTTCTATGGTCTTAATTTTTATTTCTTGATTAATATAAACATAGTTGATATTTTTCTCTTTTATTTCTATTTTAAAACCTTATTTTAAAACCTTTTTGTATATATTAAAATGTAATATTATTTTGTGACTATTTTCTGGCTGATCTTGGGTTAAATTTTTGATCATGAACATTATTAACATCATTGGATCCATGGTGTTGAGTCTAACTCCACAAGAATGGATGAATGATTTTAATAATAGTTTGATTAAATTTTAATCAAAAGTGGTTTGTATATTCTCTCTCACCCCTCTTCATCTCATCCCCTTCTTATTGCATTAAATGTTGTTGGAGCATGATCTTTATATCATGTCTCAAACAAATGGTGTATAGATTGCTATTGACCGACCTCAAAATAGGTGCGACTTCTATATAAGTCCACTTACGATTGCTTAACATAGTACTAAATTTTGTCCCAATTCGAATAAATGATCATTTGTGGCCCAAACTTATCATTGCAAGCCCAAGTATGTTAATTTGATCTCTTTGATCCAATAACCTTGAGATTCATTGTGTGAAGGTTTTGGTTCTATAAATCCTCTAATGTATCTACAACACCTTTGGTCAACGTGGATCACTTAAACATCATTGATCATTAAATGATACTCATAAGGATTCCAAATGAATGATATACTTGACAAAAATAAAATGCAAGTTCTTATGTGGAGGCTTTGGTTCTACCAATCCTCTAATGAGTTCCAAATGCAAGTTTCAAGATGATCATCCAACTAACCACTAATAACTAATAATTGACTTTATCCTTTATTCTTTTATATGCCCCCTTTTATTTTTATGCACTATTTCTTTTAACATTTACATTTCATACCATTTTCATCTTTGCTCATTTGAGTATTTACTTTCTTGTCATTTTTATTTTTGCTCACTTGAGCTTTTTTTTTTAAAACACCTAATAATCAACATAAACCCTAAAAACCTTTAATGATACTTGGACTATTTGGTTACTATCCTTGGCATTATGGAGCATTGGACCTTTTTGGACTTAGGATTAGAAAACTTGGCCTATGATTGGAGACCTTGTGATCTTATCTGATTATTTTGTCTGGAGCTCTTGAGGTTTACCTCGAGACATTAGGTTGTTTGTTTGTTTTGTATGCAGGTTATTGTGATTACACCCTTTGTTTGTAATCTGGAATTCACCCGTATACAACCGTTACTCTGCCCAATTTTTGTGAAGACTTAATACACTTGAGGTTTGGTTCTCACAAGAGGTCTAGTATCATTGCTTGTTTGGTTTCAATCCAAAGAATGAGAATTCTATCTTGGCTCATAGTGTCAAGTATTATCTTCTTGTTGGTTAGATGGTTCTTATCTCTAGCTTTTACCTTATGCTTTAGGATAGTCTCTTCTTCTCCTCCTATCTTCTTTAATTTCAAAATATTTCTCCCTCCTTTTGAAAACTCTTCTTGTTTTAAGCTTGAACCACTTTCATAATAAACTTGGACTTAGGTCCACGCATTTTCAAACATTTTCATAAATAAACTCCAATAAACTTAATACTACTTTTACATTTTTGTGAGAATACTAAAAGTCAATCAATCTATTTTTAAAACCATTTTGCCACTTTGGATTTTATCTTTAAACTTTTCTCAAAAAGATTGAACCCTTGTCAATTCTTGTAGTGATGCAAACAACTATACTTCTACAATATATAGTGAAAAGATATATTTTCCACTTGGGTGTTGAGTGAGGCATTATTGATTTTAAAATCCAAGCCATATCCTCCACTTTGAGATGATGCAAAATCTCCTTTCTCATGATTGTGGGTAGTAAGTATGTTTTCCACACGGAAAATGACGACGATATTTTATCTCATAAAATTGACCAACACATTTGTGTTTTAAAATTTTTAAAAGAGGAACTACGTGTACCCTGATCCCTATTGCACGAAAAGGTGGTACGTAGGCACTAAAGGTTCGCTACCGCAGCGGGTGCAAAAATGATAAAACATATGTTTCTTTTCTCATCTCCACCATCCTTTTTTATACAACATTTTTTATAGCCAAAATATATAAATTTTTACAAAGAGGTTCATGCGGAGTACCGTAGATGTTTAGGGTGCTAATACCTTCCCTTTGCATAACCAAACCCCTTACCTAGAATCTTTCCCCCTCTTTTTGGGTTATTCGCTCTATTCCCATTCCTTTGGAAACAATAAAGCGCGGTGGAGATTTTTATTTTGATTTGTATAAGTCTAGTCAATCCAATGGCTTAGTCTTAAACATTTCTACAGCTACAGAAAAATGGAGACTTCACTGGGGACATATTAACCTTTTGCTAGTCCATCCCTAAGTGGGTTGAGCCTATCTTTGTTTATATATGTATATGTGTTACTATTGTTTTTGTGTTGTATGTTGTATATATGTTTGTCTGGATTTTCCTGGTTTTCAGGGTGCTTGGTGATTACTCATAAGTCCTATACCTAGACTTGGGCAAACTTTAAGATAGGGCGGGCGGTATAGTCATGTTAACTTTGAGGGAGTAATCCCAAAAAAGGAGGTATGAGAACCCCCACTCAGTGGAGGCCCCTTTGACTGTAGTGTCGCTTACCGAGTAATCGGGAAGACGTACTGCTTTCGACCTGGGAGCCTGCTGAAACTGAGGACCGTAGAATACCAAACTCATCTTGGCCTTTTAGGTGTAGCACGAAAGCTATGACAGAGTAATCAGGAAATAGTTGTCACGCGATACTACGCTCGGACGAGTTTTTCTTTGAGAATATTACTAATTACCGAGTTAATCAGAAAGTTGGTAATATTCGAAGGAAGGATGTAGACTCTGGGAACCTTTAGAACCTTGTTAGGCAGGTGATAACTTTTAGACCAATACCTTATGGGTAGTACCTTCAACCTCATGCTCGTGACGTTGAACCTATGAACCCTATATGTGTGATCTTGTGTGTGATTGCTGCATCATGCATCCATGCACTCATAAGCATCTTTTGAAGAAATCTTATTTCAAGGGATTTAAAAGTTGACCATTTGTGAATATCTCAGGTACTTTTTAACCATGGATTCTGGAAAGAGAAAGACCGGGAAGTACAGTTTCAAGGATCCCAAGATAGATGAGTTGATTAGTCTAATTCCCGAGATCGAGTGTTCTGCAGACTTTCGGAAGAAGTATGGATCCATTATTCCACTCATGAAGCTGAAGATGGAGGAGGGTATTCTCTCGACCTTTTTCCAGTTCTATGATCCTATGTATCATTGCTTTACTTTTCTCGACTATCAGTTGATGCCTACACTGAAGGAGTATTCTTATCTATTGGATTTACCTATTACCGATCATGTTCCTTTTACTGGTTTAGAGGGTGAGCCAAACCACATGAATTGCTTCTTTGATTCATCTGGGGAAGTCTGAGGTGGAAGCCCATATGACTACTAAAGGAGGGATTAAATGATTACCAGCTCAGTTCTTATTGGAGAAAGCTCGTTACTTTGCCAGGATGAAGAGTACAATCGCTTTTGAGGGCATCTTTGCTCTACTTGCTTACGGGTTGTTCTTATTTCCCTTTGAGTACAATCGCTTCATGATTAGAAATCTAGTTCCTACCTTGTTAGGTGATGCTTACTACTATATTCATATTTGGAATTCTTATCATGGGGGGATGATTATCTATTGCACGCCTCTGTTGTACCGATGGTTTATCTCTCATATGCCTCATTCTGATGCTTTTTGGGATGTCAAGAAGGAACCCCGTTGGGATCCTAAGATCATGGAACTTACTCACTCGGATATTGATTGGTATCATCGAGCTTACCAGGATATAGAGATTATTGACAATTGTGGTAGTTTTCCCAATGTACCTCTTCTTGGTACAATGGGAGGAATTAACTATAACCCTGTTCTTGCATGACGACAGCTTGGTTATCCGATGAGGGATAAACCAAATAGTATTCATTTGAGTAGTTTCTTTCTGAAGGAGGGAGAAGATCATAGGGAAGCTAGGGAGAAGATTGCGAAGGCCTGCCGTCAAATTCATAAGAAGAGTAGGAAGGATTTGGGACCTAGGGGTGTTGTTTCTTTGGAGCCATATCTTCAGTGGGTACAAGCGAGAGCTATTCAGTTGAAGATGTCGTATTCCCGGGAAACATATATGCCTGATATATTTGTGAAGACCACTCCTCCCTTATTAGATGATCTAGAAGAGCTGCAACTTGCTTTGGTTAGGATGCAACAGGAAAAGGACGCTTGGAAGAACAAGTTCCAAACTTTAGAGATTTCCTATAGAGAATACTTGAAGGAGAAAGACGACTTGATCGAGATCCTTGAGAGTCGAGCGGTAGAGTCTATGGAGAGGCAAGGGGATTTATTTTCTCCTAAGCCTCAATCATATGATGATCACTCACTTCCTGATTCAGGTGATTGGAAGGAGGTTGCCATCAGACATGCGGAAGAAAACCATAGGTTGAAAGCTCAGATTGCCAGGCTCATGGGGAAGCCCCGACGTATAGAGTGATCTCCATCAGTTTACTTCTCATGGTTTTAGATTTTATTTTCATCTTGTACTTGGGATCATTGAAACTTGTAATCCATTTTGGAATTGTTATAATAAAAATTTTCAGTATTTCAAATGGATTATTACTTTGATATTTGCAATATGTCCATAAATTTTAAATCCCTTGAAATATTAAATAATAAAATAAAATCATGTGCATTACATATCATGCATCATATTGCACATATTTCTTGTATTTGTTATGCATATCCATGTGTCTCACCAAGCTTCTTTACTTCGTTCAGCAAGCTGACTCGCCACTACAACACTCGGGTTAATTTCAGAAAGAAGATGGACAACCTAGAACAAGAGAATCGCGAGCTGCGCGAGGAGGTTTCTGCTTTAAAAGCCGGCATGGCCAATCTGACTACTCTGATGGAAGCTATGGTGGCTGCTCAGAATCAGCCACCGAGTGATCAACCTCAACCAACAAGGGCAACTACTGAAGCCTCGACTGTTCTTCTATCTACTACTCCAGCTGTTGTTCAGAATCTCATGCCTCAAGGTTATCCATGGGGTCCAGAGAATTTTTCACCTGAAGTTTTTAATCTTGGTCCTCAAGATACTTCGATTGTTCAGACTATTCTTACTCCGATACCTCCTGTGGTGCATGCTGCTCTTGTTGCGCCTCCGTCGGTGAATATGGTTCTGTTTGTTAATGATGATGTGTGTCGTCCTTTACCTCCACCGAGTGAAGACTTGGGTCTTTATGATAGAATGGATGATTTTCAAGAGCAGTTTGACAAGATGCAAAGAGAGATGAGGGCCCTCAGGGGAAAAGAGCTATTTGGTCAAAATGTGAATGAGCTATGCTTGGTCCTGAATGTTAAGATACCTGCTAAGTTTAAGGTCTCGGAGTTTGAGAAGTACAAGGGCAACACGTGCCCTCGTGCTCATCAGGGCCATAGTTAAGAAAGACAGGGAGTCATTCAAAGAATATGCATAGAGATGGCGTGAGGTATCCGCCCAAGCGATTCCTCTCGTGGAAGAGAAAGAGATGACTAAGATTTTCTTGAAAATGTTGGGTGCTTTCTACTATGAGAGGATGGTAGCAAGTGCACCAAGTGACTTTACTAAAATGGTAGGAATGGGTATCCGCTTAGAAGAGGCTGTAAGAGAGGGCCGTTTAACGAAGAATGAAAGTTATGGAGGTGTGAAGAAACCATCTTATGGGTTTTCCAAGAAGAAGTAAGGGGATGCAAATGCTGTTATGCAAGAGATGAGGGTTAATACTCCTAGAAGGAATTATCAGCGTCATCAGCAAGTCGCCTCAGTTACTCCAGTTGTGGGTGCAGCTCCAACTACCGTTGCATATCAGAGACCGTACTAGCAGGGAAATCAAGGGTATAATCAGAGAAGGAAGAGTTATGACCCTATTCCTGTGAGCTATACAGAGTTACTACCAGCATTGATTCAGAAGAAGTTAGTTCAGACCCGACCACCACCCGCCATACCATCACCATTGCCTTGGTATTACAAAGCAGACCAAACATGTGCTTTTCATTAGGGAGCACCAAGGCATAATGTTGAGAATTGTTATCCTTTGAAGACTAAGGTGCAGAAATAGGTGAAGTATGGTGTTCTATCTTTCAAGGACGTGGGACCTAATGTGAAAGACAATCCTCTATCCAAGCATGGGGGAGTAAATGCTGTGAATATGGTGGCCGGTTGTCCAGGAAACTTCCAGATTTTTGATATTAATTTGGTTAGAGGATATTTGGTAAAAATGCATGCAGACCTCTATGAATTTAGCTACTATATGCATGACCATTCTGGTTATGCTATTTACAGTACAGACATACAGGGTTGCAATAAGTTAAAGGCTGATTTACAAGAGATTATGGATGAGGGTCTAATCCACATAATCAGACCTAGGGCAGAGTCTGAAGAGGAGGTGAATATGGTTTCTGGATGTCCTGGAGAATTCAAAATTTTTGATACAAAGTATATGAATGAGGACCTTGTGCAATTGCATGCTACTTTTTGCCATTTGGCTGGTCAGGTGGAACACCAATATGGATCTTGCCGAGTTTGATGTCGAGATTCCCAAGGATGTTCAATCGTGAAGAAGAGTGTTCAGTTGTTGTTGAATAATGGAACCATCAAGGTGATGGGTCAAAGGGATGATTACCATGAAATTGATATGGTTGAGGTTTGTTTGATGGCAGAAGAGTCGGATGAAGAGTATGTCTCCACAGATGAGTATTTCTCCTCAGATGAGGATTTGTTTTCCAGAAATGACTCAATAATAACTGATTGTGTTGGAGAAGGGGTAAACGTCATTGTACCTTGTTTTGGGGCACCCGCCCATCTTGAAGTTGAGTATTATAGTAAGCCAGTTGTTACCCCATTGGTGATTAGCTTGTCGGGTCCTATCCCCTACAAGTCAGATAAGGCCGTGCCTTACAAATACAACGCTACAATCTTAGAGGATGGAGTGGAAGTTCCCATCCAGCCAATGCCTGATGTTGGGAATATTGTTGAAAATAGCAGGGTGACCCGCAACGGTCGTGTACTTGCACCAGTTGTTCGAAGAGATGTTAGTGCTGGAAAGAAAATTGTTGAGAATGTTGAACCCAAGAAGGCTACGGGTGAGACTAGTGGGGCTGTGTTAGAGAAAAAATTGGATGATATTTTGAAGATAATCAAGATGAGCGACTACAAAATTGTAGATCAGCTATTGCAAACTCCTTCAAAAATATTTATCTTGGCTTTATTGATGAACTCCTCTGCTCACAGAGAATCCTTGATGAGGGTACTGGACCAAGCTTTTGTGGAGAATGATATGCCAATAGACCAATTCAGCAGCGTAATAGGGAACATTACGTCATGTAATAACTTGAGTTTCTGCGATGAGGAATTACCAGATGAAGGAAGGAATTACAACTTGGCCCTCCACATCTCTATGAACTGCAAGAATGATTCACTATCCAATGTGCTGATTGATAATAGATCTGCTTTGAACGTTATATCAAGAATAACTCTTATGAAGTTGAAATATCAAGGAATGCCTATGCACTCGAGTGGCATCATTGTGAAAGTGTTTGATGGATCAAGGAAATCTGTTATTGGTGAAGTTGACTTGCCTATTCATATAGGACCGCATTTGTTTCAGATAACTTTCCAGGTCATGGATATTGTACCCGTTTATAGCTGTTTTCTAGGAAGGCCATGGATACATGAGGAAGGGGTTGTCACTTTAACTTTGCACCATAAAATGAAGTTTGTACGTGAAGGGAAAGTGGTGATCATAAATGGGGAACAAGCATTATTGATATCTCATTTGTCCTCTTTCAACATTGTGGAGGCAGATGAAGTTGTTGTTGGAACCCAGTTCCAAGCCTTATCCATTGACAATATAAGAGGAAATGAGTATTACATGGTTTCACTTAAGGATGTGCAGCAAGTTGTTGTTGTACCCCAATTTTTGACCTAAGATCCCATTTGCATTTTTGCATTTTTTATACAAAAGTCAAGGTCACTAAATACATTTGGTTTTTAACCTCTCACCTTTGAGCATTGATTATGCAGAAATTGTCAAGTGTTTTGGCTTTTGTGGATCAAAGGGGGTCACTTTGAAGGAAACTACATGTCCAGTTATGCAGAAATTGTCAAGTGTTTCCTTCAAAGTGACCCCCTTTGATTATGCAGAAATTGTCAAGTGTTTCCTTCAAAGTGACCCCCTTTGATTCTTGCTTTTGTGAGTCAAGTTAATTAATAGCTTGATCTCCGATTTTCACCGCTACAGAATTGGCGACTCTGCTGGGGAAAGATTGACCTCTTGTTGGTCCATCCCTAAGTGGGTTAAGCCTAATTTGTCTTATCTGTTTTTATTATTATTTGTTTGTTTGTTTGATTATATGTTTATATTGTGGTTATTTGGGTATTTACAAAGGACAAGTCCTATACCCGGATTAAGTTGCACTTAGGAATAGGACGGGCGGTATAGTCATGTTAACTTTGAGGGAGTAATCCCGAAGAAGGAGGCATGAAATCCCCCACTCAGTGGAATCCCCTTTGAACGTAGTATTTGTTTACCGAGTAATCGGGAAGACATTATTATTTTCGACCTGGGAGCCAGAGAAGCTGAGAACCGTAGAACCCTAACCCATCTTGGCCTTTTAGGTGTAGCGCGGAGATTATAACGGAGTAATCTGGAAGTAATTATTACGCGATGCTACGCTCAGATGAGTTTCTCTTGAGAATATTGCTGATTATTGAGTAATCAAGATGTTGGTAATATCCGAAGGAGAAATGTAGACTCTGGGAACTTTTAGAACCTTATTCTACAGGTGTGATTAAACCTTTAGTGCATACCTTGGGGATGTTCTTTACCTTTGACTCCATGCTCGTGACGTTGAACCTTTCAACTTTATTTGTGACCTTGCTTGTGGTTGTTGCATATCCATGCCTTCATGCATCCATGAAACCCTTTTCACTTGATTTTCAAGGAACTTGGAGGTCTTCCTTTGTAAACATCACAAGTTTCGTCAAGCTCAATGGATCTTGGGTGTTGATAGGGTGAAAACCCTAATCCACCAAAATGGATGATTGATCTTGATGATAACTTGATTAACTCTTTCATCCAATTTAAAATTCATCTTCTATCTTCATACTTTGATGTTTTCAACTTAATATCTTGAGTTCCTTGAAAATCAAATAAAAACTCTCTTTTGCATATCATGCATCATTCTACATTTTTGTTTCACTTTCAAAGGTCTTTTTCCAAGTCTTATTTTTTCCTTTGGTCTCACCAGTACAACACTGACGCTAAGAGAACAATGGAGAATATCAAGCAAGAGATTTCTGAACTCCACAGAGAGGTGACTAATTTGAAAGCTGGTATGGATCACTCAACTGTTTTGGTTGAAATTTTGGTTGCTGCCCAATTCAATCCTTCTAAGAAGGAGGAAGCGATGATAAAAGTATTCACTGATTGTCATTCAAGAACGTTGGTTTTGAAGTTCAAATCAAGCACGTGCCGAAGAGTAAACACGATTGATGGTCACTTTGAGTTTTGAAGGATGTTTTTGGTGATTCAAGTCCAGATGGAAAGCCTTCCCAGATCATTAACTTATTTCTGCTTTTTGCAATTTTTCTTGTTTATCAAAAGATTGTTTGCATGTAAGAATTTGTTTGCATCTGAATGATTATCTTAATACAATGAGTATGTTTGTCTTGAAGAAATTCATTTGTTTCACTCATATTGTTTTCAAATTTTAAATTTCTTTTGCACTATGATACCAACTTTTTGCCCATTCTCTTGCCTAGGCAGAGATTGAAGGGAGGAGGATGATCTAAAGAACACAAAATCTCTGGTTGCATGCTTTTGGATAAAATCTTGCTAACGATGTACAAGAATTGTTTCAAATCCCTAAACATTGGAGATATAAGGAAGATAATCCCTTGCTAACCCCTTTTGAGCCTTGAAGTAGAAGTTTCTTTTCTATACAAAAAAACCCTCAACTTTTAACCTGGGGTAGGGTAGTTTTCAGTTAATCTGATTGAGTGTTCAAAATTCATAAGGAAGATATTTCTGAAGAGAAACTACGAGGGCTATCCTCCATGTATAATGAAGCTAGAGGATGTGGAACCACAATGTTAACCCTCATTCATCAAGAAACGAGGAAATCACAATCCTCTCAACAAGCAAATACAAGCTAATGTCACACATTTTGTTCAAAAAGTCAAAAATCAAGAAAAAGAAAAAGCCTGCTAAGTCAAAAAACATGAAAACGTGTGACTTAGGCAAAATTAAGGCATCCCGCTGGACTATCAATTCAAAAGAATTAGTTCAGGCAAAAGTTAGGGAAAATAAAAATTGCAAAGAAAGGACTACAAAGAAAAGTCCTCAGCAAAGAATAAATTGGTGACTACAAACACGAAGACATAAGGGTGGTTTCTACTCCGAAAGCCTCGTCGTTTCCTTAACCGTCACAAAATCCTTTTGAGAGATGAACGCTCATGTTGAATTAACTGAACATAGGGTTGGAGAACATCATGAAGAATGGGTGGGCACCAAATATTTTGAGCCTTAAAATATTTTTTCTAAAAACCGTGAACTAAGCCACGTTACAACCTTCAAAGGTCCTAATTGAAGCAAGGTTACTTTGAAAGCATACTTCAATGAGATGGTGTTCCTGACTCCCATGAATGTTCTAAATAGTTATGTTGGTATCATATGTTTTTGCTATACAAAAATAAATGTTGCTCTAACTCGCAAAATTTGTGCGATATCTTTTCAAAATCTTCAAGACTTACATAACTGTTGCATTAGGATTTTCATTCTCATAATAAACTTTTTCTAACTGGAAAACATTTGTTTGATATCAAGGAAGCTCACATAAGCACCAGTGATGAGTTTATTCTTTTAAAGCCTAAAACTATGTTGAGAAATTGGCGAATCATTTCAAGGAAAAATCATATCAGGGGACATGTCACCTGAAAACCTTGAGCACGAACATGTTGCTTCTCCCAGTTAATGCTTTCCCAACTAGTTTACTCTTTTGGGGCAAAATTTAAAGACTTTGTTGTGCCAACTACAGTCAATCCGGGGCAATCACGTCAAGATTTGATGAATCTCTCTAAGAGTTTGAAGACACCAGAGCATGGTGAATGCCAGGTCTTTTGTAAAATCCTCTTGAGACGATTTCTCCTCATTAACCATATAGCTTGGGGCATTTTAGAAGTGAAGTTATTCGCAAGAATCATCGAGCAACATGCAACTTATCAACAGTAAACTTGGGGCATCAAAAATTAGTCCCAGGGGCAATCCAGATTTGTCAAGATATGTTTTGAACATATTATCAGAGGGTGGTGTTCCCAGTTATCTCCAGCTAAGCATGACTTTTCCAGCTGAAACTTTGTTTGTGTTGTTATCCTTTCAATGGATTGTTTGCAATAGAAGACTGGACTTTGGGTTTTCTACCTGAAAATATCTTCCTGTCCAGAGATATTTAAGCCTTGTAAAAGGACCTTGCTCCAATGATGGCCTGTGTTCTATCTCCAGTAATGTTCCCATCTTGTTGAGATTAGCTGAGTGTTGGGTTTATGCTGTGATGTCTTATCATCTTCTGTCTATCTCCCCTGTCTGTTTTGTCAGCATATACATGACATTCATTTATTCATTCACACTTGCATCATGCATGCACAATTGTATTTGTTGATGTCATTGAGTTCGTATACCTTGGTTGTGTCTATTCAAATAACGTATTTGATCTTTCCAAATAAAGTGCCGACTTAAGCAGAAATTATGCCTTCTTTCTAATTCCCCACTGAGTTAACTCTCGTGGAAGAATCTTGCTTTAGCTTTCATTTTCCATCTCTGGATAGGATAAATCCCCATTTGAGTTTGTTTCCTCATTGGGTGGAGTCTTGTTTGACTATTTCCTCTCCAGTTTATTCTTGGATTGAGCTTTGTCTCTTGTGAATGATACCCTGTGGATCTCTCTAGGCTGTGAAACCTAGATGGAGAGTGCATTTATTTTGCAATGTAAATACTTGGTCCCCTTAAGAAGGATTTATTCATGGTTCCCCATTGAAGATGAACTTTATTCCCTAGTAGTGTTATCATAACCTTCTTCTGGAATATCGACGGGACAACAAGCGACTGACTCTTTATTTGAGCAGTTTGATTATTTCTGAATTTCTTTATGTTATGACAAATGGCGGTCTCTTCATGAGCAGTTTGTCCATCCCATAAGAAATTATTGATTCTCACCTCCAGCAATATCTTCACGATATTTTATGGATATCTTTGAAAGCAACAAGTGGCAGACTCTTCATGAGTAGCTTGTGTGTTTTAATATTCTTTGAAGACAGAAAGTGGCGGTCTCTTTATGAGCAGCTTGTGGGTTATTCGCAACAAGTGGCGGTCTCTTCATGAGCAGCTTGTGTGCTTTAATATTCTTTGAAGACAGCAAGTGGCAGCTTCTTTATGAGCAACTTGTAGGTTATTGGCAACAAGTGGCAGCTTCTTTATGAGAAGCTTGTGGGTTATTAGCAACAAGTGGAGGACTCTTCATGAGCAGCTTGTGTGCTTTAATATTCTTTGAAGACAGCAAGTGGCAGCTTCTTTATGAGCAGCTTATGGGTTATTGGCAACAAGTGGCGGACTCTTCATGAGCAGCTTGTGTGCTTTAATATTCTTTGAAGACAGCAAGTGACAGCTTCTTTATGAGCAGCTTGTGGGTTATTGGCAACAAGTGGAAACTTCTTTATGAGCAGCTTGTGGGTTATTAGCAACAAGTGGCAGACTCTTCATGAGCAGCTTGTGTGCTTTAATATCCTTTGAAGACAGCAAGTGGCAGCTTCTTTATGAGCAGCTTGTGGGTTATTAGCAACAAGTGGTGGACTCTTCATGAGCAGCTTGTGTGCTTTAATATTCTTTGAAGATAGCAAGTGGCATCTTCTTTATTTGAGCAGCTTGTATGTCATAGTATTTTTGGAAGACAACAAGTGGCGGCCTCTTTATTTGAGCAGCTTGTGTATCCCCAACAATAATGCAAATGGCATCCCTTCGGAAAAGTCCCGTGGGGAAGTTTGCATTTTATCCTTTTCAAGCGATATCTTGGTTAAAAAAGGATTGTGTTGCCATTCTTGGCAAAATTCAGAAGTCAGAGATGTTTATTTCCAGTCACAGTACTGATGTAAATCACTTTTTTTCCAGTCACAGTGCTGATGTAAATCATTTCCTTTTCCAGTCACAGTGCTGATGTAAATCATTTCTTTTCCAGTCACAGTACTGATGTCAATCATTTTGTTTTCCAGTCACAATACTGATGTAAATCATTCAAGAGTCTCTCATTTGAAGTCTATGACTCTGTTTCCCCAGTGGTGTTATAATCTGTTCCCCTGTAGGATTACTGTATAATGTGCTTGGTTTCCCCAGCATAGTTTGTCTCATATGGCATCATTCCCCATAAAATTCAGAGCATTGCATTCATATCATATCATGAACATAATTATGGTATCTTAAGGCCAAAAATTGTGTATTTTATATTTAAGTCCCTTCAATCTCGTCGAAATGAAGATTCCAATCTTCATATCTCCGGATAGAAGAAACTTAAATAGGGGCAGCTGTTGTACCCTAATTTTTGACCTAAGATCCCATTTGCATTTTTGCATTTTTTATACAAAAGTCAAGGTCACTAAATACAGTTGGTTTTTAACCTCTCACCTTTGAGCATTGATTATGCAGAAATTGTCAAGTGTTTTGAACATTCTTAGCCTATGTATCACTAACTTCTAATCAAGCACGAAATGTGTGTTTTTTATTTCTTTGATTTCATGTGCTGACAGGTCTCTTTCGAATGCAACTTGGATTACATCCTTCGTTCTGAGCAAAAGCCTCCTTCGATTCAGCCTCCTTCGATTGGACAAGTGCTGCCTGCAAGCCTACTTCGATTCAACCTACTTCGATTGGACAAGTGCTGCCTGCATGCCTCTTTCGAATCTGGACAATTTTACTGCCTGCAAACATGCTTCGATTGGGTAACATTGCTTCCTTCGAACACAAGATTTCATTTGGGCAATATGTTTGTTTTGATCCACATGCTTCGATTGGGCAACATTGCTCCTTTCAATCCACAAGCTTCGATGGGCAATACAGTCTCCCTTCAGCCATAAGCTTCGATTAGACAATACAATTTCCTTCAGTCACAAGCTTCGATTTGGCCATGTAGTTTCCTTCAAAGTGACCCCCTTTGATCCACAAGCTGGACATGTGTTTTCCTTCAAGTTGACCTCCTTCAATTCACAAGTTGGACCACTAAACCGTCACGAACGCAATAATAAAAACTCATTTTTTCCCTTAAACAAACATAGTTGTAGATAAATACACCCCTTGTACATAACAAACAATTTTAACAAAAAACAGATATTTCAAAAGGTTCCTGTGGAGTACCGCAGATGCATTGGGTGCTAATACCTTCCCATTGCATAACCAACCCCCGAACTCTTGATCTCTTTTCAAAAACGCATTGTATTTTTTTTTTACTTTTAAGTATTATTTTACATTACCTATTTTAGGGTTTTATTTCGCTCTTTTCCCTTTTCCCTTGGAAATAATAAAGCGCGATGGCGACTCTTGCTTTTATGAGTCAAGTTAATTAATAGCTTGATCTCTGATTTTCACCGCTACAGTTGTGCGTAAGGGACATAGTGAAGTGTGGGGACAGATTGTGGATCCACCTGTGAACAAGAACAAAGCTGGCTTGGGGTTCTCTTTGAAGAATGAAAAAGGTAAGGGCATGAATCTGAAGTCTGCTGTGAGCGAGTATCAAGACATCTTCTGTAGCGGGGGTTATCTTTATCCAACTGTTTCCAGGATTAATGCCATTATAGAAGATGAAGCAGAGCAGGAAATGCCGAATTATGTGATGCACGGAGTTAGGGTTCAGAACCGGATCACCATTGATGTTCCCTCTTGCATACATGTTTCAAAGTAATTTGTTTTGTTAATATTTTTGAAGAAGGCTTTCACTCTGCCCAAGGTGGAAGTATTATTGTTGTAGGGCTTATTTGTTTGCAGTGACTTTTAAAATCAATAATAAAAGTTGTCTTTATTTCCAAAATTGTGTCTTTATTTTTTGCTTTTTCTTGGAAAATGGTAATAAAAAAATAAAATAAAACCCTTTCAAAATAAATAATAACTGAAATTCAATCTGCATGATCACTTGTTATATGTGTCAGTTTCTAAAAGCAATCATAAATCATATGTGCAGGTTAATTAAAAAACCCGTTGAATACAATGACCCTGCACCCTCTCCCAACTTTGAATGTCCTGTGTATGGGGATGAAGAAGAAGATTATGATGAGATTCTAGAAGAGGTCTCACGATTGCTTGAGCACGAGGAAAATACCATTCAGCCATATAAAGAGCCTTTGGAAGTGATCAACTTGGGTTCAGAAGAAGATCCGAAGGAATTCAAGATTGGAGCATTGCTGCATCTCGATGTGAAGAGCAGGTTGATTGAGCTATTGAAAGACTATGTGGATAGTTTTACTTGGTCTTATCAAGAAATGCCTGGTCTAGATACAAATATTATAGAGAATCGTTTGCCGTTGAAGCCAGTGTGTCCACTAATTAAACAAAAGTTGAGAAGAACTCACCCCGATATGGAAGTGAAAATCAAAGAGGAGGTTCTAAAGTAGATTAATGTCGGTTTTCTTGTGATGTCAGTGTATCCTCAATGGATTGCCAATATTGTCCCAGTACTGAAAAAAAGATGAAAAAGTCTGCATGTGCGTAAATTACAGAGATCTAAATAAATCTAGTCCAAAAGATGATTTTCCATTGCCACACATTGATATGTTAGTGGATAGCACAACAAAATTCAAAGTATTCTCGTTCATGGATGGATTTTCCGAGTATAATCAAATAAGAATGGCTCCATAGGACATGAAAAAAACAACGTTCATCACACCTTGGGGAACATTCTGTTATAGAGTGATGCCCTTCGGGTTAAAGAACGCTGGTGCAACGTACCAGAGGGCTATGACAACCCTATTCCATGATCTGATGCACAAGGAAATCGAAGTATATGTGGATGATATGATTTCCAAATCCCATACTGAAGAAGGGCATGTAGAAGATTTGTCGAAGTTGTTTCAGCGTTTGAAGAAGTATCGTCTCCGCTTGAATCCAAATAAATGCACCTTCTATGTTCGATCAGGGAAATTGTTGGGTTTCATTGTTAGCCAGAAAGGAATTGAAGTTGACCCTGATAAAGTCAAAGAAATTCAAGAGATTCCAGCGCCGAGAACTGAAAAGCAAGTCAGAGGTTTCCTCGGGCGTTTGAATTATATTTCCAGATTCATTTCCCACATGACTGCAACATGTGAACCGATCTTTAAGTTATTAAAGAAAGATCAAGGTTGCGTGTGGACGGATGACTACCAAAGGGCATTTGAAAGTATTAAAGAATATCTTCTTGAACCTCCTATCTTGCTCCCTCCTGTCTAAGGAAGACCGTTGATTATGTATCTGACAGTGTTAGATAATTCCATGGGTTGTATTCTGGGACAACAGGATGAAACAGGGAAGAAAGAGTTCTCCATTTATTACCTCAGTAAAAAGTTCACTGATTGTGAGTCGTGGAATTTTGATGTTGGAAAAGACATGTTGTGCTTTGGCATGGGCGACAAAGCGTTTGCGGAAGTATATGTTGAATCACACTACTTGGTTGATCTCCAAAATGGATCCAATCAAGTACATTTTTGAAAAGCCTGCTCTTACTGGGAGAATTTCCCTCTGGCAGATGTTGTTATCTGAATATGATATCGAATACCGCACTCAAAAATCCATTAAAAGCAGTGTGTTGGCAGATTATCTTGCTTACCAACCAGTGGAGGATCATTAGTCTGTAGAATACGAATTCCCCGATGAGGATGTGATGTTTCTGAAAGTGAAGGATTGTGATGAACCATTTCCTGAGGAAGGTCCTGACTCGGAATCCCGTTGGAGTATGATATTTGATGGAGCTGTGAATGCTTATGGTAAAGGAATCAGTGTCGTGATTGTCACTTCACATGGATCTCACATTCCTTTTAACGCAAGGTTAACATTTGATTGTACTAATAATATGGTAGAATATGAGGCTTGCATCATGGGTCTCGAAGAACTTATTGATCTCAGAATTAAAATTTTATATGTGTATGGTGATTCAGCTTTGGTAATAAATCAGATTAAAGGAGAATGGGATACTCGTCACCCCGGCTTGTTCCCTTACAAAGATTATGCAAGAATATTGTTACGCTTCTTTAACAAAGTTGAATTCCATCACATTCCTAGAGATGAAAATCAAATGGCGAACGCTCTGGAAACTCTGGCTTCTATGTACCAAGTAAATACTTGGAATGATATACCTCAAATTACGGTTTGGCGACTGGATAGACCCGCTCATGTGTTTACAACAGAGGAGGTAGCAGATGACAAGCCTTGGTATTATTATATCAAGCATTTTCTCCAGACTCAGGAATACCCAATAGGTGCATCGAATAAAGATAGAAAGACATTGAGAAGATTGGCAGGCAGTTTCTTCCTCAGTGAAAATGTGTTGTATAAAAGAAATTATGACATGGTCTTGCTCAGATGCGTGGATAGACACGAAGAAGGAATGTTGATGCATGAGGTTCGTGAAGGTTCATTTGGAACTCATGCCAATGGACATTCGATGGCTAAAAAGATGCTAAGGGCAGGTTACTATTGGCTGACAATGGAATTTGAATGTTATAAATTTGCAAAGCAGTGTCATAAATATCAGATTTATGAAGATAAGGTCCATGTGCATCCGACACTTCTCAATGTGATCTCTTCCCCATGGCCTTTCTCTATGTGGGGTATTGATATGATCGGGATGATAGAACCCAAATCTTCGAATGGACACCGTTTCATCTTGGTATCAATTGATTACTTCACCAAATGGGTGGAGGCTGCTTCATATGCCAATGTTACTAAGCAGGTGATTGTGCAACTTATCAAGAATAATCATATATGTTGGTATGGTATGCCGAGCAGAATTATCACCGACAATGGCTCGAATTTGAACAATAAAATGATGACAGAACTGTGCGAAGAATTCAAGATTGTTCATCACAATTCATCTCCATATAGGCCAAAGATGAATGGGGTTGTTGAAGCTGCTAATAAGAATATCAAGAAATGTATCCAGAAAATGGTTGTTTCTTATAAGGATTGGCATGAAATTCTCCATTTTGCTCTACATGGATATCGAACATCTATCCGCACTTCAACAGGAGCAACCCCGTTCTCCCTAGTGTATGGAATGGAAGTTTCACTCCCAGTCGAGGTTGATATTCCCTCTTTGCGTGTGATAATGGAAACCAAGTTGTCAGAGGCTGAATGGGTCCAGAACCGGTTTGACCAATTGAATTTGATCGAAGAGAAGAGAATGACAGCTTTGTATCATGGTCAGTTATATCAGAAAAGGATGAAGAAAGATTTTGATAAGAAGGTCAAACCTCGTGAATTCAGAGAAGGCGACCTCGTGCTCAGAAAGATCATGTCTTTCAAAACTGATTCTAGGGGCAAGTGGACTCCCAACTTTGAAGGCCCATATGTTGTCAAGAAATCCTTCTTTGGAGGTGAATTAATTCTTGAAACTATGGATGGCGAGGAGTTCCCACGTCCCATGAATGCCGATGCAATCAAGAAATACTTCGCCTAAAGAAATAAAAGAACAACTTGCTAAGTTGAAAACCTAAAAGGGCGGCTTAGGCAAAAAAGAGCGTCTCGGTAGGCTGAAAACCCGAAAGGGCGGTTTAGGAAAAAATTAGAGACATAAACAAAATAAATTTCCCGCTAAGCTGAAAACCCGCTACGGTAGCTTAGGCAAAAGTTAGGTACTTTCTTGGCAAGTAACTACATCAGACAAGACTTGATCATTGGAGCAACAATCTTCTCGGATTCTCATCACACTTCAACAGAAGTTGCTGATCAGGATTTCAAAAGTAGTTAGAGGGGATAGTGGTCATTGTATCTCAATGTATCTTTTCCATTATATATTACCATTTTCTGAACTTTGTAATTATCCATGGAGTCTCGCCATTTTCAGACTACCATTCTCTTAATGAAATTTGAGCTTTTACCCAATTCTTTGTATTTTTTATTTTATTTAGCTTGCAAAGACTCCATTTATTATTGATAATAATTTTCAAAGAAAAAATATTAAATAACAAAATCAATTTTTCAAAAAGAATTTACAATTTGCTTTTACTTTAGAATTTGTGATGCGAAAAAACAACAACAACAAAATGGTGATCCCAGGAATGGACAAAACTCCAGTTTGTTTTAAGAAGTTTTTGTTTCCCCGTGGGAAGGTTTACTCGGGATGATTCGCCGTATTGGGTTCGTGACTGTGATATCCTCAATCAAGTTGGGATTCATTTCTCCTCTTTTTTGAATTTTCATGATGTGAAGTTTCAATCCAAGATTTCTCCGGTGAAGTTTTCGTTTGGTCTAATGGAAGTTCTTTTTCCCGAGAAGTTGGTACCATAATCACTCTTGAAGAGCGTAGGTCCCTGATTTCACTAGTGAAGAACATATTATTCTTTTCCCTTTGAAGATGTGGTGTTAATCTCCCCAATGAAGTAGGCCTGAATTCCCCAGTGAATGTTTTGCTGATTTAGTGTCCATCTGCTTTACTTGAGACTGGTTTTGCAATCCCCGATAGAAGTGTTACTTTTGAAAATGTTTGTTCCCTCGGTGAAGCATGGAGAAGGATGTTCTACCCTTGTATCTGTACTTTTCTGTCACTTTGTTTTGTTTATTTCCGGATTATGTTTCTCCCCAATCTAAAGCAGACAATAGGTTTTGTTTCTTCAGTTGGCATTTAATTTTTCTTGGAATGATCATCTTGGATGTGATTTAGCCGAGTGTTGTTTGTGCTAGAGTTGGTTTTGCATGGTTATTCCCAGTGTTATATATTTGCTTTGTCAACATACGCACGATAACACTCATACATTCATACATACATCATGCATAACTGAAATTGGAAAATCATTGTTCGTTTACATTTTTTAATGTTTTTGTTGACATAACACCCTATTTTGTATAGTTACGTTGTCCTCTCTTCAATAGAGTATTGGCCTTAAGCAGAAATTGTATATTCTTTCAATTTCCCCATTGAGTTGTCCCTCGTGGAAGATTTTTTCTCTAGCCTTCATGTACAGCTCCTTGAATATGCCCATATCCTTCACAACCATGGCATTGAATTCCTCTGCCTTGATTTCCCTTCTCTTCTGACTTTGGTCTTCTGATGAGTTTGTTGAACTGTCTTCCAAGCATGGCTATAGCTTCTGAAATATTTTCTTCAACATCAGTGTTGGACACAAGTGCTATGCTCTTATTCTTCTTGTCACCATTATCAGTGATCCCCATCTCAAAAGTCTGAAGAGACCCAATAAGTTCATCCACTTTCAACTTGCTGATGTCCTGGGCTTCCTCTATGGCAGTTACCTTCATTGCAAATCTTTTAGGCAAGGATCTGAGAATCTTCCTCACCAGTTTTTCTTCTGACATCTTTTCTCCCAGTGCTCCTGAGGTGTTGGCAATCTCCAAGATGTTCATGTGAAACTCATGAATGGTTTCATCTTCCATCATTTTTAGATTCTCAAACTTGGTAGTCAACATCTGAAGCCTTGACATTTTTACTTTGGAAGTGCCCTCATGAGTAGTTTTGAGAGTGTCCCAAACTTCCTTGGCCAGTTCATATTGATGTACTAGTCTGAAAATGTTTCTATCAATTCCATTGAACAAGGCATTTAAAGATTTGGAATTTCCCAGGGCTAACTCATCTTCTTCTTTACTCCAATCTTCCTCATGCTTCAGACTGGTTGTCCCATCTTTCTCAGTTATGGTGGGATGGATCCATCCTTTGTCAGCAGCTCTCCAAGCCTTTTTGTCCAGAGATTTTAAGAAGGCAATCATACGAGGTTTCCAGTAGTCATAATTAGTTCCATCCAGAATGGGTGGTCTATTTCCAAAAACTCCTTCTTTGTCCATAGTGCCAGAAAGTGATATCCCTAGATCTCACCCAGTAATACAGGCAGGGTGCCTGCTCTGATGCCAATTGAAATTCTGGCTGCAGATACTCAATGTCACGTTTAATATTATGACACCGTATCTGACTTTCTATAAGACAGTAAATACAAAAACAGTAAAGAACACAGTCAATTGTTTACCCAGTTCAGTGTGCAACAACACCTACTCTGGGGGCTACCAAGCCAGGGAGGAAATCCACTATAAGAGATGTTAATTCAGGAATAAATCAACCAGTTGATCTCCTTCACTTAAGACCTACCCAATGCAATTTCAATCTAAGTACAACTTAAACCTGAGTTCCTACTCACTCCCCCCCAATCACAGCAGTGATACATAAAACAATTTGACTAATGAATTGATGAAGACACTCTTCAAAAACATACACTTGATTAAGCTTCACAGCTTTTTAATCAAGCAACACAACCACTCTTGCTTCACAGCTTTGAGTGATACACACACCTAACTTGACTCTGCTTCACAGCTTTAGTCAAGAAACATTGAAACACTCTTGCTACAAAGCTTTGAGTGCTACAAAACCCTTACAATTAAAAACCTATTCCAAGTCACTTATCACAATGATAATTGCTTGAAGTACAATAATTAAACCTATACAGTTTACAAATGATCTTCTGACCAAAAAGGGATTACTTGCAAAACAGAAGCTCTGTTGAATATATAGCAGCTGCATCTTCAATTAGGGTTTCCACAAAAAGCTAGGGTTAATTCCATTTGACCTTAAGACTAGGTCACAGGACTTTATCAACCAGGTTAGGGTTGAGCTAGGTTAACCCAAAGAAAACGCAGGATTCTGTTCTGGAAAGACTGAGTCAGTTTCCTGAAAAAGCTCAGAATTAACCAAACTGCAAACATGTTAGTTCAGAACAGGATGTCTTAACATCTGTTATGACATCTGAAAAACCTGTCTACTGATTTAGGAAAATGTGATCATTTTGCAAAATGCTCAGATACACACTTATAAACATCAGTACCTGAATGCCAATATTTTTTTGCAAAGGTACCTAACGAATTAGTACAAACTAAACTAGAATGTTATGACATCAGTCATGACATTCACACATACACTTGGGTTTTACCAAAAATGCAAGCCAATAACTAAACAACTACAAACTCCCCCCTTTGGCAGATTTTTGGCTAAAGACCCTAAGTAATCAGAGATAGATAGCAGCAGAAAGAAATGACTGCAGAAAAATAGAATTTCTAATTAAGCAAGTACCAAAATATTCTCCCCCTCTTTAGCCACAAATGGGCCAAAGATACATGTTCATAAAAGTTATACAGTTATCCAGAAAAAAAATAATAAGAGCAGCAGCAGAAAAAAAACTGAACACACTTCCAAACTCCACCAGGTACCAGCACCAACCAGCAACACCACCAAACAGCAACCAACCTTTAAGCACTGTCATCAGACTCAGAGGATTCGGGCTTCTTCCTTTTCTTGTGAGCAATGTCAGCATTCTTCTCTTTGTCTGATGTCTCAACATCCTTAGAGACATCTGGATTCGTTTCAGCATTTGAACTTTCTTGATTCAAAGGAACAGAAATGCCACTGACTGAGTGGTTCTCGTTCAGAATTCTTGAAACAATTTTAGCTATTGCTTGACTAACATAGGCTGACCCTTCCCTATTTGCAATTTCAGGGGGAACTGAAGAAGAAGGATGAGATGGATTACCAGAGGCAGAAGCTTGGGACTTTCCTGCATGTCTTGTTCTCAACTCTTTGACCTTGGTGGGGTTAGTTCCCACTTTTCTACGAGAAGAGATCTCCAGGACTTCAGAGTCCAGACAAGAAGAGATTGTCCTAGAATCTTGATCAGAGGAAGAGGTTGAAATAGTCGTATTGGATGATGATGGTGTTTGAGACATTTTGACAGTCTTAGAGGACCAACAGCAACTGAAGAGAAAATTCTGATTGAGAGACTGGGTTTTGATGAGGAGACGAGAGGGGAAGGAAGAAAAGGAGTGTCTATTCAACTTCTTAAAAGAATTGAAGGAAGTGGGAAAATATAATTTTAACCCAATCAGAACAAGCATAACTCCTTTAATCCTTGTTTTAAGCAAAATTAATTGCTACAATTCCTCATGTTGGCAAATACCCAACTTACCCTTCAAGTTTTCAAATTGATTTGCATCAAGAGCCTTGGTAAAAATGTCAGCCAGCTGTAGCTCAGTGGCAACATGTTCCAATTTGATTGTCTTCTCTTCTACAAGGTCTCTGATAAAGTGATGTCGTATGTCAATATGTTTGGTCCTACTATGCTGAATGGGATTCTTGGAAATGTTGATTGTGCTCAGATTCTCACAGTACAATGTCATAACATCTTGTGTGACATTATACTCAGTAAACATCTGTTTCATCCAGATCATTTGAGAGCGGCTACTACCAGCTGCAATGTATTCAGCTTCAGCAGTAGAAAGAGACACACAATTCTGTTTCTTGCTGAACCAGGAAACCAGATTATTTCCCAAGAAGAAACATCCTCCAGAGGTGCTTTTTCTATCATCAGCGCTACCAGCCCAATCAGCATCACAGTAGCCAGTCAGAGCTGGTTCACAGCCATGAGAATACATCAACCCATAGTTGTAAGTTCCACTCACATACTTCAAGATTATCTTCACTTGATTGATATGACTGATTTTGGGATCAGCTTGGTATCTTGCACAAACTCCAACTGCAAAGGCAATATCAGGTTTGCTGGCAGTTAAGTACAACAAGCTTCCTATCATGCTTCTGTACAGACTTTGATCCACCTTAACCCCACTTGAATCTTTGGAAAGCTTTAGATGAGTAGGAGCAGGAGTCCTTTTGTGACTTGCATTCTCCATACCAAACTTCTTTACAATGTTCTTAGCATACTTGCTTTGAGATAAGAAGATTGAGTCCTCCATCTGTGAGACTTGCAGCCCAAGAAAATAAGTTAGTTCTCCCATGAGACTCATTTCGAATTCAACCTGCATCTGGTCAGCAAAGTGTTTAACCATATGTTCTGACATTCCTCCAAACACTATGTCATCAACATATATTTGGGCAACCATCAACTTCCCTCCTTCAGTTTTGACAAAGAGAGTTTTGTCCAAGCCTCCTTTTCTGTAGCCTTTGTCTGAGAGAAACTTTGTTAACCTGTCATACCATGATCTAGGAGCTTGTTTCAGGCCATATAGAGCCTTTCTCAATTTGTAGACATGATCAGGGTGGGTTGGATCCACAAAGCCTTTAGGTTGTTCCACATAAGCTTCCTCATTTAAGTACCCATTTAGAAAGGCACTTTTCACATCCATCTGAAATAACTTGAACTTCAGAAGACAAGCAATTGCCAATAGAAGTCTGATTGATTCCAGTCTGGCTACAGGTGCAAAGGTTTCATCAAAATCAACCCCTTCAACCTGGGTGTATCCTTGAGCAACAAGTCTTGCTTATTTTTGGTGACAACTCCTTCAACATCTGACTTGTTCTTGAAAATCCATTTTGTCCCAATGATGTTAGTTCCTTCAGGTCTAGGAACCAGTTCCCAAACTTCATGTTGCTTGAATTGGTTCAGTTCATATTGCATTGCACCAATCCAGTATTCATCAGTTAAAGCTTCCTTGACATTTCTTGGTTCCATTTTGGACACAAAACAAGAGTTTGAGATGATTTCTCTAGATCTTGTAGTGACTCCACTGTTGGGATCTCCTATGATGAGCTCTTTTGGATGATCCTTCTGAATTCTGATGGAAGGGATCTTGCTAGCTTCCTTTGATTCAGATTCTGTTGTGGTGGAGTTGGGTAGATCATTCTGTTGGATTGAAGTCTCAAAGAATGTCTCAACAGTACAAGGAACATCTATTTCTTCATGATAATCATCAATTATAACATTTATTGATTCCATCATGGATTTGGTTCTGGAATTGAATACTCTATAAGCTCTGCTGTTTGAGGAGTATCCTAGAAATATGCCTTCATCACTTTTAGGGTCCAGTTTTCTTCTTTGTTCACGATCAGCCAGAATATAGCATTTGGTGCCAAACACATGAAAGTACTTCACAGCTGGTTTTCTCTCTTTCCAGAGTTCATATATGGTGGATGAGGTTCCCTTTCTCAAGGTGACCCTGTTATGAACATAGCAGGCTGTATTCATAGCTTCAGCCCAAAAATACATAGGAAGTCTTTTGGCATGTAACATTGCTCTGGCAGATTCCTGTATGGTCCTGTTTTTTCTTTCCACAACTCCATTTTGCTGAGGTGTTATAGGAGAAGAAAATTCATGACTAATTCCTTCTGAAGAACATAAATCATCAAACTTGCTGTTTTCAAATTCCTTGCCATGATCACTTCTGATTCTGACAATACACCCTTCCTTTTCTCTTTGAATTCTTTTGCACAATTCTTTAAAAACTTCAAATACATCAGATTTTTCCCTAATGAAATTAATCCAGGTGAATCTGGAAAAATCATCCACAACCACATAGGCATATCTTTTTCCACCAAGACTCTCTACTTGCATTGGTCCCATCAGATCCATATGAAGAAGTTCTAGAACCTTAGAGGTGGTCAGATGTCTTGACTTTGGATGTGACATCCTAGTCTGCTTACCAACCTGACATTCACCACAAACTCTTTCTTCATCAATTTGCAGTCTTGGAATCCCTCTGACTTCCTCCAAGGAGATAATCCTCTTCATACCTCTTAGATGAAGATGGCCAAGTTTTTGGTGCCACAGTTTCACCTCTTTTTCTTCTTTTGCAATGGAACACACAGATGAGAAATTAGTGTTCTCAGGCTCCCACAAGTAACAGTTGTCTTTAGATCTGACTCCTTTCATTACTATTTCTTGTTTGTCATTGATTACAAGACATTCAGATTTTGAGAAATTGACCTTGAATCCTAGATCACACAATTGACTGATACTAATGAGATTAGCAGTCAGCCCTTTTACCAGCAGTACTTCATTCAGACTTGGAACTCCAGGACAGTCCAAATCACCAACTCCTTTGATTTCACCTTTAGCACCATCTCCAAAGGTCACAAAACTGGTGGTGTGAGGCTTAACATTATTGAGGAGGTTCTTGATTCCAGTCATGTGTCTGGAACATCCACTGTCAAAGTACCAGTCTTCCTTTGCAGAGACCCTCAGGGAAGTGTGGGCTATCAGGGCAGTAGCCTTTTTCTTCCATTTAGGAGCATGTGGTACCTTTTTAGACTTAGGTTTGACACCTGAGTTCTGATTAGGGTATCCATGCAATCTGAAGCAGAAGGGATTTATGTGGCCATATCTCCCACAATGATGACATCTCCATCTTTGGTACCTTTTCTTCATATGTCTCTGTTCCTGATGATGAGAGTTGTGTTGAGACATTTGTTTTGACATTTGCTTATCAGTACCAGATTTCTTTGCTTCCATAAATCCTAGTCCAGGTTTATTTCCCACATTTTGTCCAATCTGAAGGATCTCTTCCAATTTGTCTGTTCCATTTGTCAGCATCTTGACAGATTTGGTCATTTGATTCAGTTGTGAGTTCAACAATTGAACTTCTCCTTCTAGATGACTTATAGTTTCAAGGTTTGCCCTTTTTTCAGCCTCCAGCTTTATGATGAGCTTTGATTGTTTCTCATTCTGCACACAGACTTCAGTACTTCTGATACACAATTTCTTGTAAGTATCAGCCAGTTCTTCAAAAGTCACCTCTTCATCACTGATGTCACTTTCAGAGGTACAAACACCAGTTAAAGCAGTAACTAGTTTGGCAGATTCTTCTTCAGAATTACTTTCTGAATCACAGTCAGACCAAGTAACAGTCATTCCTTTCTTTTGTTTCTTAAGAAAGGTAGGACATTCAGCTCGAATATGCCCATATCCTTCACAACCATGGCATTGAATTCCTCTTCCTTGATTTCCCTTCTCTTCTGACTTTGGTCTTCTGATGAGTTTGTTGAACTGTCTTCCAAGCATGGCTATAGCTTCTGAAATATTTTCTTCAACATCAGTGTTGGACACAAGTGCTATGCTCTTGTTCTTCTTGTCACCATTATCAGTGATCCCCATCTCAAAAGTCTGAAGAGACCCAATAAGTTCATCCACTTTCAACTTGCTGATGTCCTGGGCTTCCTCTATGGCAGTTACCTTCATTGCAAATCTTTTAGGCAAGGATCTGAGAATCTTCCTCACCAGTTTTTCTTCTGACATCTTTTCTCCCAGTGCTCCTGAGGTGTTGGCAATCTCCAAGATGTTCATGTGAAACTCATGAATGGTTTCATCTTCCATCATTTTTAGATTCTCAAACTTGGTAGTCAACATCTGAAGCCTTGACATTTTTACTTTGGAAGTGCCCTCATGAGTAGTTTTGAGAGTGTCCCAAACTTCCTTGGCCAGTTCATATTGATGTACTAGTCTGAAAATGTTTCTATCAATTCCATTGAACAAGGCATTTAAAGCTTTGGAATTTCCCAGGGCTAACTCATCTTCTTCTTTACTCCAATCTTCCTCAGGCTTCAGACTGATTGTCCCATCTTTCTCAGTTATGGTGGGATGGATCCATCCTTTGTCAGCAGCTCTCCAAGCCTTTTTGTCCAGAGATTTTAAGAAGGCAATCATACGAGGTTTCCAGTAGTCATAATTAGTTCCATCCAGAATGGGTGGTCTATTTCCAAAAACTCCTTCTTTGTCCATAGTGCCAGAAAGTGATATCCCTAGATCTCACCCAGTAATACAGGCAGGGTGCCTGCTCTGATGCCAATTGAAATTCTGGCTGCAGATACTCAATGTCACGTTTAATGTTATGACACCGTATCTGACTTTCTATAAGACAGTAAATACAAAAACAGTAAAGAACACAGTCAATTGTTTACCCAGTTCAGTGTGCAACAACACCTACTCTGGGGGCTACCAAGCCAGGGAGGAAATCCACTATAAGAGATGTTAATTTAGGAATAAACCAACCAGTTTATCTCCTTCACTTAAGACCTACCCAATGCAATTTCAATCTAAGTACAACTTAAACCTGAGTTCCTACTCACTCCCCCTCAATCACAGCAGTGATACATAAAACAATTTGACTAATGAATTGATGAAGACACTCTTCAAAAACATACACTTGATTAAGCTTCACAGCTTTTTAATCAAGCAACACAACCACTCTTGCTTCACAGCTTTGAGTGATACACACATCTAACTTGACTCTGCTTCACAGCTTTAGTCAAGAAACATTCAAACACTCTTGCTACAAAGCTTTGAGTGCTACACAACCCTTACAATTAAAAACCTATTCCAAGTCACTTATCACAATGATAATTGCTTGAAGTACAATAATTAAACCTATACAGTTTACAAATGATCTTCTGACCAAAAAGGGATTACTTGCAAAACAGCAGCTCTGTTGAATATATAGCAGCTGCATCTTCAGTTAGGGTTTCCACAAAAATCTAGGGTTAATTCCATTTGACCTTAAGACTAGGTAACAGGACTTTATCAACCAGGTTAGGGTTGAGCTAGGTTAACCCAAAGAAAACGCAGGATTCTGTTCTGGAAAGACTGAGTCAGTTTCCTGAAAAAGCTCAGAATTAACCAAACTGCAAACCTGTTAGTTCAGAACAGTATGTCTTAACATCTGTTATGACATCTGAAAAACCTGTCTACTGATTTAGGAAAATGTGATCATTTTGCAAAATGCTCAGATACACACTTATAAACATCAGTACCTGAATGGCAATATTTTTCTGCAAAGGTACCTAACGAATCAGTACAAACTAAACTAGAATGTTATGACATCAGTCATGACATTCACACATACACTTGGGTTTTACCAAAAATGCAAGCCAATAACTAAACAACTACAATTGTTATCTTTTTTCTACCCTCAGTGAACGTTGGTAGTTCATCGTCAATGAACGACGATGCTATGATATATTTTCTCTCTACCTTTAGTGAAAGTTGGTAGATCACCATCAGTGGAAGTTGGTGTTTGTTATCTTTTTGCTACCCTCAGTGAAGTTGGTAGTTCATCATCAGTGAACGGAGGTGCTATGATATATTTTCTCTCTACCTTCAGTGAAAGTTGGTAGATCACCATCAGTGGAAGTTGGTGATTGTTATCTTTTTGCTACCCTCGATGAATGTTGGTAGTTCATCGTCAGTGAACGGCAGTGCTATGATATATTTCCTCTCTACCTTCAGTGAAATTTGGTAGATCACCATCAGTGGAAGTTGGTGTTTGTTATCTTTTTGCTACCCTCAGTGAATGTTGGTAGTTCATCGTCAGTGAACGACGGTGCTATGATATATTTTCTCTCTACCTTCAGTGAAAGTTGGTAGATCACCATCAGTGGAAGTTGGGGATTGTTATCTTTTTGCTACCCTAAGTGAATGTTGGTAGTTCATCGTCAGTGAACAACGGTGCTATGATGTATTTTCTCTCTACCTTCAGGGAAAGTTGGTAGATCACCATCAGTGGAAGGTTGTGATTGTTATCTTTTTGCTACCCTCAGTGAATGTTAGTAGTTCATCGTCAGTGAATGGCGGTGCTATGATATATTTTCTCTCTTCCTTCAGTGAAAGTTGATAGATTACCATCAGTGGAAGTTGGTGATTGTTATCTTTTTGCTACCCTTAATGAATGTTGGTAGTTCATCGTTAGTGAATGGCGGTGCTATGATATATTTTCTCTCTACCTTCAGTGAAAGTTGGTAGATCACCATCAGTGAAAGTTTGTGATTGTTATCTTTTTGCTACCCTCAATGAATGTTGGTAGTTCATCGTCAGTGAACGGTGGTGCTATGATATATTTTCTCTCTACCTTCAGTGAAAGTTGGTAGATCACCATCAGTGAAAGTCGGCGTTTGTTATCTTTCTGCTACCCTCAGTGAACGTTGGTAGTTCATCGTCAGTGAACGGCGGTGCTATGATATATTTTCTCTCTACCTTTATGAAATTTAGTAGATCACCATCAGTGGAAGTTGGTGTTTGTTATCTTTTTGCTACCCTCAGTGAACGTTAGTAGTTCATTGTTAGTGAACGGCGGTGCTATGACATATTTTCTCTCTATCTTCAGTGAAAGTTGGTAGATCACCATCAGTGAAAGTTGGTGATTATTATCTTTTTGCTACCCTCACTGAACGTTGGTAGTTCATCGTCAGCGAACGGCGGTGCTATGATATATTTTCTCTCTACCTTCAGTAAAAGTTCGTAGATCACCATCAGTGGAAGTTGGTGATTGTTATCTTTTTTCTACCCTCAGTAAATGTTGGTAGTTCATCGTCAGTAAACGACGGTGCTATGATATATTTTCTCTCTTCCTTTAGTGAAAGTTGGTAGATCACCATCAGTGGAAGTTGGTGATTGTTATCTTTTTGCTACCCTCAATGAATGTTGGTAGTTCATCGTTAGTGAACGGCGGTGCTATGATATATTTTCTCTCTACCTTCAGTGAAATTTGGTAGATCACCATCAATGAAAGTTGGTGATTGTTATCTTTTTGCTACCCTCAGTGAACGTTGGCAGTTCATCATCAGTGAACGGCGATGCTATGATATTTCTTTTCCTTCTATCTTCAGTGAACGTTGGTAGCTCACTATCAGTGAACGTCAGTGTTGTTTTTTCTTTTCCTTCTACCTTCAGTGAACGTTGGTAGCTAACTGTCAGTGAACGTCAGTGTTGTTTTTTCTTTTCCTTCTACCTTTAGTGAACGTTGGTAGCTTTACCTCCAGTAGGAGTTTGTGTATCCTTTGACCATTTTACCATCCTCTCTGGGTCAGGTCTTTTGATCCACCAGTGATTTATTTTCCTGGTCGGGTCGCTCTCTTGGTTCTTTATTATTGTTACACCCCCAATGGTGTTTTGCGTCTCTTTGGTCTTACTCATATGCATTCATGCTCATAAACATTGCATGGCATCTTAGGGCCAAAAATATGGTTTGTTTTATATTTAAGTATCTTCGATCGCGTCGACACGAAGATTTTTTTCAACCTTCGTATCTCCGGATAGAAGAAACTTAAATAAGGGCAGCTGTTGTACCCCAATTTTTGCCCCTAAGATCCCTTCACCATAACATATTGATTCAATCCCAACGACATCACATTAGGGCTTTTGGTGCTCCTCCATATCTTTAGCTTTGCTCTTTGAGGAATCACTAAGCACCTTGACTTGTTTTTCTTGTGTAATCATTCATGTTTTGTTTTGACTTTACTTTTAATTAATAAAATGCAATGATGGTTTATCTTACTTGTCAACAATGTAGGTAAAGGCAATAGGGGTTAGTAAGTTGATCCATGGGTTCATGAGTTTATTTCCATGACCTAGTCAATGAAGCTTGAGAAGTTAAAACCTCACCATTGAATTTGTTTTGGAAGGGATAGCATGGCAAGCTTATTTTGGTTCTCCACATTTCAAGAGTATCAAATTTGATCCAAAAAGTACAAGGGGTTGATTGAAGGAGTTATCATGCTTGGGAAAGGCCTTGTTCCCATTGATCACAAGTGAATATTTCTCTCAATTCTCAATATATGGAAGTGGTTGTGGTTACTATGAATTCTCATTTTTCATCTTTAATAACTTCCATTAACAAAGCAAGGGTGTTGGTACAAGAAGGTGGTTCAAAATTGTCAAGGTTACTCCAAGCATTTTCTTGATCTAGGAGCTAGGGTTTTGAACTTCAAAGGAGTATATCTTGCTCATCTTTTGGTATTTTTGAGTGATTCCAAATACATCATTCTCTTTAAAGGGTTATTAACAAATCACTTCAAAAGTTCCAAGGAGTTTGCATGTGGAAGAAACTTGATGAGGAAGAAAGATTACAAGTCCTCCAGATGAATCCCGAATTTCTCATGTGTGACTTCAAATGATCATAACTTGGTCAATTTTTATCACCTTGAGCCAATTATTTTTCCATAATGATATTGATGATGTGAAATTTATACCTTCTTTTATGTGCAAAGACCCCTTGAGCTGAGAATGCCATTGTTCAGAAGTTGGCACTTTGAAACTAAAGTTTTCACCAAGTCAGAAGTTTGAAATCTTTGTTTTGGCTTCTAATCACAAGATTTACACGCGTTTTTGATTTAAACTTGATTAACAAACTTGCCAGGAGTGTTTAACACCTCAAAACGCAATCATTGGATAAGTTTTGGTGAAAATTAGATCACACTTAACTCGTGCATCAGGTTTGCACGAATTCCCTCCAAAATGCATCATTCACTCTTCCTTTTGATCCCATTTGCTTCTCCTATAAATACATGAACTATTCCATTCATTTTCTCAAGCTTGGATAGCCAGAATCACCCTGCCAAACTTGTTCCATAACTTAGAATTCAGCAACTTCAAAATCCATATACAAGCGTTTTTTAATCCAATTTTTTCGTCAATTCACCTTCCCCGATCTTCCCTGAAGCTAAACATATAATTACATTCAAGAATCATGCCCTATATTGCTCTATAGAAGTCCAGTTTCAGAGCTCTGCAACTCAGCTTCAATAGGTAGATTCCTTCACCAATTCTTCAAAACTTTAATATCATTGTGATGCTCTCATTTCCCTGGTTCTAGTCTCAACACTTACTTTTTACTGGAAACACGTTTTTTCCATGAAATTTCAAATCCCTTTTAAAAAATTTCTTTCCAAATTGTTTGAGCTACAGTTTATATAAATTTGGCGCGAGGGTATGGTTTTCTTCGTCTTGAAGAGACGAAGCGAATGACATAGGTCCGAGCTTCTGATTTTACAGTTTGAGAGACCTGCAATTCAGGTTGGCTGGAGTTTGAAGATGACCAACGTGGCATCTTCCAACCAATGATGGCACACACTTGTTATTTTTGAATTCTGATTTAATAATTGATTCAGTGCTTTATTCACTAATGACCATGATATGCACAGTGCGCCAGATCCCTTGGATTTGATTACTAACGCGTTTTGACTCTCATCCAATGGTCCACATATTTTTTACTTTTATTTTCTTTTCTTATTTTTTATATTTAATTGTTTTAAACTTCAAAAAATCATAGAAAATTCATTTTAAGTCCAAAAAATCTGAAAAAATAATGAAAAATATTTTTGATTATTCTCTTTCTGATTTTTATTTTTTGACAATTTAATTTTGTGTTTTGGTATTTTTATAAATTTACACTTTATTTGATTTGTTTTAAATGTTTAAAAAATACTTTTATGCATTTTTAAATTCTGAAAAAATTATGGAATGATCCAATGATATTGTGACAAATATTGGTGACCTCATTTTATTTTTCTTTCTGACTTTGCTATTTTTTTTATCATTTTTGGCTTATTTTACCCGTTTCTTCTAATTATAAAAATAGTTTCTGACTTTTAAAAAATTTCAAAAAAATTTATAAAATGATTTTAGTTCATTTCTGATTTTTCTATGGTCTTACTTTTTATTTCTTGATTAATTAGAACATAGTTGATATTTTTCTCTTTTATTTCTATTTTTAAACCTTATTTTTAAATCTTTTTCTATATATTAAAATGTAATATTATTTTGTGACTATTTTCTGGTTGATCTTGGGTTAAATTTTTTATCATGAACTTTATTAATATCATTGGATCCATGGTGTTGAGTCTAACTCCAGAAAAATGGATGAATGATTTTAATAATAGTTTGATTAAATTTAATTCAAAAGTGTTTTATATATTGTCTCTCACCCCTCTTCATGTCATCCCCTTCTTATTGCACTAAATATTGTTGGAGCATGATCTCTATATCATGTCTCAAACAAATAGTGCATAGATTGCTATTGACCGGCCTCAAAATAGGTGCGACTTCTATATAAGTCCACTTACGGTTGCTTAACATAGCGCTAAATTTTGTCCCGATTCGAATGAATGATCATTCGTGGTCCAAAATTATGATTGCAAGCCCAAGTATGTTAATTTTATCTCTTTGTTCCAATAACCTTGAGATTTATTATGTGGAGGCTTTGGTTCTACCAATCCTCTAATGGATCTACAATACCTTTGGTCAACGCAGATCACTTAAACATCATTGATCATTAAATGATACTCATAAGGATTCCAAATGGATGATATACTTGACAAAAAGCAAATACAACTTGTTGTGTCGAGGCTTTGGTTCTACCAATCCTCTAATGAGTTCCAAATGCAAGTTTCAAGATGATCATCCAACTAACCACTAATCACTAATAATTATCTTTATCCTTTATTCTTTTATATGCCCCCATTTTATTTTTATGCACTATTTACTTTTAGCATTTACATTTCATGCCATTTTCATCTTTGCTCATTTGAGTATTTACTTTCTTGTCATTTTTATTTTTGCTCACTTGAGTTTTTTTTTAAAACACCTAATAATCAACATAAACCCTAAAAATATTTAATGATACTTGGACTATTTGGTTACTATCCTTGGCATTATGGAGCATTGGACCTTTTTGGACTTAGGATTAGAAACCTTGGCCTATGATTGGAGACCTTGCGATCTTATCTGATTATTTTGTCTGGAGCTCTTGAGGTTTACCTCAAGACATTGGGTTGTTTGTTTGTTTTGTGTGCAGGTTATTGTGATTACACCCTTTGTTTGTAATCTGAAATTCACCTGTATACAGCCTTTTCTCTGCCCAATTTTTGTGAAGACTTAATACACTTGAAGTTTGGTTCTCACAAAAGGTCTAGTATCATTGCTTGTTTGGTTTCAATCCAAAGAATGGGAATTCTATCTTGGCTCATAGTGTCAAGTATTGGCTTCTTGTTGGTTAGATGGTTCTTATCCCTAGCTTTTACCTTATGCTTTAGGATAGTCTCTTTTTCTCCTCCCATCTTCTTTAATTTCAAAAATCTTCTCCCTCCTTTTGATAACTCTTCTTGTTTTAAACTTGAACCACTTTCATAATAAACTTGGACTTAGGTCCATGAATTTTCAAACATTTTCATAAATAAACTTCTAAACTTAATAATACTTTGACATTTTTGTGAGAAGACTAAAAGTCAATCAATCTCATTTCAAACCATTTTTCCACTTTGGCTTTTATCTTTAAAATTTTCTCAAAAAGATTGAACCCTTGTCAATCCTTGTAGTGATGCAAACAACTATACTTCTACAATATGTAGTGAAGAGAGATATTTTCCACTTGGGTGTTGAGTGAGGCATTGTTGATTTTAAAATTCAAGCCATATCCTCCACTTTGAGATGATGCAAATTCTCCTGTCTCACGATTGTGGGTAGTAAGTATGTTTTCCACACGGACAATGATGATGATGTTTTATCTCATAAAATTGACCAACACATTTGTGTTTTAAATTTTTTAAAAGAGGAACTACGTGTACCCTGATCCCCTATTGCACGAAAAGGTGGTACGTAGGCACTAAGGTTCGCAACCGCGACGGGTGCAAAAATCATAAAAAATATGTTTCTTTTCTCACCTCCACCATCCATTTTTATACAACATTTTTTATAGTCAAAATATACAGATTTTTACAAAGAGGTTCCTATGGAGTACCGTAGATGTTTAGGGTGCTAATACCTTCCCTTTGCATAACCAACCCCCTTACCTAGAATCTTCCCCTTCTTTTTGGGTTATTCGCTCTTTTCCCATTCCTTTGGAAACAATAAAGCACGGTGGCAATTTTTATTTTGATTTGTATAAGTCTAGTCAATCCAATGGCATAGTCTTAAACATTTCTACCGCTACAGCAACATCGAAGGGTCATCGAGGGACTATGATCTTTTAACCAGAGGGTCTTTGCTAAAATTTCTCACATTCGAGAGACGTAACTGTTTTTAAATCTGAGGCAACAAGTGAGGGTCATCCTAGAGGTGCGCGTGTGAGAAGTGCGCTATATTTCAGTTATTAGTCTTGAGATTAGGTTATCTAACACTTTTTATGTTTTTCCATGCACGCCTAATTAATCCAACAGTTAAATATATATACAAGTGCTGGAAAGTAAAAATACAGAAAGTAACCTACGCTATTACATCACTTCGGAGATGGGGAAGTAAAAACCATAAAATGGGGGTAAAAAATGTAAAAGGGTCCTAATTAGCTATTACAAACTTTGGACAGTTACAATATTGAAAAAAATGCGGAAAAAATAAATAAACGCGCGAAGATTGGAGAGGGAAAGATATCTATTAAAATTCTAAGTATCAAAAATATTTTTGGTGTTTTTATTTAGAAAAATAATTGAATGATAATTAAAGCCTAATTCTAATTATATTTTAATTAATAAAAAAACTTAAAGTGATTAAATTAGTTAATTTTTATTATAAAATAAAGTTAATTAATTAAAATTTATATCTATTTTTTTATTTTTATGATTTTATTAAAAAGAAAGTGATTAAAAAAAGAAAATAAATAGATTAAAAATAAAAATAAAAAAATACTATGGGCCTGCTTCGTGAAAAGCAGATGGGGGTGCAAGGGGAGAAATTTGCTTGCAATGTCTGATTTGATGATCAATGGCTTTGGTGCCCTAATAATGGTAAAACATCATTTATGCGTTAAACTTTACATGTAATGCACCTATCCTCTTCTAATGATGTATAGGAGGAGATCAAAAATGTTAGTAATGATTAAAAACGCAAGAAAAACATAGTTTTGATTTTTACCAATTTCAAAAACTGGTGTGATGCGCAAATCGTGTTCTGATGCTCGAGGAGTACATCTATGGATATAGATCAACTCCTTTGATCTTCAGAGGGTGAATGCTAGCCTTAGCTTGGATTGAAACTTGCTGAAAATGTGAGATATAATTTTCACAACTTCTTTGAATTTTGGAGAATTTTTGGAGAGCTTTTGTGCAAATGATTTCGTGTTCCTTTGGCATGGCTTTGCTTGCCTTTATATAGAGAATGAAATAGGAGCCAACAAGTATGGAAAGGGACAAGGTATTCATGCCCATGAAATCAATATTCCAACACATTGAAAACTTGCCTTCTTTAAATGATTCTTGTCTCTTAGATGCCTTGCATGAATCTGGACATGTTGTTGGCTTGTATTTGTGCTGACAAATATTACATGGAATCAATTCATGAAGCCATGGTTTAAACAAGAATCAATTTTTTAAAACTTGTGAATTTGAGTTATTTCTTTGCCATTTTGAGTCTTACACGTTTTGGCAAGGTTGTAATGAGTTTCCATGAGTTGTCATGAGTTGTCTTGGGCCTTTGGATGGTTGAAACAAAAAGCCCAAGCCTTTATACCATTATTTCATATTTTATTTTATTTTATTTTCATTTAAATGAATAAAAATTCAAATAAAAGAAATAAAAATCATAAAAAATATGTGAATGGATTTAGAGTTCCTCTAACATCTTATGAACATGTTTGAACATCAAAAGTAAGGCCCACTAGTTCAAAACTTCAATTTTGCTCATTTTGCATTTCATGAATTTCTTCAAAACTTCCCAACTTGTGCAACTCATAACTTGCTCAATTTTCATAATTTGAAGATGATATTTGACTTTTTATAAAGCTCAATGTGTTCTCTACAATCTCTATGTTTATCATTTTTGCTTTTGAAGACTTTATCTTGATGTTAGTTTCCTTGATAAAACGTGCGTTTTCTTGACTTTTGAAAATGACCTATAATGTATTAGCTCATATCTTCCAAATGAAGCATTTTTTTGGATTTGAGAATAACAAAAAACTTGTAGAGAATTGAATTTTATTCAAAATGGGATTTGGTTGGGAAAAAGTTGATGAAGCATGTGAAAGTTATGCCTTGTCAAAGTTCAGTTGACTTCTCCTAAGGAAAGCCTAATTTGACAATTCTTGACTTTTGATGATTTGAGAGCTTTCATTTTGGAATCATGGCCAACCCTTGATAAAATGATGAATGTCACTTAAAAATGTTGATGTTGACCAAAAATATTGAAGTTTGACTGTATGTTAACCACAGTTGACATTTTGACCAATACAGTTGATTTTTAATCACCTGAGCCATTGACTGAGCAAACTTGTGACGCAAGACTTGAAACTTGACATGAACCTTGTTGAGGACCTAAGTGGAATCATAGAAGCCATTTGAGACCTTTTCAAACCAAATTTCATCGAGAAACTCCAAACCCTAGTTGTAGTTCTTTGGCTTAGGAGGAGCATCTCGACTAGTCAAGACTTGAGTGTCTTGAATATCTGAGAAGCCTTAAAAGAATGTCTTGAGAAGAAAGGGGAGGGAAATATTTAGGGTACAACACTACTCTACTCAATATGACTAGTAAATCCCCAAAGGTCGTATGGCACCATGTCTACTTTCTAGAGCACGAATGTAGCATTATCTGCCTTCGGGCATTTTTCTTTTGAAAATACCTCTTCATGTAGAACATGTTAATTCCTTTATATGCCAATGCGTTAGCCTCCAAAGGTCGAGTTGCGGTAGGAAGAAAAATTAATATTGTTCATAAAAAACACAAAAACAAACAGAAAATTTTGAGCCAGACTACGGTGCTCTGTTTCCTTGAAAGGGATACATAAGCATTTGGTCGCAAGGCTCACACGAGCAAAACTATAAATATTCCTTTTTTCCCCGTGTTTTCTTTTGCATGCATTCCCTCTCTACATTTTCCTTTAGCTCGTAAGCTTTAGATTAGAACACACCCTTTAATTAGAATAACAAGAGTGGATCCCGTGGAGTACCACGGATGTGAGGGGTGCTAATACCTTCCCCTTGCGTAATCGACCCCCTTAATCATATCTCTCGGTCGCTTGATTGTGATTTCACCCTTCTCAGGATTACTCAATGTTTAACTTTTCTTTCATGTGGGATAAAAAACATTCAATGGCGACTTCATTGATTTTCTCTCAATTATTTTCGTTCAGTTGTTTCAGCTGGAGACTTCACCGGGGAAAGAGATGGTCCTGCCGGTCCATCACAAAGTCACTCCTAGATTTTCTTGTTTTATTTTATTTGGGTGTTTATCTTTATGCTTTATAGCTTGTTCATTTGTACATGTTTATCTGAGCATATGTTTGTATTGCATCTTTATTGCTTTCCATATGCTGGTGTTGTAGTGGATTTTGTGTTTCCTTGTTGGGTGGGTGTTACTATTGAGGTAAAAGGCCTAATACTCAGGCTTGAGTTGTAAACTCTTAGGAACACATAGGAATAGAGTGGAACATGACGGCTAGTGGATGTAGATATTTCTAGTGCAGTCATGTCGTCCATGCTCATATGAGGTTTAAATGAGGTACTATCATCATCACATAGGTGTACGATGATAGTATTTTCACGAGAACCTATGATTTTGAGTTACCATTTGATCTTACCCTGACCTCGATTTCACTCATAAATGGGGCGGGATTGATCTTACAGGTACCATTGGTGACTCTGTGGTTCATTTGGTTCAAATCTAGATTTTTGTTGATGACTATGGTTCTTTGGTTTATGTTCCGGACCTTTGATTATAGTATTCTTGGCACATTCAGAAATAGCACAACGGATAATCAATTTTGTGGAAACCTTGATTCCATGTTGTTGCACTTGCATCATAGCATCTTGATTTGCAAAAAAGAAGAAGAAGAATGTATGTGTATAAAAGAAAGAGAAGTTAATCTGTATTTGCATTTCATTCCCAAGGAATCGTGCTTGTAAACCTTGTGTTGTGATTTTCCATCTCTCGCTAGATCAAAATCAAAATTAAAAGCATGCGGGTTTCTTGAAAATGATTGAATATGGCATTGCATCCACTCATATACCTCATGCATCTTCATGCATTCATAACAGGTACTCGGTGTTGGGGAAAATTCTCATTCAGACTTGGTATTCTCTTCATAACTGTAGGCTTAAATCCTCATTGTTATGTGTTCAAAGCCCGTGTATGGAATAACTCAAAGGAGGATTGACCGAGATGAAAGGACATGGGGCTGTTTGTGTTAGACATGAAAAGTCATGGTCCATGGTCAAGAATTTCTGAAAGATGAAAATCTTCAATTGAAGACTCAGTTGAGTCGGGTATGAAAGTTCTGAAAGCATTGTCAACAAAGGAAAGTGGTCATATATATGTTGTTGCAACAGAAGTTGTCTTTCATCCCCATCCTATGGGACCTTTTTCAAATCATGAAATACTTTGTGGGTCTCATCCATAACTTCGTGTTCCCAGATTTTCTCGTCAGCAGCTAGTTTCTGGTCTCCAAGTGAATCCATGGGGCAAAGCTTATCGGGAGAGATAGAAAAAACCTAAGAAGCATGTTGATACAATACCAATGACTTACATCCAGTTACTTCCTAGTCTGTTGGAAATTCAATTAGTAAAGCTTTGTTCTTTGGTTCCTCCTCCCATAAACCTCTCTCTTAATTTCAATGCAAATGCTAGATGTGTCGCCCATTCAGGGGCACCTGGTTATGATATTGAAGAATGAAAGGGATTGAATTATAAAATCCGGCACTTGTATGGCATCTTTTCCAAAGACCAGTCCCTGTTTGGCAAGCCGTTTTAGACTCTTTCTCCTCAACTGAGTGATTCTTCTGTCTAGTAGAAGACGGGGTGATGCTTCTGTGATGAAGAAGTATAAGATATCTTGTTCTTGGACATATGATGTTGTGTGTTGTAGCAGTATAGCGGCAAGCAAAAAGTAAGTTATTAATTTACCGGGTGATATAGGTTATATCGTATCATTTCCACAGAGATTGGTTATTGAATTTCCGTTCGACAAATCATTCGTTAATGAGTTTGGGGATAAATGGGTTGAAAATAAAATTATCAACAGAAAATAAATGTAAATAAAAGAAAAAATTAAGGAAGAACTTATTAAGCCTGCATATAATCTACTCATCACGGACTTAAACTTATCGACCAGTTACACTAAACTTACAATACTCCTCAGAGTCATCTAGCATTGCTCACTCTCTAAGTTATTTCTAACCCAAAGTAGAGAGAATTACTATATCATCTTGGCGACAATCTCTCAGCAAACCTCAACAACACAGCAGATATCCATATTACTCGTTTTGACAATCTCTCAACCGACACAACCAACACGGAAGCATTAATCTTCGACATCCATAAAAATTATTAGCTCTAAATCTATCTCTAGAATCCAGAAACTAACAGATAATCACCCTAGATAAGAATCTAAGCAGTATATGTCTATAACAACTCAAATCCCTAGTACATAGCAAAAATCTAAGACAACAATCAATAAATATTTGTAAAGCAAGTTTAATATAATGCCATGAGCGACAAATATACATGAGTTCCAAGTAAATACATATACAAACTCAACACATAAAGAATACACAAAGAAAAAGAGAAATGAACCATAAATCTATCTGTTTGTCAGCGTCAATCGAAGAGTAATCCACCACGATCATCCGTATGCAAGCTTCAATGTTGTTTTATAAGCTAATCCTATCAAGAAATGAAGGTTGATGGAGTTGGGATCAAAAATACCCAAAATCATCCCAAAAAAACGTGTTTTACCCCTAAATATGTGTTTCTGACTGGTCTGCATCGCCCGACGACCAAAAAACATTGTCGGATGCTCAAAACTGCATTTTTCCACACTTTAGGTCGCCCCAGCATCGCCCGACGACCAAAAAACGTCACCCGACGACAGCTGACAGTAAGTTGAAAAACCAGCATTGTTTCAGCCATAAGTTGAGAACCGTAACTCTGATTCGCGCACGGTCGAAAGCGTTGGAAAGCTTATTCAATACTCTTTCTAATAATGTCTAAATATAAATGATTGAATACCTACAAAAATGAGATAAAATCAATTAAACTAAATAATATTTACACAATAACGCAATAAATACACTATAATATAAACTATACCGAATATACACTAAAGTTGAGGTTTATTAACAAAAAGAAAATGAATTAAGCCGATGAATGCTAATTATTCACACTCAAATTCACAACAATTTAGCACTCATCAAACTATCCCCAACTTAATGTATTGTTTATCCTCAAACAAAGTCAAATAAACTTAAAGAAGCAAAAGACGATAATCAAAGAATCACGAATTAACATGTTTTGAAAACGGAAAACAAATGTATGGTTCAAACAAAAACACACACGCAAGGTAAATAATTACCACAATCCTACAACGTCAACATATAAACGAAATGAATCCTAAGTACAAAAATCATACTAAACATTCTAAAACAAAACAAGCTCAATCATGAATTACACCTAGTAAAAATTCATTGGTAGATGAAGAACACACAAAGGTGAGGGGCAAAAAAATACTCATCCACAATCTTGCAAACAATAGACTAAATTATGCAATCATCCAAAAACTCATATTGAAAATACAAAAGCAAGAATCTCAAGGGCTTTTCAAGGTTGTAATGTGGCTTGGTTAACAAACAAGGGATAAGTCCTAAAGCTAATCGAAACAAAAACTTGCCTTAACCTAAGGGAGTGATCAACTCACAAAGTCTCAAGCAAAATAATTTATATCAAACTTTTTCTTTATTCCAAATTTAAAAACAACACACATCACTTATTAACACAACATTATTCCAAACTCTTTTTGTTTTTCTTTTTCAAAGCTTTTTTCAATTTTTTCTTTCTTTTTCTTTTCACTTTTTTTTCTTTTTTTTCTCAACATCATAGTAATACTCACAAGCACATAAACATATCTCTTCTCAACTTGAATTCAACCATATCATAATGTGAATAGTCCCTACTTTCTAAGACAATGTAAAAATTCAAACTATAACTCATAGTTAAAGGTCTAAGAAAACAAAGAATCAATATCCATACAAAAAGATGAACCAAACACTCATAGACAAGCATTTAGCAAAAACAACATGGATATCGACAAAAAGCTCAAAGGGTTAACAAAAGTTCACACACTCACAAGGTGAATTGACTATTTGGCCAAGGTAGTTGTGCTCAAAATCAAATAAAATGCCTTGATCCTTTTCATGCATTCATATAATCAACACAAACAAAAGATTAAGCATAATAAAATCCAATTAAAACAAGAATTGTGTCCCCAACATAAATGAATAATGGAAAGCTTCCTCACATTTATGGGTAAAAAGGGAAACTAAAGTGATTTAAGTCATGATCAAGTAATGCAAAATGAATGAATGGTATAGTAATTATACAAATGATAAATTTCCTAAATATGTTATGCTATAGAAAGCGATAAACGAGTACTTGGCGTGTATCAACTTCAAAACATTATCATTACCATACATCCTCAAATTGAAACACTCAAATTTGTAAAATCACCAATTGCACTTCAAGCTATCGAACCGAAATTCGAGTCCAAACTACAACAAAAACAAACAGATGAAAGTAAAATAAACAAGTTGAAAAGTGAATATTTGAGATTTTAGAACAGGTTAAATTTCAACTTGCATAAACAATTAATCAACACACTACCTAAAATAATAAAATAGAAAATGATAAAACATGTTTGTTTTACGTTTTAAGCTCGACGTCTGTTATTTAAGAATGTTCCTCCAAGTTTCTTCCACCTGGTTATTCCTAACCAACACACAAGCAAACGTGAAAGGAAACAAACAATGATATAACAAATTTATAAGTATAATAAACATATACAAGTAAAAATATACAATATATATGATATCTATAAAACTAAAAAATAAAAGAATTATCGCGATGCGAAAACAATAGAACCAATCCCCGACAACGGTGCCATTTTGTTGCAGCAGTATAGCGGCAAGCAAAAAGTAAGTTATTAATTTACCGGTGATATAGGTTATATCGTGTCGTGTCCATAGAGATTGGTTATTGAATTGATGTTCGACAAATCATTCGTTAATGAGTTTGGGGATAAATGGGTTGAAAAGAAAAGTATCAATAGAAAATAAACGTAAACAAAAGAAAAAACTATGGAAGAACTTATCAAGCATGCATATAATCTACTCATCACAGACTTAAACTTACCGACCAGTTACACTCAACCTATAATACTCCTCAGAGTCATCTAGCATCGCTCACTCTCTAAGTTATTTCTAAGCCAAAGTAGAGAGAACTACTAATTCATCTCGGCGACGATCTCTCAGCCAACCTCAATAACACAACAGACATCCATATTACTAGTATTGACAATCTCTCAACCGACACAACCAACACGAAAGCATTAAGCTTCGACACCCATAAATATTGTTAGCTCTAAATCTATCTCTAGAATCCAGAAACTAACATATAATCATCCTAGATAAGAATCTAAGCAGTATATTTCTATAACAACTCAAATCCCTAGCACAGAGCAAAAATCTAAGACAACGATCAACGAAGATTTGTAAAGCAAGTTTAATATAACGCCATGGGCGACAAATATACATGAGTTCCAAGTAAATATATATACAAACTCAACACATAAAGAATACACAAAGAAGAAGAGAAATGAACCACAAATCTACCGGTTTGTCAGCATCGATCGAAGAGCAATCCACCTGGATCATCCGTATGCAAGCTTCAATGTTGTTTTCTAAGCTAATCCTATCAAAAAATGAAGGTTGATGGAGTTGGGATAAAAAATACCCAAAACCATCCCTGAAAAATGTATTTTACCCCTAAATACGTATTTTTGACTGGTCTGCATCACCCGACGACCAAAAAACATTGCCCGACACTCAAAACGGCAATTTTTCCATGCTTCAGGTCGCCCTAGCATTGCTCGGCGACCAAAAAGCTCCACCCGACGACAACTGACAATAAGTTGAAAAACTAGCACAGTTTCAGCCATAAGTTGAGAATCGTAACTCCGATTCGCGCACGGTCGGAAGCGTTGGAAAGCTTATTAAATGCTCTTTCTAACAATGCCTAAATATAAATGATTGAATACCTACAAAAATGAGATAAAATCAATTAAACTCAGTGATATTTACACAATTACGCAATAAATACACTATAACATAAACTATACCCAATATACACTAAAGTTGAGGTTTATTGACAAAAAGCAAACGAATTAAGCCGGTGAGTGCTAATTATTCACACTCAAATTCACAGCAACGTAGCACTCATCACTATGTAGAAGAAATATACCTCAAAGGTCGAGTTCTACATTCAGAGTTTATTTTCTTCTGTGTAGTAGAAGATCCTTTGGTATAGTTTCTGGATTATTGCTTTTGTGTAGTAGAAGACGAAGATTCTTTTATGAATTAGGAGATTCCCCAGAATTCAGTTGCTAAAACTTCTCTTTTATGAAGTAGGAGATGGATTTTATTTTCTTCTGTGTAGTAGAAGATCCTTTGTTACAGTTTCTGAATATTGCATTTGTGTGGTAGAAGATGGTGCTTCTTTTGTGTAGCAGGAGATGCCCCGGAATTTGGCTACTGATTTTCTATTTTGTGTAGTAGAAGATGGTTGGAATTTATTCTTTGTATTAGAAGATACTTTGTGATGCAGTTTAGGCAAGTTCGCTTGATAAAGCATTCATCACATCTTTTGAGGGAATCCTTTGTTACCATGCTAGGGCACTTGGCCATTAAATTGGAGATTGTAAACCATTCAAAGATGAAGTGAAAGGCTTGTGTGATGCAAAGATCATCAATTTCACGCCAGATGGTCGAATTTGGATTCTCCTTTGACTCAGTGGTGTCAAGACTATGAAGCGCATCTTCTGAATCAATAAGTCCATATGGAGTCTAGTCTCCTCAACTTGGAAATTTTCTAGCTTCATTTGCATCCTCATTTGTAATCTTTCTTGTTTTGTTAGGTACTTTCTTGAATGCAAAACTGGCTTATTTTTTAATATTCATCATAATACATTGAATATGTTTATCATGAATTAATCCATTCATATTCACTGAACTCTTGTGAACAAAGCAAATACCTCTGGAGGGACAATGATGAATAACATACCTAGAATCTCAAACGATATGCTATGGGATAAAACCTTGTTGACGATGTACATGCATTGTTTGAAATCTCCAAACGCCGGAGATATAAGGGAGATAGACCCTCGTCAACCCCTTTGAGCCTTGAATTAGGAGTTTCTTTTTTGTTTAGAAAAAAACCTCATTTTTGACCCGGGGCAGGGTAGTATTCAGTTAATATGATCGAATATTCAAATCTCACCAGGAGAGTGCATCTAATAATCAACCATAATGGTTATCCTTCACTTGTCAAGAGGACAAAAGATGATGATACCACAGTGGTTATCCCTCATCAACCAAACATCAAGATAGTTACCACTTTTTGGGAAGTCAAAAGACTTAAGGTCACACGACTGGTTCAAAAAGAAAAGTGAATGGAATAGAAAAAAAGAAAGGTCGCTAAGTTGAAAACTTGAAAGCAAATGACTTAGGAAAAAGTTAGAACATCTCACTAGACTTCAAAATCAAAATTCAAAAGAATTTGTCCATGCAAAAGTTAGGGAAAACAAAAAGAAAAATGAAAAGCACGAAAAGCGAAAAGGATTACCAAATAAAATCCTCAGCGAAGGAACAAAGTTGTATGATCAGACACCAAAACAAAAAAGATGAAGTGATTGTCGTGTCCAAGAAACCTCAGTGGTTCTTCGATCCTTGTAAAATCCTTATGAGAGATAACTGCTTGTATCGAGTTAACTGAATGTAGGACTGAAGAATATCATGGAGAATGGGTGGTACCAAATAATTTTTAGCTTTAAATCCTTTTTTCTAAAACCATGAACCATGCCACTTTACAACCCTAGAAAGTCCTAACTAAAGCATGAGTTAGTTTGAAGCAATACTGTAATGAGAGTACGATAATTTGACTCCTAGGAGGCTTGCTAAAAATTTTGAGTTGGTATCACTCTATATTTTTTCTTACTTTCTTTTGTATAGAAAAAACTCGATGTTTTGACATCTTTTAAATAAAAGCTTTCAACTTCAAGACAAGCATATGATTTGCATTAGAATTATCATTCTCTGATTTCCCAGAACTCTCAATTAAGAAATGATGTATCACTCTTTGTTTGGTCATAAGAGACATAATGCTTCAAGTATCTACTTGAACATGAGGAAATTCAAGTTGAGAAGTATGGTTGTGTACTAGCCTACTTTCAAGACATAAGCCAATTATCCTAAAAAGGAAAAGTTTGAGACTTTGTTGGGTATAAGAGAGTTTGTTTTCCAAATACTGTTCATTGTCGAATGCAGCCATCCTGGGGCAATCAAAGTCGAGAAGAGATATCTCGTAATTATCTAATATGGGGCATTCAAGTCGAGATTCAATCCATCAAGTGCAGTCAAATTGGGACAGTTATGTTGAGATTTGACAAATCTCTCTGAGAATCCGTTGATTAGAGGAGAATCATTTCAGAATCTGAAGGTGCACGGGCAAGTCATCTCGAGGACCCTCTACATGCAGATCCATTCATAGAACATACCTGGAACATGTTGCTGTGTTTATATTGTCGCAAGTACTTTTGTCTAATTTCGGCATGAGAGCAAGGCAAGTTTGGTTCATTACCAGCATGAGAGTCTTAAAGGTTAAGGCTTTCTGCATGCACTGTTCCTTGTCCCTAGTGAAGCAGGATGATATGTAATCTTTCTCCCCAATGCGGTCCGTTCCTGTCAAGGATTTTTGGCAGAATCATTTTAGTTACCGACCAGTGCTTTTTGACAAATCCCCGTGGAGTTAACGTATGCTTCCCCAGTGAGATTGGCACTAGTTTTCCCCATGAAGTTTGCACCTTCTCCCCTAGTGCGGCATGTTACTGTCAAGGTTTCTTGAAGAGACTTCTGTTTATTTGTGGGAGATTCTGGTTTGTATCCCCATGAAGGAGGTCGTTATTCCCGGCAGAACAATTTCTTTTCCCAGTAAAGTCCTATGTTGACATAAATCTTGCAAGGATAGCTTCCTCAGTATAGTTTATGCCAACAAATTTCTCTTAAGAGATTTTCGCTTCCCCATTGGAAGGTGTGGCATTCCCCCTAGTTGGAGCCAAGTTTTGAGGATTTTCTTGATCAACTTTGCTCTTATCCTCAGCGGAGTAAGTTTTACTTTCCCCAGTAAAGCCTGGTGGTGATGAAAATTGTACAAAATCATGTTTCCAAAATGTGGTGCATATATTGGAGTGTTAGGCAGAACTCTTTTTATCCCTGGTGATACAAGATTGTTGAGATATTTTCAATGGAGTTTTGAACCTCAAGTTTCTGTTTCAAAGATTCTTTCTTCTTCCCCAAGTGAAGATTTATACCCCAAGTGGTAAAATCCTTAGTGTGGCATGATATTGGTTTTCTTTTGATTCAAGAATTCTCATTATCCCCGGTAGAAGTTATCTTCATCAGGAAATTTTGCGAGAGAAAATTTCCATTCCCAATGAAGTTTTTCTCATCCTGACAAGAGAAAAGGGATCTATTCCCCAGGAAGTTAAGAGTCTACTTCCCTAGTGATATTGATCATTGGAAGTTGATATTTTAGATTTGCAATCTCCTAATGAAGTTCAGATTAATTATTCTCTACAGGAGATCAAATGTGCAAGGATAACTATTCAAAGTTCTTTGTTTTCCTAGCAATTGATTATTATTGTGTTCTCCCCAGTGAAACATTATACATACATCATTAAACATGCATCATTACATTGCATCTACCAAAACGTGTAGCATTTCCATTGTACAGAGAATTACGTTGTAAAAATGCAAACATGCATTGAAGTATAAGCCAATTATGATATACGCCTAACATAACCAGATGTTAGGTACCTGAAGCTGAATAATCCTCATGATTTTATTCCCCATAATTTTTTTCTTCAACCGACATGTTCCCAGATATTTACTTCATATTAAGTGTCTTGTCTTGTGGGAGTCTTGGCGAGTTTCCCCAATGGAGTATGTCATATCAGTATCCTCAGTAAGTTCGCCTTTGATCGGTGTGCTTTCTCTAGGATTCTAGTTGCGCCTATTCTTCCTCTCCCCGTGAGTTTGCTTTTGATGCAAGCGTTTTCCGTTGATGCCTTCGAGTTTACTTTTGATTCAAGTGTCCTCTGTCAGATATCTTTGTATATGGTCGATATCCTTATCGGGCATGTATATTTGAGCTCGCCTTTAATGCAGGTGTTCTTTGTTAGAGTCTGTTATGGTCAGTCTCTTCTTGATGCATGTTCAATATTCTTACCGAACATGTGTCATTGATGCCTTCGAGCTCGCTTTTAATGCATGTGTTCTCTGTATGGTATCTTTTGAGTACACCTTTGATTCAGGTGTTCTCTGTAGAATTCTATCTACGATTATTCTTATTTCTCCCCTATGAGTTCACTTTTGATGCAATTGTTCTCTATCTAATGCCTTTGAGCTTGCTTTTAATTCAAGTGTTCTCTGTCTAGTATCGTTTGAGTTCGCCTTTGATTCGGGTGTTCTCTGTAGAAGTCTATCTGCGATTAGTCTTCTTGCTTCTATGTGAGTTCGATTTTGATGCAAGTGTTCTTCGTCTGATTCCTTCGAGCTTACTTTTGATGCAAGTGTTCTTTGTCTGGTATATTTTGAGTTCTCCTTTGATTCAAGTGTTCTCTATAGAAGTTTACCTGTGGTTAGTATTCTTTCTCCCCTATGAGTTCACTTTTGATGCAAGTTTTCTCCATCTAATGCCTTTGAGCTCGCATTTGATGCAAGCATTCTCTATCTGGTATCTTTTGAGTTCGCCTTTGATTCATGTGTTCTCTATAGAAGTTTATTTGCGGTTATTCTTCTTTCTCCCATGTGAGTTCGCTTTTGATGTAAGTGTCTCTGTCCGATGCTTTTGAGCTTGCTTTTGATTCAAGCGTTCTTTGTCTGGTATCTTTTGAGTTCGCCTTTGATCCAGGTGTTCTCCGTAGAAGTCTATGTGTGGTTAGTTTTCTTTCTTCCCATGAGTTCACTTTTGATGCAAGTGTTCTCTGACTAATGCCTTCGAGCTTGCTTTTGATGCAAGCGTTCTCTGTTTGGTATCTTTTGAGTTCGCCTTTGATTCAGGTGTTCTCTTTAGGAGTCTATTTGCAGTTAGTCTTCTTTCTTCCCTGTGATTTCACTTTTGATGTAAGTGTTCTCCTTCTGATGTCTCGGAGCTCTTTTTGATGCAAGTGTTCTCTGTTTGGTATCTTTTGAGTTCGCCTTTGATTCAGGTGTTCTCTGTAGAAGTCTATATGCGGTTAGTCTTATTTCTCCCGTTTGAGTTCACTTTTGATTCAAGTATTCTTTGTCATATATCATTGAGTTCGCCTTTGATTCAGGTGTTCTCTATTGAGATGTCTCCATATGTGTCCAACATTCTTACCAGACATGTATTTTAGGGCTCTCCTTTAATTCAAGCGTGCTTTGTGAGAGTTTTCTTCCATTAGTCACTTTCTTGTGTGTGTTCAACATTCTTACCGAACATATATATCCCCAGTGTTCTTGTATATGTCCGATTTCGGCCGGGCGTGTATGTTTGATCTCTTTTCTTATGTGTGTCTAATCCTGACTTGATATACATCCCCTGCTAATCACCTTTTACCAAAAGAAGAGAAAAAATAGAAAATCCGAAAAATCCAAAAAATAAGTAATACTTGATTGCCTTCATAGTGAAAATTTTATGGTTCTATTGAGTATTCAATCCTCTTTTACCTTGATTGTTCGAAAGGCTACCACCAATCTCACCCTCAGGTTAAAGAAAATTGAATAGGGGCGTCTATTGCACCCCAAAATCCGCCTCTTCATTTTAACCCTAAATGGCTTATCCTTCATTATCACATGCATACATACATGTCATAGGGTCTATACTCCCGGAATCAAGGGATTTCTCTGTGAAAAGAGTTATGAAAGATGATTGTTCCGTCAAGCAGCACTGTGAAGCAGATCTCAAGGTTTTTAGATTTAAATGCACTCCACATGTGCTCCAAGCTATTCAATCAACAAATAATCAATTCATCATCATATCAAGCTCTTATGTGTCTTAGCACGCTTCAAATTACGCATGAGTCAAGTGTTTCAATCAATTTGAGATAGTGTAGACAAATATTCAGTATTGTGTGTTTTAAGCCCAAAAATTCATAACTTGAGATCGGAAAATGGTTTGGGAATGGTTCTTCAGTCTTTGAAACCGTCTGCATATCTTCTCCAATTCATCTGTTTAGGTTGAAGGTGTTGCGACTGGTTTTTTAATCAGAGTCGTCACTACTAGTTTTTATCCTAAGGAAGAGCATCTAATAGAAAACCCTAAATTGTAAAGACATATATTCTAGGTCTCAGACTTCATTAGAGGAAAGGAAGGTTTTAGGCACCTTTCATCTACCTTACTATTAAGGATATTAGGTTTTAGGTTTAGGTTTCTAGTGAAAAGGTTTTTAAATTATAATAGGGGAACTCGCCACGATTTTAGTCGTATGCCTACGTATTCTCTTATGAGGAATGAGAGTCCCAATCTGTAGTTCGTATGGGGTTTGTGTTTTTTACGGGTTGCAAAAGTATTTTGAATTGCCTCGCATTTTGACCGGGTGTAGAGATTGCAGAATTTTGGACTAAATGCGCGATTAGTCAAAATACATTTGAAACCCTTTAGCAAAAAATAATTGTTTAGAATAGTTTATTACGAAAAAGAATTTGGTGTTTGTTGATATTTTTTATAATATTAATTGCAAAAATTCTTTATTAATGCCTGATTAAAAAATACTTTATGCAATAATAAAAATATGTACATGAGTTTTTATATGAAAATATTTACATGATAATAATAAATAATATGTTAATAAAAATAAATATTAATAATAATAATAATTATAACAAAGAAATAAATAATATATATAAAAAAAGAGAAAAATATATGAATTATAGGAAAAAATTAATTTAATTAATTTTAGGATGGGTGCATTTTTAATTGAGCTAGTAAAAGATGGGGGTGTTAAAAGGAGGCTGGGCTAGGCCCAAATGTATTTTCTGAACGGAGAGGTGTATCATTTGCTACGTTTCATTAATGCAAGGAAAGGGTGGTGCAAATAGAAACTGGGCTCGGCCCATTATGCATTTGGAAAGGGTCCGGTTGGATTGTGTGTGGCAAGGGTGCATGGGTGTTATAGTGGGACTTGACCTATCGACAGCCCACTGATGATCTAATGGACGAAACTGCGAGTCAAACTTATTTACCGTGGGCGCGCACGTATTGAATCCAAAATGAATACAAATATTTTATTTAACATTTTTATAGACCATTTTCGTTTTACAGTCATCCATTTGTCTCTCTCTTTCGCTTAACCCTCGATTCCTTTCTGTAAATCCTAACGTCCAACTACCGCGGTGGAGGCCTAACTATCACAATACCCCTCAATCAAAACCCGACCAATAAAAACCCCAAATCAACAATTATAGAAAAAACTAAAGCTAAGTTTACCCTCCACGATATTGATTTTTGACTTCCTGTCTGATTCTCTTTTTTCTGATCTCCTTTCTCTCTTGATTTGCAGATTCTGACGAGTTTGAATGGGATAGCCGCGGCGGATGACGAGGATGGCGGCAATGATTAGGGTTTCAGATATTGAAACCCTAATCATTCTTTTCTTTAACAATCTTTCTTTTCTGTCTTAAAGGGCTACTTTCGGTTCTTCCGGTTTCAAGTTCTCCAAACTCTTCTTCATGATTCTGTTCTTCCAATTCTTTCTTTTTTCTTTTGTTAATTCTGTACAGTATTTATAGGCTTTAGTTTGAATTGTCGTTACGGTTTTGCATAGCTTAGATTTAGGGCTTGTGAATCACTTAGGGATTTGAATTTGCTGTAATTGATTCAGATTGTAAGGTAACTGATTTGGATTGCACTGATTGAATATATTTTTGAACTGTTATTAAAAATTGATTATAGGATAATATATAATTTCTGGTTCTGTATATATTTAGATGAAGATTCATATTTGTAGATTTGATTTAGTTTTTTTTGGATAGTAAAAGATTTGCTTTCATTTGTTTTTTATTTCTATAGTAAATGCTAATGAGAAAAACGTGTGTGAATCCCTACTGTGATTTACACAGTATTCATTTTTCAAACACGGGGACCTGCATTATTTGATTTTCCTGTCCAGTCTGCAAAATGAAATTGGGCCTTAGATCTTGTTGCCAACACACTTTTATGAGTTTTGGGCCTTTCCGTTTCTTTTGATCCAGCAACAACAAACATTTTTTATTTTGGACCGGGCTTAAATGGCTCTAAATATTTAATCCAACAACTCTCTATCTTTCTAAAACAAAACTTTTTATTAAAAAAATAATTTATTAACCTTAATAAAAACATAAACCAGAAAATGATTCCCAAATTCCAAACGCGAAATGGGCCAAGGGAAACGGGCTCATATATTGAATTCTAATGAATTTTTAAACTAATGTTTTCACCTCACCTTTTACTAATATAACACTTAAATGGTCTTAGTAATAATTAAAACTTAATAATTATTATTGAAATAGTTTTCCACATTTGAATCTGATGGGCCATTTGGCCAACATGCTTCGCGAATGGGTTTATGGGTATATGAGTCTTTCTGATTTAGAAAGCCCCATTCTCTTCAATTAAAATACACCCCCTGATTATCTTGGATTTAAGAATAGACCATCAGATATTGATGAATCATTTCTAATTAAAACATTCTCTTTTATTTTTAATCTTGAAAAATCTGATCGTAGAGGTAGGGCAAATTTGAGGTACTACAACTGCCCCTATTCAATTATCTTCCAATCGAATGGCGTGAGAATACACGAGTCTCATGCATTTGATTAGGAGTTTATTGAATACTTGGAATACCCCAAAATTTGTCCGACAAACATAAGGTTACTGTGATACGGTGGGAGAACTGACTTGAGGTTTTGCGTTTTGTCGCAAATGTCGCGGTTTAGCAAGAGTCGCCACCGACTTTTATTTTATCCAAAAGGAAAGGTAAAAAAGCACAGGAAAGACCTTTGAGATGTTTTCTTGATTTCGGGGGTAGATTATGAAAAGGGAAGGTGCTAGCACCCTTTTCATCCATGGTTTTCCATGGGCTCTTAGTTACTTGCTTAGATCACTTGCTTTGCTTTTGAAATTGTTTGAAATGGTGCTTTGTGGTTTTGTGTGGTTTTGAAAGTATTTTGAAAAGAGACCATTCGTTTAGGAAATCTTTGTAATGATTCTCGTTTGTAAGAATGTATACAAAAATGTTTGTCTTTTGAAAAATGTTTCAATGTTTTTGAAAGTTGTTTGGAAATGTTTTGAAAAGTGTGTGTGTTTATTTGAAAATAGAAAGGATTGTTTGAAGGAGAGCAAGTAACTAGGAACTATCCTTTGACATTGTTGATTTACCATTGATTTGGTAAACAACTCTATCTTTGGATGTTAAACGGCACGGGCGTGGGTCATCGTATGACCATGATAGCAATGTTTCCAAGTATCTTAGCATGTTTGAGGGACCAAGATCATTTATTTTTAGGCAACCTTTTGATATCATCATCGAGGGACTATGATCTTTTGTTTTGTTTTGTTTTGTTTTGCCAAGATACTTTGCATGCATACCATGGCCATTTTTGTTTAGGCAACCAAGTGGGTGAAACCCTAAGGGTGCTTGTGTGCAATGTGTATCATTTTACATGACTTTGATTGTCTTGGATTAGGTCATTCTATTTGTTTGTTTTTGTTTTATCGTGCAAAACCCTAGTTTACTACACAAGTATATAAAGCGATAAATTGCGTAAAATAAACTAAGCTATTACAACAATTATTATGGGAGAGGGGATACAAGTTTTTGAATGGGGATATTTGCACAAAATAAAACCCTAAAATACTATTACAACCCAATTGAATAATGTGCAAAATAAATAAATATACAAATATTTAAATATGCAATAAAAATGTATTTATGCAAAAATGTTTTGTATTTGATTTTTTGTATGGGAAAATGATTCATGTAAACCCTAGAAATAGGAGAAAAAAATTATTATTATTTTTGGAGGGATGAAACCCTAGTTTTCAAATAAAATAAAAATATGTTCTATATTATTATTTTGTTTATTTTTGTACAAGTAAATAATAAATAATATTATTAACAAATATTAAAAATTAAAATATGTATGAAAATAATATTTTATGTGTAAAAAAAATAAAATAACAATGTATAGTATTTTTCTTAATGTATTTATAATTTTTATAAGGAAATAGATTCTATTTATTAAAATAAAACTATTTTTATATGTGGAAAAAATTATAAAAATAAAATAAAATTGCAAAAAATTAAGAAAATATTTGTGTGATTTTTTAATGTTCAGAAAAAATTATTAAAATCAATAAACATAAAAAATATGAGAAAATATGCAAAAATATAAAATATGAAGCAGGGGGTGCAAATAGTGGATCAGGGGGGTGTGAGAAACAAAAAACAGAAGGCCTAAGCCAGCCATCGTCCCTTTCCTTCGTCCACCTTGCGCGCGTGTACTCAGTTCAACCTGCAACTCTCAAACGCTTGCACAAAAACAAAAACTTGCAACATGAAACATGTAGCATTTTTTATCACGATTCCAATTATATAAGATTTGTAAACTAACTCTAAAAGATCAAGGAGAATTTTGTAACCCCTAATTTCTGACCTAATTTTTTCATGAACTTCAAGCTTTAAATTCTCATGGCACGGTTAATATAAATGACAAATATGCATATGTACAGCTTCACCAAGTTAAAGACTACATTTTTGCTTCACAAATCGTGGCTTGAGGATGCCTAAATAGAGAGATAAAGTTTTGAAAAACACCTCCTTCAGTTGGATTTGGATATGGAAATGTGGGGACTTTGAGTGAGGCCTAAGGATCGTGTGAGCTTCCTTTAAGTTCCCTCAAGTTATTCCAATGCTTAGCTAGCTTTGTGGATGTCTGAAACTCCCTGTAGAAGTCAAGCTGCAACCTCCAAGTTTGAAAATAGTGATGTCTGAAACAAAGCTCACAGTTGTAGGATGAATGCTTGGATAGCTTGGGTAGGATGTATGGAAGGTGTTTGAAGTGTTACAAGGCAAAATGCACGAGCAAATATTGAGCTTGCTATGATTTTGCAGAAACTGCAATGTTGGGGCAGAAATTTTGAGTTCTGGAGTTTTTTGAAATGTTTCAGAGGTCAAGCATTCGTGTCTAGCCTTGTGATAAGTTTGTCAAGATGTCTAGAATGGTGCCAAGTCCATTCTTTATCAGTTGTACAAGTTCTTTGTATTTTTGCAACTTTTCTTGCTTTTGAAGAAAAGTGAAGTGACTTGAGCCAACATGCTTGTACTGGATAGTTCTAGGGCTGCCAAGGGTTGGTAAACATTGCTTGATATCTGTGGACATTGCTTGTAACAAAAGAACAGGTCCAAGGCTCAAGGTTTGTAAAGTTGGAAAAGCTTGGCTTTATGAAAATGGCAATGTGCCCTTTATGCCATTTATGGATTTATTCCTTGTACAATGCTTCAAAAGCTAAAATAAAGCCATTATCCACTGAGTTAGCATTTAATTATGGAGTGTAGAAGGAGTTAGGACCTGTAATGCAAGGTACAAGCATGCTTGATCAGATTTGCAACTTGATGCATTTGTGAAAATGGCTTGAACAAAAGTGACAAAATGCCAATTTCTCTTCTTCGATTCTCCCTAACCACAAATTATCTTGGAGAGTTCTTGGACATTTTGGAAAGATTGCAACATGCTTTACAATCCATCTTTGAAATGAATTTTTATATACCTCTTGGAACTAGGTGAAAAATATCCATGAAGTTGGGTCAAAAACCTGCCTAAATTAGGGCAAATTTTCACTAAGTCTTTTAGTTCATGGACCCCTACTCACAAATTTATATCTTGAGATCCAAGCATATTTTGGGAAAACTTTGTGAATAAAAGTTGTATATTTCATGGAGGAATACAATTTTCATGTTGGGAGTTTCCTTTGAATCAAATTGCATCATGGTGAAAAAGTTCTGAAAAGTTGGAAAAAAATAAGAAAATTTCCATACTTAGAAAAATTCTAAGTTATGAAAATTTTCAAATTCAAAACCCTAATTTTCAAAATTGGTTTTCTTGGTCAACAAGTTTCATATTTTGACATATCTTGATGAATTATGACCCTTGATACTTGTTTTTGACCAAAAAGTTAAAGTTTGACTTTTCAGTGTACAGTTGACTTTTGATCAGTTGACTGGAAAATTCATCTGTCAATCCAATGAACTTGAGATCTTTTGAACCATGTGATTAGGTCAAGATGATTCTATTGAGTCCTTGAAATAATGCTTGAACTCCATTGGTCATTGGCTAGGTTGAAAAAATCATAAATTGCCCTTTCTCAGTCAAAACCCTAATTTTGACCATTTTGCCCTTTTGATGATTTGATCAAATTTCTTGAGGAGTTGTGATCCAAACTTGATCAAATGGTGCATATGAGTCTAGAATGTTGTTGTGGATCAAAAATCATGAAGTTTGACTGTAAATTGGCCATAGTTGACTTTTTCCCCAATACAGCTGATTTTTAGGTCAACTGTCCAATTGATTAATCAAAAATGTGATTCAAGGCTTGAAACTTAACATGAGAAATATTAGGGGTCCAAGATGATGTATGAAAGTCACATGAAGCATTGATGGTCCAAAAATCCTTGTGCAAACTCAAACCCTAATTTCAGGTCATCAGTGCAAGATGAGGTCTTGAGCTGACCAAACCCTAATCTTGTCTTGAGTCCAAGAAGTCTTGTAAGGAAAATCTTGATAAAATGAGAGGGAAAATTTTTGTGTACAACAACTGCCCCTGTTAAATCTTCTTGAACCTGAAGAGTTAGATTGGCGAGTTTTGTCGTTCGTGACTCGAAGGTAAAAGATGATTGGACACTAGAGTGCCCGTAAATTTGCACTCATCAAAGTGTAGTTGAGGGAATGGGCTTAAAGATGCCATTTGGAAAGGTGATAGAATCTTGCTGGAAAGATTTCATCAAAGAATGTTTGTTGAACTGTAAGTTGTAGGTCAAAAGAATGAGTATCAGAATGGTGTCCGTATCTGGAACGTATCAGAATTGTATATGGAGAATGAATCTGAATGAGCAATGGAATAGCGTCCGTGTCTGGAGCGTCTCCGAGCTGTATCCGTATAAGCGACAGAACGACATCTGTATCCGGAGAATATCTAAGCTGGGGAAAATCAGAATAAGGGACAGAATGGCAACCGTGTCTGGAGCATATATGAACTGTATCATAAAGTCTGAATTTGAATGAGCGACATAATGGCTTCCGTGTCTGGAGCGTATCTGGACTGGAATCTGAATAAGCAGCATAATGACCTCCGTGTCTGGAGTGTATCTGAGCTAGAAATTGAATAAGTAACAGAATAACTTCTGTGTCTGGAGTGTATCCGTACTGTAATCTGAATAAGTGACAGAATGGCAACCGTGTCTGGTGCGTATCTGAACTTGAATCTGAAAGATGAATCTGAATGAGTATCAGGATGGCATCCGTGACTGGAGCATATCTGAACTGTATCTTGATTTGAAATCTGAATAAGTATCAGAATGACTTCCGTGTCTGGAGTGTATCTGTATTGTATCTGAAATCTTTGAACATTGTTAATGATAGCTGTTAATCTTATCCTGAAAAGGGTAAAATGTTAGCTGAAACACAAAGTTATGTTGCATGAAATGTATGATGCAATAAATATGCTTTATCAATGTTTATGATATATGAATGTAATGTATGCGCATACAAGCTGATTAGTTGTTTTGCTGAGGAAAATAAATCCTTGACTGTTAAGGATAAGAAATCCTTGGCGATTGAGGATAATAACTCCTTGACTACTGCCAGGGAAAATAAATCCTTGACTGCTGCTGGAGATTAAAATCCTTGATTGCTGAGGATGAGAAATCCTTGGCGACTGTTGGGGATTAAAAATCCTTGATAACTTTCTTGGGGATATAGGTATCCTTCATGTCTTGAAGTTGGAGTATTGACAAAAATCTGTTGGGAGCATTGACATATACTGCTTGAGTAATCCGCTTGGGGAATCCAGAGAATTTTGAGGACTTCTACCGGGAATTACACAATGGGAATCCTTGTTCTGCTGAGGAATAGAGAAAACTCTGACGACTTCTGCGAGGAATTAAGAACGAGAATCTTCATTCTGTTGGGGAGCAATAAAAACTCTGTGGGGAAGAAGGCTTACTGCTGGGGAGTAGGTCCAGGAGTTTGGATTGTCTGCCACTCTACTGGGGAGTTATCCTAGGTTGGGGAAAGACAAAATTTAACTGTTATCTGGTTGATTTTCAGACTTCAAGACAACTTGCTGGGGAATTTGGAGAAACTGAATGGTTTCCGCTGGGGATTGATAGTTGGAAATTTTGGCTCCCCTGGGGATTGAGAGTTTGAAGTTTTAACTCTGATGGGGATTAAGGGTTTGAAATTTAGCTCCACTGGGGATCTAGATGATGTACTGTAGGGATTGCTCATGGAATAGCCGAAAGATGTTTTCCTATCTTTTCAACCTGTCAGTAATTTTTCTTTTCCATTTCTGTTTATTTGTAAACAGTAATTATGTTCAAATTCATATGTTCATCAATGAATCATTGGACGTTTTTTTGCAAATAAAAACACAAGTGTAAAAGAAAAAGGCAAATAGTTTTTTCTATACTTTGAAAGAGATATCTTTGTATTTACTTTGAATAAGTGTTTTGTACAAAGGAGACAGGAATCCTAGTAAGAAGATGGTGTCACAAAAGTAAGAAAAAATTTATACAAAGAAAGATAGATATGTAAAAATCCCATGGGGTTCCCATTCCGATATAGCCTTCGTGTCTCCGAATATCTGGTCCATTTGCTGCTTCGTCCGAAGATGATTGGATTGATCAGAAGCTCCAGGTTTGTCTGTGAAGAGATTGTTCTTAAATTGATCCGACGAGACATAGTCATATGCTTTAATTCCCTAACTTTTGCCTGAACCGCCCTTTCGGGTTTTCGATTCACCGGGAAACCCTTTTTTTCCTAAGTCGCCCTTTCGGGTTTTCAACTTGCCGGGTGTACAGATTTTTTTTATTTTATCCCTAATTTTTGCCCGAACCTTTTGGTTCGTCGGGATGCCCCTGTTTTGCCTAGGTGTGTCAACCTAGCGGGTCTCTTATGCGTAGTATCTTTTGACTATGTCTGCATTCGCAGGGTGCGGCAGGTCGTCGTCGTCCATGGTGGTTAAGATCATTGCCCCACCAGAAAAGATGTTTTTGATTACAAATGGTCCTTCGCAGGTAGGAGACCATTTGCCCCTGGGATCACTTTGTGGCAAGATGATGCGCTTGATCACTAGATCTCCGACTTGATATATCTGGCGTCTGACTTTCTTGTTGAAAGCCTTGATCATCCTCTTTTGATACGTCTGACCGTGGCAAACAACAGTAAGTCTCTTTTCGTCAATTAAGTTCAACTGATCAAGTCGGGTTTGAATCCAATCGTCTTCACTCAAACCTGCATCCTTCATGATTCTCAAAGAGGGGATCTGAACCTCAATAGGTAAAACAGCCTCCATGCCATAAACTAAAGAATAGGGTGTTGCCCCAATTGACGTGCAAGCCGTGGTACGGTACCCGTGGAGAGCAAACGGTAGCATCTCATGCCAGTCCTTGTAGGTGACTGTCATCTTCTGTATGATCTTTTTGATGTTTTTGTTCGCAGCTTCGACTGCACCATTCATCTTTGGCTGATAGGGAGATGAATTATGATGTTGAATCTTGAACTGCTCGCACAGGGCGGTGATTATAGTATTGTTAAGGTTCGTACCGTTATCATTGATGATCCTTTCTGGGATACCGTACCGGCAAATGAGATTCTGCTTGATGAAGCGGGCAACAACATTCTTAGTCACAAATGCGAAGGAAGATGCTTCGACCCACTTTGTGAAATAATCAATGGCCACTAGAATGAAGCGGTGTCCATTGGAGGTTGTAGGCTTGATCTCCCAAATCATATCGATTCCCTACATAGCGAAGGGCCAAGGAGCTGTTAAGACATTTAGAGGAACTGGGGGCACGTGCACCTTGTCTGCATAGATTTGACATTTATGACAAGTCCGGGAGTGCTGAAAGCAGTCAGCTTCCATGGTAGACCAGTAATAGCCTGCCCGTAGAATCTTCTTAGCCATCGTATGCCCGCTAGAGTGAGTGCCAAAGGTTCCTTCATGCAATTCAGCCACAATCCTTTCAGCTTTAAGCTTGTCCACACAACGGAGCATAATAGAATCATAATTGCGTTTGTATAGGATGCCATTACTTAGGAAGAACTTAGCTGAGAATCTCCTTAAGAACTTTTTGTCATTGACTGAAGCTCCTTCTGGGTATTCTTGAGCCTTGAGATACCTTTTGACTTCATGAAACCAAGCCGGTCCACTACTTCTTCAGTATTAATCTCGTGACAGTGTGCCGGTTCATCCATTCGTTCAATGGTGATCTGGGGAGCCTCGTTATCCCAATTAAGTTTAAACATGGATGACATTGTAGCTAGAGAATCTGCTAGCTGATTTTCTTCTCGCGGGAAGTGCTCGAAGGTAATCTTCTCGAAATGTGGTAGCAATGTCAAGACATGTTCTTTGTAAGGGATGAGGTTTGGATGCTTAGTGTCCCATTCTCCTTTGATCTGACTGATGACCAAAGCTGAATCTCCAAACACAATCAAAGATTTAATTCCCAAGTCTATGGCGGCCTTGAGTCCAAAGATGCATGCTTCATATTCGGCCATGTTGTTCGTACAGTTGAAGCAAAGTCTGGCTGTGAAAGGAATATGGCAACCTTCTAGAGATATAAGCACAGCACCGATACTGTTACCAAGTGCATTGGATGCCCCATCAAAGTACAGGGTCCATCGGGATCCTTGTTCAGGTCCGTCATATGGTCTGAAATCTTCAACATTGTCCAATGTCATGATGTCTTCGTCAAGGAAGTCGAACTTCATGGATTGATAATCTTCTACAGCTTGGTGTGCAAGATGATCAGCTAGCACACTACCCTTTATAGCTTTTTGGATCGTGTACTGTATGTCATACTCTGTTAGGATCATCTTCCATCTAGCTATCCTTCCAGACAAAGCAGGCTTCTCGAAGATGTACTTTATCAGATCCATCTTAGATATCAGCAAAGTGGTATGAGTCAACATATACTGTCTCAGCCGGCGATCAGCCCATACCAAAGCGCAACAAGTTTTCTCGAGCAGTGAATATCTGGTTTCACAGTCGATAAAATTTTTGCTAAGGTAATAAATGGCATACTCTTTTCAGCCAGACTCGTCATGCTTCCCCAATACGCACCCCATTGAGTTCTCCAAGACAGTCAGATACATGATTAGCGGTCTTCCTTCGAAGGGCGGCATCAATACATGAGGCTCTTGTAAATACTCCTTGATTTTATTGAAAGCAACTTGACAGTCATCATTCCATCTAACTACCTGATCTTTCTTCAACAGCTTGAAGATTGGCTCACAAGTAGATGTTAGGTGAGAAATGAACCTAGCAATGTAGTTTAGGCGTCCCAAGAAACCTCTGACCTCCTTCTCAGTGCGAGGAGCAGGAATTTCTTGTATAGCTTTGACTTTGGCAGGATCAACCTCGATGCCTTTGTTGCTGACAATGAAACCCTAGAGTTTACCGGACCGGACTCCGAAAGTGCACTTGTTCGGATTCAATCTTAACTTGTACTCCTTCAACCTAACAAACAGCTTTTGCAAGTGATCAAGGTGTTCTTCTTCAGTTTGTGATCAGGATATCATGTCATCTACGTAGACCTCTATCTCATGATGTATCATATCATGAAACAAAGCTACCATGGCGCGTTGATAGGTTACCCCGACATTCTTCAGTCCAAATGGCATCACTTTGTAGTAGAATGTACCCCACTGTGTAACAAAAGTAGTTTTCTCCATGTCCTCAGGTGCCATTTTGATCTGGTTATAGCCTGATAATCCGTCCATGAAAGAAAATACTTTGTGCTGAGTTGTATTGTCAACCAGAATGTCAATGTGTGGAAGTGGAAAATCATCTTTAGGACTGGCCCTGTTTAAATCTCTATAATCCATGCACATTCTCACTTTGCCGTCCTTTTTAGGCACGGGCACAATGTTAGCAACCCATTGTGGATAGGAAGTAACAGCAAGAAATCCAACATTGAACTGCTTCATAACTTCTGCTTTGATCTTCTCTGACATGTCAGGTCTCATGCGGTGGACTTTTTGTTTCACTGGTGGACAGTCTTCTCTTGTGGGTAGACGGTGTACCACAATGTCTGTATCGAGTCCCGGCATGTCTTCGTATGACCAGGCAAAGATTTCAACATAATCATGCAACAGCTGAATTAGGCGCTCCTTGACACTCGGCTCTAGGTTGGCGCCCACTCTGATTTCCTTTTTGTTTTCATCAGTGCCCAAGTTGATTGTATCTAACATCTCCTCATGAGGCAGAATAGCCATTTCTTCTTGTTGTAATAGTCTGGCCAGTTCCCCTGGCACCTCACAGTCTTCCTCACCTTCGTATTCGGCTTGGTAGATCAGATCTTCAGAGTCACTGAAGGCTATAGCAGTATCGTTACCCATGGGTTCCGGAATGGAAGGGTACATGCATTTGTGAGTGTGTGTGTGTGTGTAAGGGTATAGCCATCTTAAAACAAACAAAATGTAAAAGAAAGACAATGAGCACAAAAAGGTTTAAATATGAAAAGCATCCATGATTCATTAAATGACATATGAAAATGAAATAAAGACCCTTACAAATGGACCGTTGTGCCTCGGGTAAGACACAAGGTTGAAAAAGTACGAATTGTTTGTGAATTATTACAGATCCAACAGAAATGGAAAAGATAAATTACTGCGGTATGAAAGTAATCGGAGCAAAGTCTTTTTCTTCCCAGTTGCACAATCCTCCTTCGACAGTAGGAAATATCCAGTCTTCCAGGTTGCCCTCTTCTTCACTGTCCTCTAGTGCATTAACCCCTTGGTGGCTGATCTTCACAGGTGGCCCTCTGGCACGGGTGCGGCGCACAGCCTTTTGAGCAGTTGAGGTAAATCCCAAGCCGAATTTGTCTGATTTGTAGGGGATGTATGGAAGCTGACCCCAGATGGTGGATCCGCCTTCTTCCACTACTGCCTTTGCATCCCTTAGAGAGGACATCCGAGGTGGAGGTCTTGTGATCACAGGAGTTGAGGATATTGCTTTGGTCGCTGCTATTTCCTGAGAAACTTCTTCAAAATGTTGGAAAGGAGTCTCAATGAATTCGCCATCCAATTCTACATATCGGAAAGAATTCATATGACTAATAATGTATTCCTCTTCCCCATGAACAATTATGATCTTCCCTTGGACGGGGTACTTCATCATTTGATGCAAAGTCGAGGTGACAGCACCGACATTGTGAATCCAGGGGCGTCCCAACAGGCAAGAGTAAGAAGTACAGATGTCTATCACATAGAATGTTAAATTGAACGTCTGGGTACCCACCTTGATCGAGATGTCCACCTCCCCATGGACCATCCTCTTAGAGCCGTCAAATGCTCTCACAATTATATTACTGGGTTTTAAAGTCAGCCCCTCACAATCCAATCTATCCAGGTCTTTCTTTGGCAAGACATTTAAAGATGATCCAGTATCAACCAAAACATGTGCTAAGGTGGTTCCCCTACACTCCACTGAGACATGTAGTGCATCGTTGTGTTTTCTCCCTTTGGATGTCAAGTCAGCATCGGAGAAACCCAGGCCATTGTCAGCTGTCAGACTGGCCACACACTCTTGGAATTGATCTGCAGATGTCTCTTGCAGCACGTGAGTTGTCTTCAAAAACTTTACCAAAGCTTTAGCGTGTGCCTCAGAGCACAGTAGCAGGGATAACATAGAGATTTTGGAGAGGGTCTGCCCCAGTTATTCGACCACATCATAATCACTTTTCTTAACGATCCTTAGGATTTCTTCCATCTCCTTCTTGGATGTCTCAGGAATAGCTAGTGACTGAGCCTTCGTCAGGACAGGCTCCTCTTGAACATTCTTTCCTTTATTCTCAGCAGTGGAAGCAGGGATAGGAATTGTATTGTCATTGTTGGCGGGTACACTTGCAGGTACAATCACGGGCACATATGTAATCTTCGGAACGGCCACGGGTCCAGAGACTGCCTTTGGCGGCGCAATCTCTGGAGATAAAATTCTCCCACTACGAGTAATTTTGCTTGTTCTGGTGATGTTACTGATGTCGGAATTGTCCTCCTTCAGCAGTCTGTTCAATCCGTTTGACACCATGGTAGTAGATTTCTCCACCATAGTTCCATGGTACCATTTTATCTGATTTGTATGGGGCAGGCCCGGGCATTGTTATCTTCAACGGAGTAGTCATTGGAGTAGATGTAATCCTAACGGGTTTTTTAGGAACCCTGGAAGGATTGGCGTAGATGGTTATTATTGAAACTTCTTTAACTGGAATGGGTGAAATAGGAGTTTTCTCAAACAAAATTTCCTGGTTATCAATTAATTATTGGATACCTTTCTTCAATAGAGGGCAGTCAGATGATGAGGACAGGCAAGTATCGCAATCTTGGTCACAACCTGGGAACACCCCAGCTTTCAACAAATTCAACTTGATGGTTAGGAGAGGAGTTAACAGTTCAACCACAGTAGAAATAAACAGATCTTCTCCCACAGCATTGGCATTGTGTTCATGCCTAGGCATTGGAGCGGAGATAAAATTCGATTTCTTAGGAGCTTCAAATTCAACTTCCTTTGTGTCTATCAGATCTTGAATCTTGTTCTTCAGAGCCCAACAGTTGTTGGTGTCGTGCCCTGGACTTTCAGAATGGCAAGTGCACCTGGCATTCGGATGGTAGTGGGGAGATGCATTATTGGAATTTTTAGGGGCCTCTTTCAGCATGGCAAGATTCAACTTAAGGATATATGGTAGGACTTAATCAGGAGTCATGTTTATCTTGGTGAATTGCCTTACAGGCCTTTCCACCCTTTGCTTCTTATTTCTCGGCTGGTTGTTTCTTGGCTGGTCTGATGCAGACTTTTGAATCATAACGGCCCCCACTGTTGTTCGTCGTTCGGTTCTTCCCTGATTCCTCTATGCATAGACAGCAGACACTTCCTTCTTTCCAGTGAAGGGCTTTTTTGCAACCGCAGAGGTAGACGCGTCTTTCTGAATTTTTCCGCTTTTAATACCGGCTTCCACCCTCTTGCCAGTTAGAATTAACTCAATGAAACCTGCAGAGGAGCTTCCAATCAGGTTATTAAAGAAAGGACCTAACAGAGTTCCCAGGAACATTTCCACTAGCTCTCTTTCAGATAAAGGTGGTTGCACCCTTCCGGCTAAATCCCTCCATTTTTGGGTGTAGTCTTTGAAACCTTCATTGGACACCATGGCCATACTCTAGAGTTGAGTACGGGTTGGTGCCAAGTCGGCGTTGTATTGATACTGTTTATAGAAGGTTGCTGCTAAGTCTTCTCAATTATGCACATCAGACCTTTCCAACTGGTAGAACCAATCCAGTTGTGTCCCTGATAAACTGTCCTGGAAAAAGTGAACCCACAAGTCCTTGTCAGCAGAATGTGGCTGCATCTTTCTGACAAATGAGCGGAGGTGCATCTTGGGACAAGACACCCCGTCATACTTAGAAAATAAAGGTACTTTAAACTTAGGATGGATTACTATTCTAGACACCAGTCCTAATTCCTCGAAATCCAGCCCAGGTACCCTCTGTATCTCCATAGCTATTAGACGCTCTTCCAGGTTTTTATATTTGTCATCGGCCGGAGGCTATTGTTGTTCAGAGTAATCCTCTTCCTCATCTTCCTCTACTTCAGAATCAGATGGCATTGTTGTCTCTTTACCTTTTTTCTCTCCTTCCTCAGAGGTTGATGGAAATTCCAAGGTCGTTCTGGCTTGTCCTTGGAACCTTCTGCCCATAAGAACCGCCCCAGCTGGCTTCTTCTTCTTTTTATCTTTTTCTTTTTCTAGCAGAGTCTTGAGCTCCTCCTGCCCCTTGGCCAAGGTCAGGAGTAACTGTTGGAATTGTGAATTCTGAGCTTGTAAGTCTTTAACAGTTTGTTCAAGATCCATTCTGCTGAAATAAACAGCAGAAGGATGAGGAAACTTCTTACAAAGACCTGTTTATGCATATGATGAATGATATGTATTCATGTAATGCTTTCAAGGATTTGAAAAATTCAAATTTGTTTTAAACAAAAAAGGAACACGTGTTATATTAATAAAATAGAACTTGATTACATCAATGCCCCTAGGGCAAAATAGTACAAAATTCTAAGATAAAAAGACGTTGCGCATCTTTTTTGGTGAAATGTAGGTGTTGAGAGTCTGATCTTCATGAAGTAACCGAGTGAGTTCTAAAACCTTATTCTCGCTTGGGTAGAATTTGGATTCAAAAGTATCGCGTTCTCCCTTGAGCTGTATCCAACTCCTTTACAGATCTTCGAGTGATGTCGGCATGTCAGGATGTATGAGGGTGTATGGAACCTCTCCTTCCTTAACAGGCTCTATAATCACTGGGAGAACAGAGGGGTAAGGCATCATAAGACTTTGGGCGCGGTTTCGTACCCACTTGAGGTAAGGCTCAAGAGGGATGGAATTCTTGTGTCCCAAGGTCTTACTGTCTACCTTGTTTGGCATCCTCCAAGCTCGGATGAACCTTTGTCGAAGTCCTTGATTGTCGTTGTCGAAGTTGAAAACCAAGCCTTGAATCAGCATGTCATGTGGGCCATCCCTTCGGGCATAACCAAACTTCCTTAGAGCTAATCAAGGGTTGTATGTGATGCCTCCCCTAATGCCAAGTAGAGGGATATTAGGGAATTCCCCATAACGGTCGACGATGATAACATTCTCTTTGGATCGAGAACACCAATGAATATCTGAATGTGTAAGAGTCATCAATCGTTGTGACCACCTCAAACCTTGCTCATTCTTCAAGACTGATTGGGGAAGATGAGAAATAAACCATATTTCCCGGAGAGGAGTGCAACACATGAGAACACCTCTTTTCCTCATTGTACGAGTCTGAAAAGAGTGTAAGATATCCCCAAGCAATGTAGGCACTGGATTGTATGACATGAAGATTTTGACAGCACTCACATCTATGAGTTGGTTAGGATTAGGAAATAAGACCATCCCATAGATGAGAAGGGCCACAATCTCCTCAAAAGCTTGTAAATCCAAGGAATTCCAGCATCTTTGGGCCTTCTCAAACAAGAACTTTGCCAAGAAGCCTTTGACACCACTTCTAGTTTCCCAATGGGTTGTGACATCAGATGAGTGCAAGTGCAGAGCTTGAGCAATCTCTTCTGGCTTTGGATCTCTTTCCGTACCGTTGAAAGGTAGTTGATTGAGAATAGGAATCCTCAAGAGTTGAGAGAATTCTTCCAAAGTGGGCACAAGCTGGTAGTCAGGAAATGTGAAGCAGTGATGTAAAGGGTCAAAGAACTGGAAGAGAACCTTCTGTTAGAAAAAAGTTTGAATCTACTACCCTAAGTTTAAGTTTTGATGATAACAAAATACTAAGATACATTAAATGTATGATTCATGTAAGACACATATGCTATCTAAAAATTACACTCTGTTTTACAGAAACTCTGATGGGTATCAGCATGAGAACATCCTCATCAGCATCAGAAAATTGGATATCAACATCAGCATCAGAAGATGCTATATCAGATACCAGAATCAGAAGATCAACTTGCGCTTATGCTGAAGCTTGATGAACAGATCTGCGCTCAACACTCTGAACTCTGATAAAGACAACAACAGTTCATCAGCACCTAAGCAGCGTCAGAATGAGCCAAAGCCAGAACACGCTTAAGTGGCAACGGTACTGTGCATTCAAGATGAGTTATTACCAACGGCATCATTCCAGACAAGATCTGCTTAATAAGGAAAGAATGTTATTGGCATTGAAATAGAATTATTCTCCAACGTACACTATTTCTAATGTTATATAAACAAGTCAATGAATATTGAATTGGCTAATGCTCTACACCACTCTACACGCCAAAAAGCTAATCATCATCTTCCTTACTCTCAGTTTTCATAAGCTTAAGTTGTGTAGTATCACAGTTGTGATAAACAGTTTTTGTAGAAAACATTCACACACCTAGATTTCAATTCTTTGTAAGAAAGTATTTCCTTGACAAACCGGTCTGTGGTTTGCATCAAGAAGGCTTTAGCAGTTGTTAAAGCAGATTGTAATATTCAGTTGAATATAGTGGATTAAGACCTCATTGGAGAGAGGCGAAATCACCTTGACGGGTGGACTGGAGTAGTTTGAGATCAAACGAACCAGGATAAAAATACCGTGTTCATTGCAATTGATTTCCAGTTTTTACAATTCAACCCCCCTTCTTGTGTTTTTCACTTCTTCAATTGGCATCAGAGCGCCTGGTTCTGAGCTAAAACACTTAACCGTGTCAGTACAAGATCCAGCGTCAGAAAAACACAATGGCAGGAATTTATCAACACACCAGCAATGACAACAATGAAGACAAAGACAGATTCAGCGGCAAACCTCCAGTCTTTGATGGAGAAAATTTTGATTACTGGAAAGACAGAATTGAAAGCCTCTTTCTGGCACATGATGCCTATCTGTGGGACATGGTGACAGATGGATACACGCACCCTATGAATGCAAGCGGTCAGAAGATTGATAGGAAAGCAATGTCTGACCAACAAAAGCGTGACTTCAAAAATCACCACAAGGCCAGAACCATCCTTCTCAGCGCCATCTCTTATGCTGAATATTAAAAGATCTCTAACAGAGACACAGCAAAGAACATGTTTGACTCACTCAGAATGACGCATGAGGGCAACATTCAGGTCAAAGAAACTAAAGCTCTTGCGCTCATTCAGAAGTATGAGGCACTCAAAATGGAAGAAAGTGAATCCATTGAAACAATGTTCTCAAGATTCCAGATTCTGGTGGCTGGTCTCAAGGTTCTGGACAAAGGATACTCTACTGCTGATCACGTCAAGAAAATCATCAGAAGCTTACCAAAGCAGTGGAGGCTAATGGTTACAGCTCTGAAGCTAGCAAAAGATCTCAACAAAATTTCTATGGAGGAACTTATCAGCTCCCTCAGAAGTCATGAGATAGAGCTAGAAGCTGATGAACCTCAGAAGCAAGGTAAGCCTTTAGCATTAAAATCTAACAAAAAATCTGAGTCTAAAGTTTTGCAGGCAGTTGAAGAAACATCTGATGGATCCTCATTAGAAGAAGACGAACTTTCTCTTCTCTCCAGAAGAGTGAACCAACTGTGGAAGCAGAGGCAAAGGAAGTTCAGGAATCCCAGAAGATCTGATCAGAACGAGTCTTCTTCCAGATACAGAAGGACAGATTCTTCCTCTAGATACAGAAGATCTGAAGGCTCCTCAGGAAGCAGAAAGCCAAACAACAAGGACATCATCTGCTATGAGTGCAATGAGCAAGGACACTACAAGAGTGACTGCCCAAAGCTTCAGAGGGAAAAGCCCAAAAAGAAGTTTGGAAGAGAAAAGAAGAAAAGTCTCATGGCTACATGGGATGACTCTGACTCGTCTGAAGCTGACTCAGAATCAGATGATGAGAGAGCAAACATAGCTCTCATGGCCAACATTTCAGAAGATAGTGAAGCTTCTGAATCAGACTCAGAATCAGATACTGAAGAGGTATTTCCTGACTTTGCAGTTAATTTTACCAAGGCTGAACTTGCTGAAAGCCTTAATGAAATTCTGGAAAGGTACCAGCAGATTAGAGTTAAATTCAGAAGCCTGAAAAGGAATCTTGAATCTGACTCTGATAAGACTGAGAGTCTTAAATTGGAAAATTCTGAGCTGAGAAATAAAATTTCAAAATTAGAAAATACTTTACAAAACTCTCAGAAGGAACCAATCTCTGAAACTCCCAGCAGCGCTGATGAGATCATCAAGGAGTATGATCACAGTTTCCAGAAGTTCCTTGCTAAAAGCATAGATAGAAGCAAAATGGCTTCAATGATCTATGGAGTTAGCAGAAACGGCAGGAAGGGAATAGGATACCAAGGTAAGGTTCCTACACCAAAGAATGTCATGGATTTAACCATTAAACACACTCCTCTGAACTCACATTTTGTGTATGGTCACACACATGATATTAAATACACTAGCAGTAAGTATTCTGTGAAACCAAAATTCAACCAGAGTTTTGGTAAATCTAACAAATCAGGACCCAAGAAAATCTGGGTACCTAAGGATAAAATAATACATGTTGCAGATATCTTTAGCAGCAAATCAGAAACACCAGTCATGGTACCTGGACTCTGGCTGCTCGCGACACATGACGGGAAGAAGGAATATGTTCCAAAGCCTAGAACTTAAGCCTGGAGGCCACGTTGGCTTTGGAGGCAATCAGAGGGGAAAGATCATTGGCTCTGGAACTGTAGGTAATGGAAATCTTCCCTCTATAAATAATGTTCTGCTAGTAGATGGATTAATGCATAATCTGTTATCCATAAGTCAATTAAGTGATAACGGTTATGATATAATCTTTAATCAAAAATCATGTAAAGCTGTTAGTCAGAAAGATGGGATTATCCTGTTTAATGGAAAGAGGAAAAACAACATCTATAAAATCAAACTTTCTGAACTGAAAAGTCAGAATGTAAAGTGTCTTATGTCTGTTAACAACGAGCAGTGGATCTGGCACAGAAGATTGGGGCATGTTAGTATGAGAAGAATATCTCAGATTAACAAACTCAATCTGGTCAGAGGACTTCCTAATTTGAAGTTCAATTCAGATGCTCTGTGTGAAGCATGTCAGAAGGCAAGTTTGCAAAACCTTCTTTCAAATCTAAAAATGTTGTTTTTACCTCTAAGCCATTAGAACTTCTGCACATTGACTTATTTGGACCAATTAAAACTGCTTCAGTCAGTGGCAAGAAGTATGGGTTAGTAATCGTAGATGACTATAGCAGATGGACATGGGTAAAGTTCTTAAGACACAAGGACGAGTCACACTCTGTTTGTTACCTTCTGTAACCAAGTTCAGAATGAAAAGGATCTTAGAATCGTTAAAGTCAGAAGTGATCATGGTGGAGAGTTTGAAAACAAAGATTTTGAGTCATTCTTTAATGACAGAGGCATTCTGCATGATTTCTCTTGTCCTAGAACTCCCCAACAAAATGGAGTTGTAGAACGAAAGAACAGAACATTGCAAGAAATGGCCAGAACCATGATCAATGAGACAAACGTTGCTAAGATCTTCTGGGCAGAGGCAATAAACACAACGTGCTACATTCAAAATAGAATCTCAATAAGACCTATTCTGGAAAAGACTCCATATGAATTGTGGAAGAACAGAAAGCCCAACATTTCATATTTTCATCCATTTGGATGTACTTGTTTTATGTTAAATACAAAGAATTATTTGAACAAGTTTGACTCTAAAGCACAGAAGTGTATTATGTTAGGATACTCTGAAAACTCAAGAGGGTATAGAGTATACAATACAGAAACACAGATTGTGGAAGAATCAATCAGTGTTCGTTTTGATTATAAGCTTGACTCTGAAAAGTCAAAGCAGAATGAAGTTTTTGCAGGTATGGAAATTGAATTTACAGGTTCTGAAGACAAGTCATCAGAAGCTCTCAACAAAGACACTCCTTCAACATCTGAAAGGAGCACTGCTAGCAATCCTACAACAGCTGTTGATCAACCTCAGAAGAGATTACCCAGAAGCAGCTTGGATCACCCAGAAGAAACTATCTTAGGAAGAAAGGAAGATCCAATCAGAACAAGAGCAAGCTTCAGAAACTCTGAAGAAACCCTCATGGGACTTGTGTCTCTGATTGAACCTTCTTCTATTGATGAAGCACTTTTGGACAACGACTGGATTCTAGCAATGCAAGAAGAGCTGAATCAATTCACCAGAAATAACGTATGGGATCTTGTTCCCAGACCAAAAGGATTCAACGTCATTGGAACAAGATGGGTGTTCAGAAACAAGCTTAATGAACAAGGTGAAGTCATCAGAAACAAAGCACGACTGGTAGCACAGGGTTATAGTCAGCAAGAGGGAATAGACTATACAGAAACCTTTGCTCCAGTCGCCAGGTTAGAATCTATCAGACTTTTAATTTCATTTGCTGTTAATAGAGGCATCACTCTGTATCAGATGGATGTCAAGAGTGCATTCTTAAATGGTTATATAGAAGAAGAGGTTTATGGGCACCAACCCCCTGGTTTTGAAAATACAAAACATCCAGAACATGTTTTCAAACTAAAGAAGTCACTATATGGTCTGAAACAAGCTCCCAGAGCTTGGTATGAAAGACTAAGTAACCTTCTGTTAGAAAATGAATTCACTAGAGGGAAGGTGGACACTACCTTATTCTGTAAGTCAGTTAAGAATGACATCTTAGTCTGTCAAATTTATGTTGATGATATTATTTTTGGATCTACTAATCCTTCTCTTGGAAGAAAATTTGCTAAGTGTATGCAGGCAGAATTTGAGATGAGCCTCATGGGGGAACTGAAATTCTTTCTAGGAATTCAGATCAATCAAACTCCAGAGGGAACTTACATTCATCAGAGCAAATATGTCAGAGATCTTCTGAAGAAATTTGACCTCTCAGAATGTAAGCCATAAAAGATTCCAATGCATCCAACGTGCATTCTGGAAAGAGAAGAGGTAAGCAAAAAGGTAGAACAGAAGGTCTACAGAGGTATGATTGGTTCTCTCCTTTATCTGACAGCTTCAAGGCCTGATATCTTATTCAGTGTATGTATTTGTGCTAGATTCCAATCAGATCCTAGAGAATCTCACTTAACAGCTGTTAAGAGAATTTTCAAGTATCTAAAAGGTACTACTAATCTGGGTTTATTTTATAGAAAATCTAGTGATTACAGCTTAGTAGGCTACTGCGATGCTGACTTTGCTGGAGACAGAGTAGAGCGTAAAAGTACTTCTGGAAGCTGCCAGTTTCTAGGAGAAAATCTGATCTCTTGGTCCAGCAAAAGGCAATCCACAATTGCGCTTTCAACAGCAGAAGCTGAGTACATAGCAGCAGTAGGTTGTAGCACACAAATGCTCTGGATGAAAAGTCAGCTTGAAGACTTCCAGATTTTTGAGAGTAACATCCCTATACTCTGTGACAATACTTCTGCTATTTGCTTAAGTAAGAATCCCATTTTACATTCTAGGGCTAAACATATAGAAATAAAACATCACTTCATTAGGGACTATATTCAGAAAGGAATTTTGAACTTAAAATTTATTGATACAGACCATCAATGGGCTGATATCTTCACTAAACCCCTTTCTGAAGATAGGTTCAATTTCATTCTGAAACATCTCAGCATGAAACTCTGCCCAGAGTGAAAATGCTTTAATTCTATATATTATCCTTCAGAATGTATTTGTTTTACTGTGAACTTTTGATCAATCTCTTTTCAGAAAGATAGACATGCAGATTGTATCAGATGCTATTCTTAAAGATCTGAGCGTTTCAGCTCAAGGATAGACGTGCTGCTCACTAAATCAAACAAGTGTCATCCAATCATCAGCAAATCTCTGAAGCAGAACGCGTGCACGCTTCTGAGAAGGAAAAACGCTGATTGGGTGCATTGAGACACATGTCTGGTAACCGTTTCAAGTATCTTTCTCAAATCCCCCAAAATCAGCGAGCATTAAATGAAAGTAATCATGTTTTAAAACGTAATCATGAATTATTTCTCTTTCTTGAAACCGTTTACACTTTCAAAAATTATTTTGAAATCTATTTAAGCACATTAACATCTCACATTAATCTTTTACCGTTTCTTACAATCTCACAAAATACTTTCTGCATTTTTCTTGTGTGTTCATCTCTCTCAAAAGAAACCCATTTTTCAGTCTTCTCAAAAAAACCCTAAGTGTGAACATGGCAACCTCTAGCAATTTTTCTACAGGTTCTCAGAAGGAGGCTTCTTCTGAACAATACCAAGTTCCCTTCAGAACACTCCTTACACCAGTGAAGAATTTGGAAGTGCTGTATGAACTAATTGTTGACTTCTCCAGTCTGAAAGAAAATGGATTTGACTTGACAGAAGAAGTTAGGGCACAGGGATGGGAGAGATATTTTGATAGGTTGGTTGGACCAACATTCCCAGTCTTGGTCAAGGAGTTCTGGATTCATGCGTACTCCTCAACACATCAAGTTACTTCCTACATAATGGGAAAGAAGATTGTGATCACTGAGGATCACAGAGCAAAATTGATTGGATACAGTGGTGGTGGTATCCGCTGTATCGACATGGCTGAAAGATGCTCTGACGTTGCTGTCATTGCAAGGCAGATTTTCACCCATGGGGTTCCCAGCAGCAAAATCAGATACTTAAAGGATCAGGACAAAATATGGGCGAAGATTATTCTGGGGTGCTTTAATCACAGGAAGCCAACAAGCTCTCCTGATTATATAAATATAGATCAGCAGTTTCTGATCTATTTTATTAATCAGAAGGTAAAAATCAACTTGGCTCATCTTCTGTTTAATCACCTCAGGACCAGCGTCAAGGAGACAAGGGAAGAAGAAAGTACAAAGAGGGATTGGATACCCTTTGGCAGGTTAATATCAGATATTCTGACTGAGAATAGGCTGATAGAACACCTCACAGAAGCTCAGGAATTAAGTTCTATTGAACCTACTGTTGGCAAGCCTCTGAACGCCAAGAATCTGAAGAAAATGAAACTGATAGAGAATATCAGAAAGGAGCCCAGCGTTACTCCTCTTGCTGACATCACCAGCAGAAGAGTCCCACTGAACGACTTTCCACTATTCTCTGAGATTGAATCAAAACGGTTCTCAGATACTTGGACGCTTGCAAGGCTGATGGTACAGATCCCAACTGAATATTAAAGATCTGCACCAACAACAACCAGAAGTTACTATGAAGAAGACGAAGAAAAGAAAGGCCACTTCAGAAGGACCATCCCAGCAGACCCCTAAGAAAAGAGGTAATCTATCTGCTGCTTCTGTTTTAAATTCTTCTGCTATTCCAACATCAATCCCAACCCCAGCTTCACATGAACTTCCAATCCCCATACCAACTATTGATGAAACCGAACCAGAAGATGACCCTTCTGAGTCACTGACTCTCAGAAGACCCCGCACCAAATCCCAAACTCCAAAACCCACAACATCAACAGCATCAGAACTTGACAAAGTTTTGTCTGAAATTGATGAACGTGTTTCCGCTCACCTCTCAGATAATCCAAACACTCAACCAGAGATTGCCCTCTCTCCACAACCAGAACATCCTCTCTCACCCATACCAGAAGAACCACAAATTCCTGAACAACCAGAAATTCCACCTCCTTCTCCACAACCAGTAATTCCTCATCCCTCTCCTCAACCAGAAATTCATCCACCATCACCTCCACAACCTGAGTTTCATCACTCTGAAACTCCATCACCTGAACCTCATTCTCCTCAATCCTCTGAGCCACAACCCTTGGCAATTCAGCTGCCATGTGGAACAACTGTAACCATGGCCCAACTGCCATCCTCGCCAGAAACTACCCCTCCAAATACTCCAAACAGTCCAATTATTATTTCTGATTCTCCCACTCCATCTCCCAAACAAACTACAGAAGACAACAGCAGGACCTTCATCGATTTAACAATCCTTGACCGTCTTGCTGATCTCAAACACAAAATAGCCATTCCCAAACCAAAGCAGCCAGATGTTGGCTCTTGCATTGTGAATTTTGAAACAGGTTTGCAGCAATGGATTGCTTCTCTAAAGCAAGTTTGTCCTGGAATGATTGATCCTGCTGCCTCAGACCAACTCTGGACACGCTTCAGAATATGGGTACGTGCTGAAGCCCTCAAATTGCAAGATATCAATTCTGAGCAGGCACAACAGAACTTCAGCAAGCTGCTAAAGGAAGTTGAAAGTCAGCTGCCACAGGACGAAGTGCTCTTTCTGGATAGTGAGCCATGGTCTGAGAAGCGTCCAGCTTCAAAAGTTCAGCAAGCAGAATATCAGACTATTCAAGCTGAAGAGGTCAGTCAAGCTGAAGATGTTGCAGAAAGCTCTCAGAAGCTTCCTACTTCTGATGTTTCTCAAGCTGCCTTGGACAGGCAGACTCTGGAAGAGCTGAAGCTGAATGATATTCGTATGCAGCAAAGAATGGATGAAAATGATCAGAAGATGAAGGAAAGGATGGATGTGCAAGACAGCAAGATAGATACAGTAGTCAGCATGGTGCACAAGCAGAATGAAACTGCTGATCAGATTAAGGCAATGCTGGAGACTCTGTTCACACGCTTTCCACCCCAACCCTAGTTTTTCATTCATTATATTTTCAATGTTTTCTTTGCATATCATCTGTACTGTTTTGTCTGGCTCTGAATTTTAATATAACAAGTTTTTCTGCTCTGCTCGTTTTAGCACAACACTTACACTTTTTGATTGCTGACAAAAAGGGGGAGAACAAGAATGATATTTTTCAATAACGGATTACTGAGACAAATAGTCTCAAACATTCTAACACTCTGATATACTTGAATGTTTGTTTTCTGTTTTTGCATAAGTTTACAGGTACAAGAAGTTAATCACCTCTGATACACTGAAGCTCGAAGCTCTGATATTCTGATCTGAAGCTCTGATATTCTGATGTTCAAAGAAAGTCAATAAAGATCTGATCCTGAAGAATTCTTGGAATTAAAAAGGGAAGTAATAAATTCAGGGGGAGTATCTCCGATCTAAACTCTGATATCTCTTATCCCTTATCTTTGATAACTTCCTACTTAATTCTGACACTCCTTATTATTTAGTTATCTCTGATACTTTTCACGCTATTTTCAATTAAAAAATATCTAGTTTTTGTCATCATCAAAAAGGGGGAGATTGTTAGAACAAAGTTTGAATCTATTACCCTAAGTTTAAGTTTTGATGATAACAAAATACTAAGATACATTAAATGTATGATTCATGTAAGACACATATGCTATCTAAAAATTACACTCTGTTTTACAGAAACTCTGATGGGTATCAGCATGAGAACATCCTCATCAGCATCAGAAAATTGGATATCAACATCAGCATCAGAAGATGCTATATCAAATACCAGAATCAGAAGATCAACTTGCGCTTATGCTGAAGCTTGATGAACAGATCTGCGCTCAACACTCTGAACTCTGATAAAGACAACAACAGTTCATCAGCACCTAAGCAGCGTCAGAATGAGCCAAAGCCAGAACACTCTTAAGTGGCAACGGTACTGTGCATTCAAGATGAGTTATTACCAACAGCATCATTCCAGACAAGATCTGCTTAATAAGGAAAGAATTTTATTGGCATTGAAACAGAATTATTCTCCAACGTACACTATTTCCAATGTTATATAAACAAGTCAATGAAGATTGAATTGGCTAATGCTCTACACCACTCTACACGCCAAAAAGCTAATCATCATCTTCCTTACTCTCAGTTTTCATAAGCTTAAGTTGTGTAGTATCCCAATTGTGATAAACAGTTTTTGTAGAAAACATTCACACACCTAGATTTCAATTCTTTGTAAGAAAGTATTTCCTTGACAAACCGGTCTGTGGTTTGCATCAAGAAGGCTTTAGCAGTTGTTAAAGAAGATTGTAATATTCAGTTGAATATAGTGGATTAAGACCTCGTTGGAGAGAGACGAAATCACCTTGACGGGTGGACTGGAGTAGTTTGAGATCAAACGAACCAGGATAAAAATACCGTGTTCATTGCAATTGATTTCCAGTTTTTACAATTCAACCCCCCTTCTTGTGTTTTTCACTTCTTCACCTTCATCAAGTCTTCCTCTGTGTTGGAAGTGGCTAGGTTGAGTAGGATACCATGTCTCTCGGTTAATGGAGAGTTCTCAGGAATCCTTGAAGCTAGCTCCTTGAGTTGTGGATGAATTCTTACAAGGTTGACTTGAATGGTTTTCCTGCGAAGTGAATCCATAACCTACAAAACAGGAACAAAGATGAATTTCCAAAGTCCTTAAAATGGTTAGTGGATGCAAATGATGCTCATGATGTCCATGATGTTATGCACAAGTATATATGTACAAACAAATCACACAAGTTCCTAGTTTGGGCTTGCATGTGGTTTCATAGGAAAGTACCCTCTTGAAGTTTAGTTGGCTCAACCTATCCTAGAAATAGTAATTGGGTTCTAAGGAGCTCAATATCACTGGATTGTTTCCTTGTTCATTGTTTCAATTCAAGCCTCTTACCGGCGACCGAAATATTCCAAGGAACCAACCCTCAATGAGTGTAGTATCGAGTATCTACCAACTTCGGACTGCACCAAAGTCGGTCATCTCACTACATCCTAAAAGGCCAAGTTGGTCAAGTAAAGGTTCTAGAAGTTCGTTAGTGCTTCATGACATCACTCAGCGGCTCCATATTCTCTTTGATTGACTCAAAGGCTACCGGTACCCACAAATATGTCACACTAACATAGCTATTGCTTAGACCGTGTCGGTATACCCCGCACAGTTTCCACAAGGTATTGCTATTTACCTATAATGTTTCCCAAATCCGGGTAGAGGATTTAAACCCAAACAATAGAACCAAAGTGTAAAGAAAACAAGGCAAACAATGTAAGCAAATAAAGGTGATCTAAACCCTAAAGTAACCCCACTTTTATAAATTCCCCAGCAGAGTCGCCAGTTCTATGATACGGTGGGAGAACTGACTTGAGGTTTTACGTTTCGTTGCAAATGTCGCGGTTTAGCAAGAGTCGCCACCGACTTTTATTTTATCCAAAAGGAAAGGTAAAAAAGCATAGGAAAGACCTTTGAGATGTTTTCTTGAGTTTGAGGGGTAGATTATGAAAAGGGAAGATGCCAGCACCCTTTTCATCCATGGTTTTCCATGGGCTCTTAGTTACTTGCTTAGATCACTTGCTTTGCTTTTGAAATTTTTTGAAATGGTGCTTTGTGGTTCTGTGTGGTTTTGAAAGTATTTTGAAAATAGGCCATTCGTTTAGGCAATCTTTGTAATGATTCTCGTTCGTAAGAATGTATAAAAAAATGTTTGTCTTTTGAAAATTGTTTCAATGTTTTTGAAAGTTGTTTGGAAATGTTTTGAAAAGTGTGTGTGTTTGTTTGAAAATAGTAAGGATTGTTTGAAGGAGAGCAAGTAACTAGGAACTATCTACCCTACTCAAATGTCTTTCCTATGCATCTTTATTCCTTTGACATTGTTGATTTACCATTGATTTGGTAAATAACCCTATCTTTGGATGTTAAACGGGACGGGCGTGGGTCATCGTATGACCATGATAGCAATGTTTCCAAGTATCTTAGCATGTTTGAGGGACTAAGATCATTTGTTTTTAGGTAACCTTTTGATAGCGTCATTAAGGGACTATGATCTTTTGTTTTGTTTTGTTTTGTTTTGCCAAGATACTTTGCATGCATACCATGGCCATTTTTGTTTAGGCAACCAAGTGGGTGAAACCCTAAGGGTGCTTGTGTGCAATGTGTATCATTTTACATGCCTTTGATTGTCTTGGAGTAGGTCATTCTATTTGTTTGTTTTTGTTTTATCATGCAAAACCCTAGTTTACTACACAAGTATATAAAGTGATAAATTGCGTAAAATAAACTAAGCTATTACAACAATTATTATGGGAGGGGGATACAAGTTTTTGAATGGGGATATTTGCACAAAATAAAACCCTAAAATACTATTACAACCCAATTGAATAATGTGCAAAATAAATAAATATACAAATATTTAAATATGCAATAAAAATGTATTTATGCAAAAATATTTTGTATTTGATTTTTTGTATGGGAAAATGATTCATGTAAACCCTAGAAATAGGAGAAAAAAATTATTATTATTTTTGGAGGGATGAAACCCTAGTTTTCAAATAAAATAAAAATATGTTCTATATTATTATTTTGTTTATTTTTGTACAAGTAAATAATAAATGATATTATTAACAAATATTAAAATTAAAATATGTATGAAAATAATATTTTATGTGTAAAAAAAATAAAATAACAATGTATAGTATTTTTCTTAATGTATTTATAATTTTTATAAGGAAATAGATTCTATTTATTAAAATAAAACTATTTTAAAAATAAAATAAAATTGCAAAAAATTAAGAAAATATTTTTGTGATTTTTTAATGTTCATAAAAAATTATTAAAATCAATAAACATAAAAAATATGAGAAAATATGCAAAAATATAAAATATGAAGCAGGGGGTGCAAATAGTGGATCAGGGGGTGTGAGAAACAAAAAACAGAAGGCCCAAGGCGCCCAAGGCCCAAGCCAGCCATCATCCCTGTCCTTCGTCCACCTTGTGCGCATGTACCCAGTTCAACCTGCAACTCTCAAACGCTTGCACAAAAACAAAAACTTGCAACATGAAACATGTAGCATTTTTTATCACGATTCCAATGATATAAGATTTGTAAACTAACTCTAAAAGATCAGGGAGAATTTTGTAACCCCTAATTTCTGACCTAATTTTTTCATGAACTTCAAGCTTCAAATTCTTATGGCACAGTTAATATAAATGAAAAATATGCATATGTACAGCTTCACCAAGTTAAAGACTACATTTTTGCTTCACAAATCGTGGCTTAAGGATGCCTAAATAGAGAGATAAAGTTTTGAAAAATACCTCCTTCAACTGGATTTGGATATGGCAATGTGGGGACTTTGAGTGAGGCCTGAGGATCGTGTGAGCTTCCTTGAAGTTCCCTCAAGCTATTCCAATGCTTAGCTGGCTTTGTGGATGGCTGAAACTCCATGTAGAAGTCAAGCTGCAACCTCCATGTTTGAAAATGGTGATGTCTGAAACAGAGCTCACAGTTGTAGGATGAATGCTTGGATAGCTTTGGTAGGATGTATGGAAGGTGTTTGAAGTGTTACAAGGCAAAACGCACGAGCAAATATTGAGATTGCTATGATTTTGCAGAAACTGCAATGTTGGGCAGAAATTTTGAGTTTTGGAGTTTTTGAAATGTTTCAGAGGTCAAGCATTCGTTTCTAGCCTTGTGATTAGTTTGTCAAGATGTCTAGAATGATGCCAAGTCCACTCTTTATTAGATGTACAAGTTCTTTGGATTTTTGCAACTTTTCTTGCTTTTGAAGAAAAGTGAAGTGACTTGAGCCAACGTGCTTGTACTGGCTAGTTCTAGGGATGCCAAGGGTTGGTAAACATTGCTTGATATCTGTGGACATTTCTTGTAATAAAAGAACAGGTCCAAGGCTCAAGGTTTGTAAAGTTGGAAAAGCTTGCCTTTATGAAAATGGCAATATGCCCTTTATGCCATTTATGGATTTATTCCTTGTACAATGCTTCAAAAGCAAAAATCAAGCCATTATCCACTGAGTTAGCATTTAATTATGGAGTGTATAAGGAGTTAGGACCTGTAATGCAAGGTACAAGCATGCTTGATCAGATTTGCAACTTGATGCATTTGTGAAAATGGCTTGAACAAAAGTGACAAAATGCCAATTTCTCTTCTTCGATTCTCCTTAACCACAAATGATCTTGGAGAGTTCTTTGACATTTTGGAAATCTTGCAGCATGCTCTACAATCCATATTTGAAATGAATTTTGAGATACATCTTGGAACTAGGTGAAAAATGTCCATGAAGTTGGGTCAAAAACCTGCCTAAATTAGGGCAAATCTTCACTAAGTCTTTTAGTTCATGGACCCCTATTCACAAATTTATATCTTGAGATCCAAGCATATTTTGGGAAAACTTTGTGAATCAAAGTTGTAGATTTCATGGATTACTAAAATTTTCATGTTGGGAGTGTCCTTTGAATCAAATTGAATCATGGTGAAAAAGTTGTGAAAAGTTGGGAAAAAAATAAGAAAATTTCCATACTTAGAAAAATTCTAAGTTATGAAAATTTTCAAATTCAAAACCCTAATTTTAAAAGTTGGTTTTCTTGGTCAACAAGTTTCATATTTTGACATATCTTGATGAATTATGACCCTTGATACTTGTTTTTGACCAAAAACTCAAAGTTTAACTTTTCAGTGTATAGTTGACTTTTGATCAGTTGACTGGAAAATTCATATGTCAATCCAATGAACTTGAGATCTTTTGAACCATGTGATTAGGTCAAGATGATTCTATTGAGTCCTTGAAATCATGCTTGAACTCCATTGGTCATTGGCTAGGTTAAAAAATCAGAAATTGCCCTTTCTCAGTCAAAACCCTAATTTTGACCATTTTGCCTTTTTTGATGATTTGATCAAATTTCTTGAGGAGTTGTGATCCAAACTTGATCAAATGGTACATATGAGTCTAGAATGTTGTTGTAGATCAAAAATCATGAAGTTTGACTGTAAATTGACCATAGTTGACTTTTTCCCCAATACAGCTGATTTTTAGGTCAACTGTCCAATTGACTGATCAAAAATGTGATTCAAGGCTTGAAACTTAACATGAGCAATCTTAGGGGTCCAAGATAATGTATGAAAGTCACATGAAGCATTGATGGTCCAAAAATCCTTGTGCAAACTCAAACCCTAATTTCAGGTCATCAGTGCAAGATGAGGTCTTGAGCTGACCAAACCCTAATCTTGTCTTGAGTCCAAGAAGTCTTGTGAGGAAAATCTTGATAAAATGAGAGGTCAAAACTGATGATATATCGCTTACCAAGGTTTGATGACGAGGCAGATGGTCTTGAGCTTGAGAGATAAATCTTGTATGTCTTGGTTTAATTTTGCTTATTCATCCATTTGGGGGGATGAATAAGACAACACTTGATAACACATGGATGCTTGGAGACTGAGGCAATGGGTTATGTTCACGTATTGCTGCATGGAGTCTGAGGTGACGAGCTAGGTTTGGATTTCGAACACTGTGGCATGGAGTCTTAGGCAATGGTCTATATTATGGAATAAGGAAACGCACTACTGCATGGAGTCTTAGGAAATGGGTTAAGTTTGAGAATCAATGTGTGGAGTCTTAGGCGATGAGCTAAGTTTGGGTTTTGAACATTGCGACATGGAGACTTCGGAAATGATCTAATGTTGGGAGTGTCGCACATTACTGCATGGAGTCTTAGGTAAAGGGTGAAGATAGGGAAACACATCGCTGCATGGAGTCTTAGGCAATGGGTTATGTTGCACTACTTCCTGGGGTCTTAGGCAATGAACTAAGTTTCGCGCATTACTGCCTAGGGTCTTAGTTAATGGGTAAGATGAGGGGAATACATTGCTCCGTAGAGTCTTAGGCAATGTACCAAGCTTTGCACATTACTGCATGGATTCTTAGGTAATGAACTACATTGTAGAGGAAAAACATCACTGCGTTGAGTCTTAGGTGACGGGATTGGCACGTCACAGAATGGAGTCTTATTTGGCGGATCCTATTTGGCTTTCTGGACATTGCAGCGTGGAGTCTTAGGCAATGTACTGGGCTTTGTACATTACTGCATGGAGACTTAGGTATTGTACTGGGTTTTGCATATTACTGCATGGAGTCTTAGGTAATGAGTGAAGAGAGGGAAACACATTGTTGCATGGAGTCTTAGACAATGGGTTATGTTACACTACTGCCTAGGGTCTTAGGCAATGAACTTGGTTTCGTGCATTACGGCCTAGGGTCTTAGGTAATGGGTAAGATGGGGAGAATACATCACTGCATAGAGTCTTAGGAAATGTACTGAGCTTCGTACATTACTGCATGGAGTCTTAGGTAGTGAACTACATATTAGAGGTAAAAACATCACTGCGTGGATTCTTAGGTGATGGGATGAACACGTCATGACATGGAGTCTTAGGTTGCAGATCTTATTTGGCTTTTGAACATTGCGGCGTAGAGTCTTAGGCAATGCACTCGGTTTTGCACATTACTGCATGGAGACTTAGGTAATGTACTGGGTTTTGCACATTGCTGCATGGATACTTAGGTAATGCTATGTTGTATGGAACACATCATTGTGTGGAGTCTTAAGTGATGGGCTGAACATATCACTGCATGGAGTCTTAGGTGATGGGTTGGATTGTAGAAGAAGTGTGCTTTACTGATTGACCCTTAGATAGCTGAATCGAGGGTGAGATTGTTTGTTTGATGTATGGCACATGCATATGATGTCTGATATTGATATGGAACCCTGAGTGTATGTGTGATATTGATATGGAACCCTGTACATTGAATCTCAACCTTGAGTGTATGTGTGTTAAATGTTTGTATGTACCAAGTAGTTTGAAAATGTTTTTGATAATTCTCCTTTGTTAAACCATTGGTTTTGAGTTATCAATTCCCCAACATGATGAATTGGTGTGGACATGATGAATAGTGTCTTGACATTTGTATCATAGGCACAAACGTAGGTGTGGACGTGGGTGCAGGCGTAGACATGGACGTAGGTGTAGGCAGGGTCGTAGAAATAGGCGTGGATGTGGACGTAGGTGTGGATATGAATCATAGGTAAGCTGCCTAGTGAGATTTTGATAGCGGTATATTTGACGATTGTGTCTGTTGTCAACCGAGGTGGCTATAGCAAGGTGAATGGATAGTGCTGAGCTTGGATTTGAATTTGAGTTTGTCTTAGCTGGTAGTCATGCCTTGAGATTTTTCTGTAGTTTTCTATGGGCATGTATGATTGAATGTAATGCATGTATGCATGTTTGATATGATTATGCTTGATGTATACATGATGTATGGTATGTATGCTTGATATGATAATGTTATAAATTGAAATGATGCGATGATTGATAAATGCAATGCCCCTGTTATTTATATTGTGGAACTAATGCTCAAGGCAGACTATTAGCCAAGACTTATTCATTCTGAGAAGCCATGTCAATCAGGGGCTGGGCTTTTGAAAAGGTGTGCCAGACGGGCACTGGGATTTTGAGAAGATGGGCCAGACGGGGACTGGGCTTTGCACCCATATCCATATGTTTGCTTGAATAGTATCAACTCGGTTGCTTGGAAAGGTGAAACGGATAGAAAGGTTGCTAATATTAGTAAGGTTATCTAGAGACATTAATTGGAAAGTGTGAGGATGCTCACGACTTTTATGTAAGGCTGTTTACGCATGGATGGCTGATGAATGCATGAGGTTGATCATGCTTCACATCGTTGCCTATGAATTAATAGTAGATGCGATTGCGTGAGGCTGCTCGTGTCTTTTTATGAAACACATATACGAAAATGTATGAGGATGCTCACGTCTTGGACAGTTGTATGTAAGGCTGCTTACAATTTAGTTTGACGGAGAATGCTTGTAACATAGACTCACTCAGAGGGATAGTCGGAGAGATGTTAGAGATTGTAATAGCGACTCTCCTAGAAATTGACTCTAGATTTTTACGGGGTCCTAAGTCTTGAGTTATAATATGTTATGCATGCATATAGATGCAGGTGTTAATGCATGGAATGACTGACCAATTCATATAATGGATGACTTGGATATGCGTCAAGGATGTTGGAATTTTGATGTGCCAATGAGAATTAGGGTCTCTGTTAGATCCATGTTATCGGAATTCGTCAGCCGAATGAGATGATAGGTGTAGCTTGGTTTTGGGTCTCAATATCCTAATGAATGTAGGCTAATGATTTATACAGACTTATGCTTTATGATTATGACTCACATGATTTGTTGAATGGTGCCCCTGTGATGGGTCATTGATGATTACGCGTAGAGGTTTGACTATGTAACACAGTTTCTTGTCACGTGATGGTTGAATGTTATGCTTGCATGATTTCTTGATACTCGATTTGAACTTGGAATATTGCTAATATAGAAGAAAGATCCATTGGAGATTTTGAAAGTACGTGGGGAGCTTGGCTCTATGTGGACTATCTTTCCCTAATTTTTGGTAGGGTGTTGGAGGAGATTCTCATTGATATGCGCTTAGAAATATTTTGATCATAGTATGGATGACCCCACTATTTTTCACTTTGAAACATCATGCCTTTGACTAATTGGCTCTTGGATGGTTGTCCTTGATGGGCTACTTTTTTTTGAACCAACTCCTTTTGATGAGCCTCGCAGTGGTTTTTCCTACCATTCGAATTTTGAAAGAGGTGCCCCTCCATTCCTAGACCTGGAGGAAATACCCTTAGAAAGAACTTATACCTCACCTTGAACTTTTATATAGATTGCCCCAAGATTTGAATTTCTGAAAAGTTTGTACTTGAAGTCACTTGAAGAGGAACATGGACCCTACGGGCGGTAGGATGAACCTGATATGTATTTCCCCAACATTTGAATCTTGGAAGATGGACCCTTGAATCAAAGCCTTGAGAGATTTATTTAAAATAATGGAACCTAGTCATACCCTATTATGATATGATTTGATTAAGGAATGTTCCTTGGAAAGGTATGCCCCTGATTGAACAATGCTTTGAAATTTGATTCAGGTTGATTGAATTTCGGAATGATCACCCCTTGCCAATAGTATATTCATGTGATATACCTCTATTATTATTAGTATTTGCCCCTGTTTATAGGAGTCCTCTTAGATGATTTATCCCTAGTTAGAAGCTTCTTGGAAATGTTGCCTTTGATCAGACCTTTTTGAAATATCCTTGAGGCTAAGTATTAATTCGTAGATAAAATTATATATGTTGAAAAAATAATTGTTCGTGGTGTACATGCAAGTTTTGAAATCTAATTTTGAATACAAATGGATGATTAGAGATGGAGATTCAAAGAAGAAAAGTGATTAGTTATAAATTTAACAAATGTAGGAGTCAGTTTAACACGAATTTCTCCAAGTATGCTTTCATAGTTAACCTTGCTTCAATTAGGACTTTTGAAGGTTGTAACATGGCCATGGTTCTTGGTTTAAGAAACAAAAGATATAAGGCTCAAAATTTATTTATCCCACCCCATTCTCCTTGATGTTCTTCAATCCTAAGTTCAATTAATCCAACATATGCGTTCAATCCCCAAGAGAAGTTTCATAGTCGCGCAGATGATGAGAAGCATTAATAAGATCCAAGCATCGATAAGATCCAAGTGTTGATGAGAAGCCTTTGAGGTGGAAGTCACAATATTTTTCTACAATTTTGTTTTCAATCCCTTACTTTGCATGGGCCAATTCTTTTGAATTTCCGGTCCATCGGGATTCCCTAACTTTTACCTAAGTCAAGTTTTGATTTCTTTTGACTTAGCGGGCTTTCTCCTTATTTTTTTTTCTTTTTGATTGCTTTTGATTTTAAAATTTTGTGACTGCCATGCTGATTGTTGAAAGCTTTGTCTTCATCGTTTTTCTCGATTTTGAATGATGTATTGAGGAAGAAGATATTGAGAGCTTCATGGATTCCTCATTCTTGATGGATGTGAGGAAAAGGATGTGCTTGAACCCTTGCTTATATTATTTACTCAATGATGTATCGATGAAATAGATATGCTTGCCTTTTGTTTAGATAAATCACTTCTCTTGAGAATAGAACACGCCATTGAATTAATTAAAAGACTACCCTGCCCCTGGTTAAGATTAAGGTGTTTTTTAGAAAATAGAAAGAACTCCAACTCCTGGCTCGAGGGGGTTAACTATGGATTATCTCATCATATATCCACTATTTAGGAATTGAACCAATGCCTTACATCGTAAGCCCGATCTTACATTGAAAGCATAGCTTAGCAAAATTCATTTTTTTTATTTTCACCATTCTCCATCGAAGTTTGTTAATTTGAAAATGGAAAAGAGCAAAAGTAGAAATTTGTTGATTTTTGTGGATTGAATCGATTTCAAAAACATGCATGCTTATTTTATTAGAATTACTGATCCAAAGATACAAATTTACACCAAATGAACCTTAGAAACTAGGAAATTACAATTTGTACTTGATAAAGCCTAATGATCTTATGGAAGAGCTTATTTGTTGATCCTCGTGACTTCAGGAGATCTTCTTAGTTCTTGGACTTGTCAAAGTGTGAGGGTGACCTTTGACTTTTCTCGGGCATACATATTATGTTGATAAGGCAGTTGCTCTTGGTGTAGAGGAATCACCAATGGTAGTGGCATTTGAGGCGCTGTATAGACCCGCTGTTAACCTTGTGAAGGGCTGTCTTCTTTCTTTGTAGGGCCAAGTTTAATTGAGTCTCCAATGTTTAATCTCCTCCTCCATATTTTTGGGCTTCCTCAAGCGAGTACCAAGAAATCGGCTAGCATGTGGGTAACAGTTGGATAAGGGAGAAGGTGGAAATGTATGAGATGCAAATGTATGAATATATGTAAATGCATGGGTATGAAAAAATGTTTTTGGCTTTAGGGTATGATTCAAAAAGGTTTCATGGATATGCAATGTGACGCAGACGTAGTATGAGGGTAGACGCAGGGATACCCTATACAGGTTTGATAGTAGGTATGAAAATGATAATATCCTACACTGTCTCAGAGATTGAAATAGATAGGAATTCATTAAGGACGAAAATAATTTGATGTGGATTTGGAGGTACCCTACACTGACTCAGATATTGAGACAGATAGGAATTCCTTAAGGGAGAAGATAATGGTAGACATGGAAATGGGGATACCCTACACTGTTTCAGATATTGAGTCAGATAGGAACTCCTTAATGATTAGGGACCATAGAAGAGGAAGGGGAATCTCTACAAGCTAGAGATGGTAATTGAGGGACGAGAATTCCTACAAGCTAGGAATTGTAATAGACTAATGGAAGGTTGAAGAATCCCTACATGCTATGGGTTGTGACTTATGAAAGATAGACCCTATAGGCTAGGGATTGTAGTATACCGGAGGTAACCCTTGCGGGTTTAGGGATAGTGGAAATGGGATTATATGAATGATATCCTTAGAAGGTAGGCTCCTAGTTTTGGCCTACGGATATTCTACCCTTCCTATAAGGTGGTTTCCTTAAGGATATCATGAATAACACCAGAGGGATAAGACATAAGGGCCTCCCTTAGGTAGAGCCTCTTTACGGACCGAGACTTTCGTCTCAAAGTCATGAAAGGTCTCGTCATGAGATTTTGGTTAAGGTCGTTACAAAGAGTCATGGGTGGCATTCCAAAGTCCTAATCATCAAGAGGATATCTCTCGATAAGTATTCCTTTTGCGGAATTCCACCGACTCTAGGGGAAGTCGTCACATAAACTTGCAGGGATGATATATCCCCTAAGCTAATAGACAAACCTTCTTTCTAAGGGTTATTTGAGATTTTTTTTTTTGAAATAAAATCCCGCCACACAACAAACATATAATGATAAAAAAAATAGACAAGAATAAATAAATGCAATAAATAAATAAAGAAAATAAATAAATAAAAAGCCAAAATAAAACCTAAAACCTAAGGTTGAGGTCCCTAGCAGAGTCATCAGTTGTTGCGACTGGTGTTTTAATCAGAGTCACAACTACTAGCTTTTATCCTAAGGAAGGGTATCTACTAGAAAACCCTAAATTGTAAAGACAAAGATTCTAGGTTTCGGACTTCATTACATGAAAGGAAGGTGTTAGGCACCTTTCATATACCTTAATCTTAAGGATATTAGGTTTTAGGTTTAGGTTTCAGGTGAAAAGGGTTTTAAATTTTAATAGGGGAACTCGCCACGATTTTAGTTGTATGCCTATGTATCCTCTTACGAGGAATCAGAGTCTCAATTCGTAGTTCGTATGGGGTATGTATTTTTTAGGGATTGCAAAAGTATTTTGATTTGCCTCGTATTTTGACCCGGTGTAGAGATTGCGGAATTTAGAACTAAATGCGCGATTAGTCAAAATACATTTGAAACCCTTTAGCAAAAAATAATTGTTTAGATTAGTTTATTGTGAAAAATAATTTGGTGTTTGTTGATATCTTTTATAATATTAATTGCAAAAGTTCTTGACTAATTCATGATTAAAAAATACTTTATGCAATAATCAAAATATGTACATGAGTTTTTACATGAAAATATTTACATGATAATAATAAATAATATGATAATAATAATAATTATTATTATTATTATAACAAAGAAACAAATAATATATATAAAAAAATAGAAAAAAATATATGAATTATAGAAAATAAATTAATTTAATTAATTTTAGGATGGGGTGCGTTTTTAATTGAGCTAGTAAAAGATGGGGTGTTAAAAGGGGGCTGGGCTAGGCCCAAATGTATTTTCTGAAGGGGGAGGTGTATCATTTGCTACGTTTCAGTAAAGCAAGGAAAGGGTGGTGCGAATAGAAACTGGGCTCGACCCATTATGCATTTGGAAAGGGTCTGGTTGGATTGTGTGTGGCAAGGGTGCATGGGTGTTATAGTGGGACTTGGCCTATCGGCTGTCTACTGATGATCTAATGGATGAAACTGCGAGTGCAACTTATTTACCGTGAGCGCACACGTATTGAATCCAAAATGAATACAAATATTTTGTTTAACATTTTTATAGACCATTTTAATTTTACAATCATCCCTCTGTCTCTCTCTTTCGCTTAACCCTCCATTCCTTTCTCTAAACCTTAACGTCCAACTACCGTGGCGGCGACCTAACTATCCTGGTACCCCTCAATCAAAACCCGACCAATAAAAACCCCAAATCAACAGTTAGAGAAAAAACTAAAGCTAAGTTTACCCTCCGCGAAATTGATTTCTGACTTTTTATCTGATTTGCTTTTGTTCTGATCTCCTTTCTCTCTTGCTTTGCAGATTTCGGCGAGTTTGAATGGGATAGCGGCGGCAGATGATGAGGCTGGCGGAAACGATTAGGGTTTCAAATATTGAAACCTTAATCATTCTTTTCTTCAACGATCTTTCTTTTCTTTCTTTTCTGTCTTCAAGGGCTACTTTCGGTTCTTTCGGTTTCAAGTTCTCCAAAGTCTTCTTCGCGATTATGTTCTTCCAGTTATTTCTTTTTTCTTTTGTTAATTCTGTATAGTATTTATAGGCTTTAGTTTGAATTGCCGTTAAGGTTTTGTATAGCTTATATTTAGGGTTTGTGAATCACTTAGGGATTTGAATTTGCTATAATTGATTCAGATCGTAAGGTAATTGATTTGGATTGCACTGATTGAATGTATTTTTGATTTGTTATTAAAGATTGATTATAGGATAATATATAATTTCCGGTTTTGTATATATTTAGATGAAGATTCTTATTTGCAGATTTGATTTAGTTTTTTTTGGACAGTAAAATATTTGCTTTCATTTGTTTTTTATTTCTACAGTAAATGCTAATGAGAAAAACGTGTGTGAATCCCTGCTGTGATTTACACAGTATTTGTTTTTCAAACATGGGCCCTAGATTATTTGATTTTCCTGTCCAGTATGCTAAATTAAATTGGGCCTTAAATCATGCTGCCAGCACACTTTTATGAGTTTTGGGCCTTTCTGTTTCTTTTGATCCAGCAACAACAAACATTTTTTTCTTTTGGAACGGGCTTAACTAGATCTAAATATTTAATCCAACAACTCTTTACCTTTCTAAAACAAAACTTTTTATTAAAAAAATGATTTATTAAATTTAATAAAAACATAAACCAGAAAATGATTCCCAAATGCCAAACACGAAATGGGCCAAGCGAAATGGGCTCATATATTGAATTCTAATGGATTTTTAAATTAAAGTTTTCACCTCACCTTTTACTAATAATTACACTTAAACGGGATTAGTAATAATTAAAACTTAATAATTATTATTGAAATAGTTTTTCACATTCGAATATCATGGGCCATTTGGCCAACATGCTTCGCGAATGATTTTATGGGTATATGAGTCTTTATGATTTAGAAAGCCCCATTCTCTTCAATTAAAATACACCCCCCTGATTGTCTTGGATTTAAGAATGGACCATCAGATATTTTTGAACCATCCCTAATTAAAACATTCTATTTTATTTTTAATCTTGAAAAATATGATCGTAGAGGTAGGGAAAATTTGGGGTACGACAGAAAGCTAGTTTTGTGAGGAAGATTTTTAAAAGCGCCAAATACCTGAAATTATTTTATACAGTGGATTAGCTGATTCGCTGGTTTTCGCATGCTTAAAAATTAATAACATCTGACTGGAAAATCATCTCTGTATGGCACTTGGAGCATTTGAATCTTCTTTTTATTTCCTTCGAGTTTCGTGTTCAACTCAGAATCCAATTCATTGAGGAAGATCTCCGAATATGTGAATACTCTGAAAATATACAGTGAAAATACCATGAAATAGTGTTTTGAACCGCTGTTTATCGGATGTTCAAAAATTCATACCTTTCGCCTGGTTCAACCTTTTTGGATGGTTCTTTCGGCGAAAAATACGTCTTGATTTTATCTTCGATTCATATTTTCAGGTCAGAGGTTAATTCTTTGCAGAAGATCTCTTAAAATGCGAATTACCAGAGAAAATTGCACCCCAAAATAGTTTTCTACCGGACTGTTTCTCGATATTGTAAAATTTGTAGCTCTCTATATTTTTATCGTATTGGGACGATTATTGAAGCGTGAGATCACAAATTTGGTTAGTTACAATGTTTATTCGGGTTCCAAATTCGGATTGCGCTTCAAAGGATTTGGTTTGTGGCTTGCTTCCCCAAAGTGCGCATGAAAATAAGCTGAAATTTTCAAGATAGCAAAATAACTCCATTGTTTCTCGCCATTTGAAAAATCATTGCTTTATCGGTTTTTATCGTATCAGGATGATTCTTTCTCCACGACGTCACAAATTTCATCGACGATGATTTTGTTTCAGGATACGCGTCAGGATTCTACACCGAAAGTCATCGGCTTGTGGTTTGTTCGCTAACAGTACACAAAATAAGTTGGAAAAATTTGTACTGGGAATTTTTACACTGATTTCTCGTTGTTCAGAGCATCATAACTTGCTCAATTTTTATCTTATCAAAGCGATTTTTTTGGCAGCGCATCACAAATTTTGTTGCCAATGATTTTGTTTCTGGTCGCGCGTCAGGATTATGCATCGTATGTCATCAGGTTATGGTTCGATGTCGACTGGTACATGAAATAAGCCGAAAAATCAACATTTGCACTAGCTAAACAAGACTTAGAGCCATTTCTATAAATATTTGAAATTCAAATTTCAACACAACTTAGACTCATTATCTAAAACTTCTCACAAAAACTCTCCAATTCTCTCTCAAATCAAAACCAAATTCTATTATTTTTCTCTCAACTTTTCAAGAACATTCAAGAACAAAGTTGAAGAACTTCATCTATCTCTCTCCTCCAAGAAACTTGCCATCGGTCTCCCTCCACCACTGCACAAGCTCCAACGACGCAATCCCCTCTGGCCTCCGCTAATTCTGGCGCTAACCGCCTCCCTCCGTCGTGCGATCTCGCGACCTTCTCCCTCTTCTTCTATTCATTTTTCTGGCGAACACTCCCGCTACCATCGTAAGCTTCCGTTGCATATCTCCTCGCTCTAACCAGTTCATCTTATTTCCGTTTCAATTTCTTCACGACACTTCAGTAACTTCTTTGATTCTTGATCTTAAATTGAGTTCAAGTGTTTTTGATTTAATTGATCTTAAATTGTTTGAATTAATTGAACATTACATGAGTTGAATTCTTGATTTATTTGAGAAACTTGATTTTTGAATTGATAATGTTAGAATCATGTGGAATAAGTTAATTGATGCTTTAATCGGTGTAGATCTTGAATTTCATCGATAAGTTGATGATGAGTTTTGATGTCAAATTATGTTTGATTATGTAATTTTGATGATAATTGATGTGGATTTCATGTGTTAATGCAATTTCTGATCAATTTGATGGTGAATTAATTTTATCGATGTTAAAATGCTTCAATTTGATTAATTGCATCATGTGATACGGTGGCAGAACCGACAGTTAATACTGGTTTTGCGTTTTTTGTTTGCAAATGTTGCGGTAAGCAAGAGTCGCCACCGACTTTTATTTCATCCAACAAAGGAAAAGGAAAAAGAACAGAAAAAAAACCTTTTTTCGAGATATTTCTGACTACGGGGGGTAGATTATAGAAAGGGAAGGTGTTAGCACCCTTTCTATCCGTGGTTTTTCACGGGCTCTTAGGTACTTGCTCTTTTTTAAATTGCTTGTGTGTGCTTGTTTTGAAAAGTTTTGTTTATTTCGTGATAACCCTTGTATTGGTCCTCAAGAGTGTGACGAAGTTCTTTTGAAAACTGTTTTTGAAAACTGTTCGTGTGAAAAGTTTTTATTTTGAGCAAGTACTTAAGATTTCTACCTACTCGAAAAAAGCATGTTCGTTTTCGTTTCCTTTAGACATTGCTATCCTACTATTAAGGAGTAGGTAGCTCCGTCGTTGGATTTGTAAAGGAACGTTCGAAGGGACGAAATGGTCTCTGAAGGCAACAAGTAGAGATACCTTAGCATTTTGAAGGGACTATCGTCATAAGATCAACTTGTAGGCAACCCGAGGGACAAATAGGGACTATGATCTTTATGACGATTTTGAATCGTGGGTCATTGCTAAGGTATCCCTACGTTCGAGGGACACGACCACTATTTTCCGAGGCAACCAAGTGAGGCAAACCCTAGGAGTGAGCATGTGCGAGTGTGGTTTTTTCAGTTAATTATCTTTGCACAATTAGGGTTTTCTACTGTTTTAAATTGATTTATCTATCGTATACAATCCTGATGTCCATACATCTAGCAGTTTAATAGTTGCGGAAATTAAAAGCGGAAAAGTAAATCTACGCTATTACAAGGCTTTGGGGAGGGGGTTACATGACCAAAACCGGGGATTAAACAGTAAATAATATGCGGTAAACCCTAATTAAAAATTATTACAAACTCGAAGCAAATACAATAATTGGAAAATAAAATATTGTGCGCGAGAATTAAGTACGGAATCAAAGTTTAAATTCTAAAAATCTAACCAATTAAAGAGAAAATATTTTTTTGTATTTTATTATTGTGAAAAATATTTGAAATCTTAACCTAAATCTAATTAATTAAAGAAAAATATTTTTTGGTATTTTATTGAGAAAATTAAATATTTGTGAATTAAACCTAATTTGTCTAATTAATTTTAATTATGAAAACAATCAAGTCAATATCATTAAATTAATTATTTTCCAAAAAAAAAACTAATTTTAATTAAAAAAAACCTAATTCTACATTTTTGTGGTTTTCTTGATTTTATGATTAAATAAAAAATGATTTTTTTTGTTGTTTTGTAAAAAAAAATTAATCAAATAAAACAAAAGAAAATAAAGAAAGTAATTGGGCCTGTGGTGAAAGCAGATTAGGGAGTGTGAAGCTGAATTTCATTGAGCCGAAATCCTTTGGCCCAATAAGGCATTTGGATCCAGTGCTGGCCACGTTTGAGGGTTCACCATGGTCTGCATGTGTTGAGTGTTAGATCTGGATATGATGAGATCTTGTGGTATGGTGATGGAAATTCATGAGTAGCGTGCAGGGACCTAGAGCATTGGATATGAAGACACAAATTAGTGAAACTTAACTTTGCAAAAGGGCTGGATCGAACCCACCCACTTTTGGACTAAAGCCTTATCATGCCCTGCCTTGCCAACTGAACCAAGCGTGTTAATTATTAACAAAATAATACAAAATAAATATAAGGCAAATAAATATCTATGGCCACATGTCAAAAACGCGCGTTGTGGGTCCCCAATGGTTTGAATGGACGAATCAGTGAGCATCACGCCATCACCTTCTTCAGGGATCCGTCGTTTTAGATGGGAAACTTTTACCTACATTAGTTTTCCGTCACTATAGGTTGTAGTGACGGATTTTGTTCGTAACTAAAAACCTGCAAAATTCAAAAACGTAGCACAAGCAGAATAAATTCAAACCAAAGGCATGAATCAATTGCAAATCATCTCCTGAGCATGATAGTACCCCTAATTTTGTCTAATTTTGCCTTTATATAGAATTCCCAATTTGGGACCTCAAAACCCTAACAATGGCATCGTGCCATTCATGCACTTAAACTTCAATTAAACCAATCAAAAACATTGCAAATATGATAGCAAGCATGGATATATGATCAAAACATGTTTATGATGGATAAATCATTGAAAACGAATCTTGAAAAAATATGCAAACCGTGGCACTGTGAGGCATGATTTCTGAAGGTTTTAAGGCTTGAGGATGATTGGAATGACTTCATAAAATGTCCAGGAACGGATTGCTGGCCTTGGAATTTCTTGAATCAACCTATAGAATCAAAACCGACCTGCACTTTTTCCAAAAAAATTTGACACTTCTTCCTTTGTTTTCACGACCCCAAACCCTCTTTCTTTGCCTTGAGAATGTTATATCCTTATATTGGAATGTATTAGGTCAATAAAAACTAATCATATCTTTGCAAACTATGAAGATTTTTTTCCATTCTTTGTCTTGTATGATTTATTTCCAAAGTAGACCAAATTAAGATCTTTTCCAATCAATTAGCTCTTGCACGAATTTTTTGATTTGCTAGCTGTTCATGGACTCATAATATGCTCATAAAATCAAATCTTTGATTTTATTTGATTATTCTACTATTTAAATAGATTTATTTTGATTTAAATGGATAAAAATAAAAATAAATAATAAAAATAATAAAATAATAGGTGGATAAGCTCAGGGGTCTTGGGCCATCTTAGGAACAAGTTTCAAACAAGAAAACATGGGCCCATTTGGAAAAAGAAGTCATTTTGATCAATGTTGACTTCATGCATATTTCCAAGATTTGGTCAATTTGACAATACATATCTCCCTCAATTTTAATCCTAAAAGGGAGTTCTATGACTTTTTAGAATGCTTAGGATGTCCTGTAAATAACCCATTTGGTTTCATCTCACTTGGATCGTCCATGTTCATGTAAGAAGCTTTGACCCAAAAGGTGTTTTTGTTGACTTTTTGAAATGACCTATAATGTATGAATTTATATCTTTTCACGAGTGCATTTATTGAACTTGAGGGATGAATATTAGTTGTAAGGAATTGAATCCTCTTAAAAGTGAGCCTTGGATGGGAAATTTTTGATAAAGTACGAGAAAGTTATGCTTGGTCAAAGTTTGGTTGAGTTTTCCTATGTAAACCCTAATTTAGCAACTTTTGAGTTCTGATGAATTTGGGGCATTTCTTGAGGTATCATGATCAACCCTTGATCAAATGATGTATGTTACTTTAAAATGTTGATGTTGACCAAAAATCTTGAAGTTTGACTGTATGTGGGCCACAGTTGACTTTTGACATAGTTCAGTTGATTTTTAGGCATTTGAGCAGTTGACTGAGCAAACTTCTTATGAAAGGCATGAAACTTGACATAGATGTTCTTGAGAACATATTAAGACCATGGAAAAGATTTTAGACCTTTGGAGTTCACCCCTCTTGATGAAAATGGAAATCCTAGTTTGAGGTTCATTGTCTTATGAGAGCATTTGTCTGGTTAGTTCTTGGGCATCCTTGAGCAAGTTGAGTATCTTAGTGAACATATGTTGAGTAAAATCGGAGGGAAAATTTGGGGTACAATAGCTGCCCCTGTTCAATCTTCTTAAGCCTGGGGATGTAGATTGGTTGGTCTGCCTTTCGTGATCTGAAGGTGGAAGATGATTGAACACTAGAGTGCCCAGAAATTTGCACTCACATAAAGTAACACTATCGATGATATCGAGAATTGGATTACAGATGCAATTTGGGATTCGACAGAGAGTCGTCAGAGATGGTCTTAAAGATGCCATCTAGAAAAGATATTAGTCGCATGCGATTTCTTTGCGAGAATTCCTGTACCTGCCGTTGAGGTGGACTTTACCGAGGAATGTTGATTTATGTCTTAGGGAATATAGGTTAGGAGCTTCGGTTGTCCATTACTCTACTGGGGAATTAACTCTTGATTGATGAGATAAAAGTGAGCTGCATATCTGGTTAAGGTCCAGGTCTTACAGTGTTGTAAACTGTTGTCTGGAGATAAGAGAGAAGAAACCTGGATGGTAAGGTTATGAGAAGGAACCTGGGTCGTAGGGTTACTTCGAAATGAAAGCCTGGATAGTAGGGCTATGAGAAGGAACCTGGATCGTAGGTTTACTTTGAAATGAAAGCCTGGATAGTAGGGCTTATGAGAAGGAACCTGGGTTGTAGGGTTACTTCGACATGAAAGCCTGGATAGTAGGGCTATAAGAAGGAACCTGGGTTGTAGGATTACTTCGAGATGAAAGCCTGGATAGTGGGGCTATGAGAAGGAACCTGGGTCGTAGGGTTACTTCGAAATGAAAGTCTGGATAGTAGGGCTATGAGAAGGAACCTAAGTTGTAGGTTACTTCGAGATGAAAGCCTGGATAGTAGGGCTATGAGAAGGAATCTGGGTCGTAGGGTTACTTCGTGGTTAGTTTGGGTAAAACTGCATCTGAACCGAGAAGGAACCTAGGTAAGATTGCTTCATGAGGAGTTTGGGTAAAACTACATCTGAATCGAGAAGGAACCTATGTAAGGTTACTTTGTGAGGAGTTTGGGTAAAACTACATCGGAACCGAGAAGGAACTTAGGTAAGGTTACTTCGTGAGAAGTTTGGGTAAAACTACATCAGAACCGAGAAGGAACCTAGGTAAGGTTGCTTTGTAAGGAGTTTGGGTAAAACTACATCGGAAGCGAAAAGGAACCTAGGTAAGGTTGCATCAAGATAAGTCTGAGCAAAATTTCAAAATGAACCTGGGTAAGGTTACTTTGGGCTAAGTCTGTGTAAAACTTCAGAAGGAACCTCGGTAAGGTTACTTTGAGATAAGTTCATGTAAAATTTCCAGAGGAACCTGGGTAAGGTTACTTTGTGATAAGTTCGTGCAAAAATTCAGGAGGAACCTGGGTAAGGTTACTTTGTGATAAGTTCGTGTAAAACTTCAGGAGGAACCTGGGTAAGGTTATTTTGGGATAAGTCCGTATGAAACTTTATTTGAAAATGTATGAGAAGGGGCCCGTGTAAGATTTTTCAGGATAAACTCGCGTGAAGCTGCATTTAGAAGAAACTCGTGTAAGATTGCTTCGTGACGAACCCTTGTAAAGCTGCATTTGGTCGCGCAGATAATTACTCTGTTTAGTTTCAGGAGCTAATCTTGAACCTGCTGGAAGTTGTTGATGATAACCATCTTTCCTAAAAAGGTACATGATTAATCATATATGATGCATGAAATGCATTGTATGATGACATTCTCAAAATAAATGAGATTATGTGGTATACAATATGTATGCGCACATTATGATGTATGAACATGACATGCTATTGTGGCACATCCGAGTTTGGGAAAATAAATCCCTGACTGTTGTTGGAGAGTACTGAAAATTGCATTCATGATCATTGTAGAAAAATTGGTTCTTCTACTTCCGTTGGGGATGGTGAACGGAGATGATTATGCTGGAGAGTTGCTCATTGTTTACAGCTACTCTGTCGGGGGAGAGACTCTATTTGAGAATAACTCTACGGGAGAATAACTCTGTTGGGGATGAGCTTCCGGATTTAGAGAAATAAACTCTGCTCGGGAGAAAACTATATGAACCGTTTGCGATTACAAAATTAGGCTGGGGAATATAGACGTCGGCTCTCCGGAAGAGCTTGGCTGGGGAAAGTAACTCCTGTTTGGGGAAGCAGAGATCAAAAATTTGGTTGCCTCTACTTTGTGGGGAGTGTAGATGTTACTGGGACGCATGCTGGGGATACGACAATGACTTTGCATCAAGACTTTTCTGCCCCTGTACCTGCTGGAGAAAGTACCTGCGAAGGCTTTGTGGATGGATCTATGTGTTGAAATAAGTTTCAGAATGACATCCATCTCTGGATCGTATCTGAATTATGTTTGAAGAGAATCTAAATAAGTATCAGGATGACATCCGTCTCTGGATCATACCTGAACCGTTTCTAGATATGAATCTGCTTTATTCAGAATGTTTCCATTGGGGAAGGGAAACTCTGTAATCCGCTTGGGGAATCCCGAGAAGCTTGGCGACTTCATTGGGGAATTTTCATTGGAGCAGTGATTTGGAGATTTTGTTCTGCCGAGAGTATGAGAACACTTGACATCAATAGGTTGTAAGATGAGAATATGGCGGTGACCTTTTAGTAGAATGCCCCTGTCTTGATACCTATTGTAGAAAATATCAACTGGGGATTTTGTAGATGGTTTGATTGTTATCCCAACTCTTGGAGTCCTTGGTGAACACAGATCAGGATAATGAACCTTCTACTGATTAGACAAGTGACAAGATGACGGGACGTAGTCGTACGCTTTAATCCCTAACTTTTGCCTAGACTGTCTTTTCAGATTTTCAGTCCACCGGGATACACTTTCTTGCCCAAGCCGCCTTTTCAGGTTTTCGACTTACCGGGTGTACAGATTTTTCCATTTTCATCCCTAATTTTTGCCCGAACCCTTTTGGTTCGCCGGAATGCCCTTATTTTTGCCTAGGCCAGTCAACCTAGCGGGTCTTTTCATGTGTAGTCTTTTCTGACTATGTCCACGTTCACCGGGTGCGGAGAATGGTAATTGTCCTTAGTAGTAAGTGTTGTCACACTTCCAGAAGGTGTTTGTTTGATCGCACAAGATTCATTATTGGGATTCATGTCCAATGCCCCAAGTGATTCGGATGGAGATCTGCCCCTGGCTATTCGGCATCTTTTAGAGATTCCTTGAATCATGACTTGACTGCCCCAGATGATGGACAATGATCATGTCGTGCCCCTTGATTATGAATGACTTATCACTGGAATGTCTTTCCATCTGAGGTGATTATATCCACTGAGAATATTTTTGTTCATCGAATATCCTTTGTGTGAATTTCTCTGCTGTTGAACAAATAGTCATATGCAAACAATGGTGTTTTAAGAATGCAAAGCTTATGTCTGTCTTGAAGTTTGAAAAATCATTTTTTAGTAAAACAAACAAATTTTGTAAGAGTGTGATGTCAACTCAGGATTTATAGCAAACCTTACAGGAGTCAGGATACCTTTTGTAACAGTATGCTTTCGAACTAACCCATGCTTCAGCTAGAACTTTTAAGGGTTATAATGTGGTATGGTTAACGGTTCAAGAAACAAAGGATAAAGGCTCAAATTTTATTTGTACCCAACCCGCTCTTCATGATGTTCTTCAGTCCTATACTCAGTTAATTGTGCATTTTGAATCCCAGTTGAGTTTTAGAATGTCCTTGATATTTCGGTGATGGTTCAGAGATTGAACGTTTATTTGGAAAAGGCAGTCATTTTGTAATCTCTTTTTTTTCTTCGAGGATTTGTAGTAACCTCTTTTTGTTATTTTCGTTATCCCTTTTTCCTGAACTGTTTCTTTTGTGATTACAGTCAGCGGGATGCCCCAGTTTTTTTCTTAAGTCTCCTTCATAGGTTTTGACTTAACGGGCTTTTATTTTGAGAGATAATGATTTACGATTTTGATGATTATGTGGAACCATCACCATCTTCTGATTTGGAAGGACGTTTTTGATGCCATTCATTGTGTATGAAGCGGAAGATTGTGACTGAATGCGCACTTGAATTAACTGAGGAAACTACCCTGCCCCAGGTTACGATTAAGGGTTTTAATTTGTGTGAAAATAAAAACTCCTACTTCTTTGGCTCGAAGGGGTTGACTAGGGATTATCTTCCTTATAACTCCACTGTTTAGGATTTGAAACAACACCTGTACATCGTCAGTGGGGTCTGTTCAAAAGCATATTGTGGAGATTGTGGTATCATTTTCGTCATCCTCCCTCTAAAGGCTTAGAGCTTTTGATCAAGAGTTGAATATCACAAAAAAGGAATCAGTTTAAATATAGTGAATACGAATGAATTGATTCAAAACAGACATATGCAATGCATTGATTAAGTAACAGAGTTTGACATGAATAGATGTTCGAACAATCAAAAGAAAATTACAAATTGAAAATTCTAATGAACAAAAGCCTCTTTGCCTGAGGGATGGCAGAAGAACTCAGCCTGACCATCTTGTGTAAACTCCAGCACCCCTTCATCAATCAAGTTTTGAACTTCATATTTCAACCTCTAACAGTCGTCAGTATCATGCCCCGAGATGTTGGAGTGGTATGCACACCTTACATCAGGATTGTAGTTAGGGGGATGAAGTCTTGAGATTCGGATGAGGTCCTATCAACATAATCAGATTCATCCTCAACAGGTGTTGCAAAGCTTAAGACAAAGACATGTTGAGTTTGGTAAATTGCCTTTTGGTTATATCCGGCTTACTCTGATTAACCCATTGTTTTTGGTGAGGTTGTTGTTGGACCCGTGATATGGTAGCAATTTGGAAAAGTCCACTCTTCAACAAACCAGCCTCTTGTCTTCTCGGAAGTTGATCGATGACTTGGTCCCTAACCTCAACAGTTTGCTTCATATGGCTGCAGTCGTCTTGATGAAGTTTCTTGATAATGTCTCTCGGCTCTTCTTGTCCCCGGGCTAGGCTTTGGATAAGAGCCCTCTTCCCCAGCATCTGGGTTCTCATTGTTTCAACTTCAGCTTGCAGTTGTTCCAACCGTTCGTCCTTTTTGTCTTTAGGACTTTTATTGGCCAGGTTCACGACGGGGAGTGCTTTCAACTCTTCCTGCTTCTCGGTTAGGTTTAGGAACATTTCCATGAACTGAGCTTCTTGAGTTTGGAGATCTCTGTTGTCTTGTTTGAGAGCCATTGCGGAAATAGACAACGAAGAAGATGAGAAACCTGTACTGGAGACTACCTGTTATGTAATGACATATATGATATGCAACTATTTTCAAGGATCTCGCGGGGTAAACAAGAAAAATGTTAGGTGTTGAACTTTACTTCTTTGATTGAAGCACTTCGTATTGTTGAAGGTCCTTCTACAAGAGTCAAGCTCACCATATCAAGTGGGTCATAGCCCCTAACTCAAGTTATCGTGTTTTGGTCTTTTAACGACATTGTCTAGAGGAAAATAAATCCCCTTTCCCCTTGCTAGACGTCTGGTTCATCATAACCTGCATCACAGGGCCTCGAGATCCTTGAAATGGTTAGTATGATATGTCATGTTATGATGCTATGATTTGTTTGCTATGCATCAAGAAACAATATAGGGTAAGAAACCAATTTATTGGATTTATACAAACAAGGTCCTGCAAGGAATACAAACAAAGCCCTGCAATGAGTTTAAATTGTTAGGCAAAGAAAGAAAACAAGTCACACAAGTAGCCTTAGGTTTAGGCTCGCATGGATTCCATAGGTAAGTACTCTTTTGAAGTTTAGATGGTTTCAAACCTGTCTTAGAAAAGTAATCGGGTTCTAAGGATTCTCAATATCATTTATCATCCTTTATCGGGCATTGTTTCAGCTCAGGTAATCTTTACTTGCAGCCGAAATATCCTGAAAGTCTGATCTCAATGAGTGTAGCGTCGAGTATCAACCAATCCTCAGCTTTATACTGAGGCCGACTATCTCACTACTTTCTAATGGCCAAGTTTGTTCAACTAAGGTTCTAAGGCTCGTTAGTGCTTCACGACACCACGCGGAGGCCCCATATTCTCCTCGATTTGACACAAGGGATACCGGTACCAACAAAAGTATCACACCAACACAGCTATCGCTTCAACCATATCAGTCTATGTTGTACAGTCTCCACGATCTATTGTTGTTTACCTAAAAAGTGTCCCCAAATCCGGGTGTAGGATCTTTACAAGAATACCCAACCAAAGCCTCAAAGATAAAGCAGTCAAGGAAAATAAAGAAAGAAATTTAAAATGATCTAGACCCTAAGGTAAACCCCACTTTATAATTCTCCCCAGCAGAGTCTCTAGTTCTGTGATACGGTGGCAGAACCGACAGTTAATATTGGTTTTGCGTTTTTTGTTTGCAAATGTTGCGGTAAGAAAGAGTCGCCACCGACTTTTATTTCATCCAACAAAGGAAAAGGAAAAAGAACAGAAAAAAAAAAACTTTTTTCGAGATATTTCTGAGTACGGGGGGTAGATTATAGAAAGGGAAGGTGTTAGCACCCTTTCTATCCGTGGTTTTCCATGGGCTCTTAGGTACTTGCTCATTTTTTAAATTGCTTGTGTGTGCTTGTTTTGAAAAGTTTTGTTTATTTCGTGATAACCCTTGTATCGGTCCTCAAGAGTGTGACGAAGTTGTTTTGAAAATTGTTTTTGAAAAGTGTTCGTGTGAAAAGTTTTTATTTTGAGCAAGTACTTAAGATTTCTACCTACTCGAAAAAAGCCTGTTCATTTCCGTTTCCTTTAGACAGTGATATCCTACTATTAAGGAGTAGGTAGCTCCGTCGTTGGATTTCTAAAGGGACATTCAAAGGGAAGAAATGGTCTCTGAAGGCAACAATTAGAGATACCTTAGCATTTCGAAGGGAATATCATCATAAGATCAATTCGTAGGAAACTCGAGAGACAAATAGGGACTATGATCTTTATGACGATTTTGAATCGCGGGTCATTGCTAAGGTATCCCTATGTTCGAGGGACACGACCATTATTATCTGAGGCAACCGAGTGAGGCAAACCCTAGGAGTGAGCATGTGCGAGTGTGGTTTTTTCAGTTAATTATCTTTGCACAATTAGGGTTTTCTACTGTTTTAAATTGATTTATCTTTCGCATACAATCCTAATGTCCATACATCTAACAGTTTAATAGTTGCGGAAATTAAAAGCGGAAAAGTAAATCTACACTATTACAAGGCTTCAGGGAGGGGGTTACATGACCAAAAACCGGGTATTAAACAGTAAATAATATGCAGTAAACACTAATTAAAAACTATTACAAACCCGAAGCAAATACAATAATTGGAAAATAAAATATTGCGCGCGAGAATTAAGTACGGGAATCAAAGTTTAAATTCTAAAAATCTAATTAATTAAAGAGAAAATATTTTTTGTATTTTATTATTGAGAAAAATATTTGAAATCTTAACCTAAATCTAATTAATTAAAGAAAAATATTTTTTGGTATTTTATTGAGAAAATTAAATATTTGTGAATTAAATCTAATTTGTCTAATTAATTTTAATTATGAAAACAATCAAGTAAATATCATTAAATTAATTATTTTCCAAAAAAAAACTAGTTTTAATAAAAAAAAACTAATTCTACATTTTTGTGGTTTTCTTGATTTTATGATTAAATAAAAAAATGATTTTTTTTTGTTGTTTTGTAAAAAGAAATTAATCAAATAAAACAAAAGAAAATAAAGCAAGAAAGTAATTGGGCCTGTGGTGAAAGCAAATTAGGGAGTGTGAAGTTGAATTTCATTGAGCCCAAATCCTTTGGCCCAATCAGGCGTTTGGATCCAGTGCTGGCCACGTTTGAGGATTCACCATGGTCTGCATGTGTTGAGTGTTAGATATGGATATATTATATCTTGTGGTATGGTGATGGAAATGTATGAGGAGCGCGCAGGGACCTCGAGAATTGGATCTGAAGACACAAATCATTGAAAATTAACTTTGCAAAAGGGCTGGATCAAACCCACCCCCTTTTGGACTAAAGCCTTATCATTCCCTACCTCGCCAACTGAACCAAGCTTGTTAATTGTTAATAAAATAATACAAAATAAATATAAGGCAAATAAAGATCTATGACCACATAACAAAAACGTGCACGCTGTGGGTCCCCAATGGTTTGAATGGACGAATCAGTGAGCACCACGCCATCACCTTCTTCAGGGATCCATCGTTTTAGATAGGGAACTTTTACCTACAGCCGTTTTCCGTTAATATAGGTTGTAGTGACGGATTTTGTTCATAACTAAAAACCTGCAAAATTTAAAAACGCAACAAAAGCAGAATAAATTCAAACCAAAGGCATGGATCAATTGCAAATCATCTCCTGAGTATGATAGTACCCCTAATTTTGTCCAATTTTTCCTTTATATAGAATTCCCAATTTGGGACCTCAAAACCATAACAATGGCATTGTGCCATTCATGCACTTAAACTTCAATCAAACCAATCAAAAACATTGCAAATATGATAGCAAGGATAGATGTATGATCAAAACATGTTTATGATGGATAAATCATTAAAAAAGAATCTTGAAAAAAGATGCAAACCGTGGCACTATGAGGCCTAATTTCTGAAGGTATTAATGCTTGAGGATGATAGGAATGGCTACAGAAAATGTCCAGGAACGGATTGCTGGACTTGGAATTGCTTGAAACGGCCTATAGAATCAAAAGCGACCTGCACTTTTTCCATAAAAATTTGACACTTCTTCCTTTGTTTTCACGACCCCAAACCCTCTTTCTCTGCCTTGAGAATGTTATATCCTTATATTGGAATGCATTAGGTCAATAAAAACTACTCATATCTTTGCAAATTATGGAGATTTGATTTCATTCTTTGTCTTGTATGATTTGTTTGCAAAATAGACCAAATTAAGATCTTTTCCAATCAATTAGCTCTTGCACGAATTTTTTTATTTGCTAGCTGTTCATGGACTCATAATATGCTCATAAAATCAAATCTTTGATTTTATTTGATTATTCTACTATTTAAATTGATTTATTTTGATTTAAATGGATAAAAAATCAAAATAAATAATAAAAATAATAAAATAATAGGTGGATAAGCTCATGGGTCGTGGGTCATCTTAGGAACAAGTTTCAAACAAGAAAACATCGGCCCATTTGGAGAAAAAAAAGTCATTTTGATCAATGTTGACTTCATGCACATTTCCAAGAATTGGTCAACTTTGACAATAAATATCTCCCTCAATTTTAACCCTAAGAGGGTGTTCTTGGACTTTTTAGAAAGCTTAGGATGTCCTCTAAACAACTCTTTTGGTTTCATCTCACTTGGATCTTCCATGTTCATTTAAGAAGCTTCGACCCAAAAGGTGTTTTTGTTGACATTTTAAAATGACCTATAATGTATGAATTTATATTTTTTCACGAGTGCATTTCTTGAACTTGAGGGCTGAAGATGAGTTGTAGGGAATTGAATACTCTTCAAAGTGAGACTTGGATTGGAAATTTTTGGTAAAGTATGAGAAAGTTATTCCTGGTCAAAGTTTGGTTGAGTTTTCCTATATAAACACTAATTTAGAAACTTTTGATTTCTGATGAATTTGGGAATTTCTTGAGGGATCATGATCAACCCTTTATCAAATGATGAATGTTACTTTAAAATTTTGATGTTGACCAAAAATCTTGAAGTTTGACTGTATGTGGGCCACAGTTGACTTTTGACCTAGTTCAGTTGATTTTTAGGCATTTGAGCAGTTGACTGAGCAGACTTCTTATGAAAGGCATGAAACTTGACATAGATGGTATTGAGAACATATTAAGATCATGGAAAATATTTGAGACCTTTTGAGTTCACCCCTCTTGATGAAAATGGAAACCCTGGTTTTAGGTTCATTGTCTTAGGAGAGCATTTGTCTGGTTAGTTCTTGGGCATCCTTGAGCAAGTTGAGTATCTTAGTGAACATATGTTGAGTAAAATGGGAGGGAAAATTTCGGGGTACAACACATCATTACTTGAATAATTATGTTTAAGGCTTGGAATCATTTCTTGAATGTGGATTTAATTGTTACAAAGCATTTGTAATATCTAAGCGATGATACATGAATCGGTGAATATTTTTGTGTATCCGTTAGTGAGTTTTAAACTCGTTTTTGTCTGATTATGATAAATGTATGTGTTGCTTCTAAGAGAATGAAAATACATTGTATATTGTCTTTAATTGTTTCTTATTTCATACTTGATCATAGTTGTGCGTTTATTGATTGTTAATGTCGAGATTTACCATTTTCGACACAATTTTTCGAGCAATGATGATGTACGGCACAATGATGTCCGATTTTGGTAAGTTGAGATTAAGGCATGTATTAATTGATGTTTAATGCTCAAGGGAATTTGTTTTGGTACTTGGATGACATCTATGTCAAGTTGTGACGATTTCGGATTGACATTTTATGCATTTCAAGAGATAACGGCAATGCTGCCTGGTTTTTGATGTTGATGTTCCAATGCTTGTTTGGATTACTTTTCTTCACTTTTTAATCTTTATTTAAATTGTGATTCAAATACTTGATTCCAATAATGCTTTCTTGTTATTACTAATGCATTTGTTGACTTGTGCAAGGAATTTCAAGAGAACTTTCAATCTCTTAACTAATATTTTGATTATTCAATCGAAAAGCATTTTATTCCACTTCTTTGTGGTATCGAGTTCGCTTCCGACGGGATTGATTTTGATTCTCATTCTATGAGATATATACACTGCTTGTGTTTTTTTCTGGATGTGAATTTTTGTGCAAGTGTACTGTTTGTTGTTCGGATGTATCCGATGCACATTTTATATATGATTTATTTTCATATTGTCGATACTTTGATGCTTATGTCGTTTGCACAATCTTTGATCATTTTGTCTGTTGATGCTAGCTTGCACGAAGTTTTATGGGTTTCTCTTATTTTCTTTGCTTTCTTTCTACAAACTCTTGTTCATTTGGTATTATTCTGATTTTGGTTTTATTTTCCGCGTTGCATTTTCTTTTCCTTGCCATGAGAAGTAGAAATAGGGATGCATGACTGAGAGTCCCTATTTTAGGTGGGCAATCAGTTTAAAGTCCTCAAAGGAGGCGATCTTTGTTTTGTACAAAGACCTCCAAATGAGGCAATGTTTGTGTTTGCTTGTGTGCAAATAACCTCGACGAAGGCAAATCCCATTCTTCTCCCATTTCCCTTTATTTTATGCTTGTTTTAGAGTCAAATAAGTGGAACAAAGGCCCTACAATCGGCCCACCACACTTTCTAGTTTGTGTCGTTCTTATCTCGTGTTATACATTGATGCTTTGAACCATGCCTATTCTTGTCCATTGAGTCAAATAAAGTGGAAAAGGGTTTGTAACCACCGCTACGCTTTGTCATCCATTTCGACAATGTTAGCTCACGTTTCTTCAAACGTTGATGCTCCGAGATGTTACTCGATGTCGATGCTCAAGAAAATCAAGTGGAAACAGTTCCTTACTCCCACTTTGAGACCCATTGGACTCTTTTTTTATTGTTAGCTCGCACCCGATTTTGTTTTGGCTTCGGCTCGAATTTGTTTGATTGCACTTGTGCTCGTGCTTTTCTTTAAACCTTTGTATGTTCCCTTAGGATTCAGTTGTTTTGTTTCCGATTCACATTAGGCATTAGGATCATAATCCATGCATGCTAACTTAGGTAGTGTTTTCCCTTTCAAACCTAACCTTAGGATCAATCATTGTATGATAACATTAGGGATAGAGCTAGATAGTCCCCTTAAATGTTTTTTCGTCCCCTTTTGCATTCTTCAAACAAAAAATTCTTTCTTTGGCAAATGCATAAAACACTCTAACATCTCTCAAATCATTTTTCAAGGTAAAATACATCAACCAATTCAAACTCTTTCACCTTAGGGCCTTTCTTTGAAACTCTCAAAAAGATGTGTTAATTCTACTCTACGCAATACTACGCGTAAATCCCCAAAGGTCGGGTGGCACCATGTCTACTTGCTAGAGCACAAATGTAGCATTATCCGCCTTCGGGTATTCAGATAGAACATGTTAATTCCTTTCTATGCCAACGCGTGAGTCTCCAAAGGTCGAGCTGCGGTAGGAAGCAAAATTAGTATTATTCACAAAAAACAAAAACCAAACAAAAACTTTTGAGCCGGACTACGGTGCTCTGATTCCTTGAATGGGATACATAGGAATTTGGTCGTGGGGCCCGAGCGAGAAAAACTTTGTAAATATTCCTTCTTTTCCCCGTGTTTTCTTTTGCATGCATTCCCTCATTGCATTTTTCCTTTAGCTCATAAGCTTTAGATTAGAACACACCCTTTGATTAGAACAACACGAGTAGATCCCGTGGAGTACCATGGGCGTGAGGGCTGCTAATACCTTCACCTTATGTAATCGACTCCCTTACATGTATCTCTCAGTCGTTTGATCATGAATTCACCCTTCTCAGGTTTACTCGATGTTTACATTTCCCTTCCCGTGGGATAAAAAACGTTCGATGGCGACTTCATTGATTTTCTATTGATGATTTTCGGCCGATTGTTTCACTCCCCTATTATTTATATCTCAAACTCATTCTGCATCATCTCATAAAATGCCTCACATAAGGATTTGTTAGTAGCACCGACTATGATATTATCGACATAAATTTGAACTAATAATATGTCATGCTCAAATTTTTTGATAAAAGATTTTTATTAACCTTCCATATTTGAAAAATATTTCCAAGGAGAAACTTTCACATATGATCAAACAAAGCTCTAGGAGCTTGTTTAAGGTTGTACAAAGACTTTTTCAGTTTGAAAGCATGATCAAGAAAATAGGAGTTTAGAAAACCTGAAGGTTGATTATCAAACATTTACTCATGGATGTAACCATTTAAGAACACTTTCTTTACATCCATTTGGAAGATTTTAAAATCCATTATGCATGATAAATATAGAAACATCCTTATGGATTCTAATTGAGATACAAGGGCATCGGTTTCATCGAAAGCTATCAATCTACAAGGGCATAGGTTTCATCAAAATCTATTCCATCTTATTTATTGTATTTTTTATTAAAAATTCTTTCTATATTTCTCAAAACATTTTCATCCCCATCAAGCTTGTTGCAAAAGACCCAACAGGTTCCAATCACTTGATTAGCTGAAGCTTTGGGAACAAATTCCAAAATATTATTTCTATCAAATTAATTTTACTCTTCTTGCATAGCAAGAGACCATGTTCTTATATGAGGGTCCCATCAAATTTCTTTAACTCAATTTGGGAAACAAAATCTATATGGTCACATACTTTGCTAAGGGAGTGTCGAGTTGTGACCCCTTTAGACATATCTCCAATAACATTATGAATTGGATGGTCTTTAGTAGCCATCCGTTCTTTGGGAATATTTTGATGATCTACATTTTCTTCTTCAGCTTGAATGTCTTCAGTTTGAATTTGATCTTCCTCTTGATATTAATATTGATCTTAATCTTCTTGATATGTTTTCTCCAGAATGCATGCCTAATCAAGAACATCCACCTCTACAAACAAGGTATTAGATCTATCAAAGGTAACATATATTGATTTCTCTATCGCCAGGGTTCTTTTATTATAAACTCTAAAAAAATTTCTATAAGTAGAATATCCTAGGAAAAAGCCTTCATCAGCTTTTGCGTCAAATCTCCCAAGATTATTTTTTTCACTGTTAAGAGAAAATAATTTAAATCCAAAGACATGTATGTGAGAAATATTTGGATTCATTCCTTTATACAACTCATATGGAGTTATATTTAGAATTGGTTTTATCAAGACACAATTCATTACATAGCAAGCAATGCTTATGTGTTAACACAAAAGTATTTAGAAAGCTTAGTCTCCTTGAGCATCATCCTCGCTAGCTCTTCTAAAGATCTAATTTTTCTCCTCACTACACCCATTTTGTTAGGGAGTTCATGGAGTAGAAAATTTATTTTGAATTTCATTCTCATTACAAAAACTTTAGAATTCCTCGTTTTGGAATACTCCATCATGAATATTTCAGATTGATGCAATGCTTAATCCTTTTTAATTATGGATAACCATGGCAAGTTTTTGAAAGGTAGCAAACAAGTCTATTTTTTGAGATAATAATAATGTTCATGTATAACTAGAGTAGTCATCCATAACAAATATGGAATAGAGATTTATGCCAAAGCTATTGGTAATGGATGACCAAAAAGATCCATGTGCAAAAGTTGTAAGGGTCGGTTTGTAGAAACAATAATTTTAGCTATAAAAGATGCCCTTACTTGTTTGCCCTTTCAACAATCGTCATATAGAGGACCTTTCTCAAAGTGTAAGTTTGAAAACCAATTACTAAATCCTTTCGGGCAAAAATTGTTGGTGGAGGATGTGCATAAGAAACAATCTAGAGAGGGGGTGGATAGACCATTCCCCTAAAACCATTTTAAAAAATCTTTCATTTTACAAAATCAGAGTTTTACAAACAGATGCACATATTACAAGCTCTGAGGCTAATTATTGGTACCAAGATAGCATATAACAAACAGAAGCAAATGATAGCGGCGATTTTAAAGCATACAATTAAATAGATATTACAGTTACCTCGGATTATCATTAATCACAACAAATAAGAAAGATGAAGCTTCTTAAACAAGAAATTCAACAATTATCATAATTCAATTGTCACACAAAGCTCAAATTGTATTCGATTAATCAAATAATCAATCTAATGACAACAATTCATATAACAATAGTCACAATAAAGAATGTTCAAATGACTAGATCTATCACAAACCTAAACTTTAATCACAAAATCACTATAAATAGATAAATCCTAACAACATGTTTTTGTATGAATGCAATACAAACCTAAGCATATAAAACTATGCATAAAATCAAAGAGCAGGAGGGATGAAGAAGAGTGCACCAGATATATAGTGGTTCAGTTGTATCCTCCTCGCATGAGCTTAATCCATTCTTCAATGATTTCCCATTGAAAATTGTTTTCTTCCACTATAAAATAATATTACAATTATTTACAAAAATTATACAACCACATAATACAACATAATCCCAAAATATCTAGTCTTCCTATATTTATCCTCTCTCATTGTATATCTTGCAAGATAAATGTCAATCTTGTAAGATCCACTTGATATCAACTTTACTCTTCCAGAATCAATAGTTTTGTCAAGCCTCTGTTCTACAACAACCATTACTCAGTCCTACCGTCGCTTGAACATTGATCTTCCTAAAGAAAACAAACTTAGAATTTGTCTATAGGATTCCACAAAGCACTAGTGAAATAACCTGAATAAAATACTGCTTATTTTTCTTACTGGATTGCCAAACTCCATCAAGACCACACAAACTCAATCTTGAGCTGCCTCTTAAGAACTTCACAAACATCAACAAAGAATGAACCTCGTCTATAATAGATCTCATATTCTCTAAGAATTGAGAAGCAATTTATGTTAATCTTCCTAGAGGTTGAAGATGAGTTCAAATGCAAAACATAGATGTGAAAAGGTTTTCTTTGAAAGTGGGTTTCCAAGTTTATAGAAATACTTTCAAAGTTATGATTATAATTAAAATAATCACTAAAACTTAATGGTGAGGGAGAAAGGAAAAATACTTATATAAGTGCTTGAGATTATGCAAAAAAATGAGTAAAAATGATGTTTGACTCGAGTCATAAGCACATGTATGATTTAAGTCAAGTGACAAAGTAATTTGGAACAAGATCTACACTTATGAGAAACCAATTGTATCCATGATTTGTGTCATGAACAATGTGATTCGAGTCAAGACTAAAGTGATGATTTTAGTCATGAATGTGATTCGAATCAAGCAAGTCAGAGGTAAATCCTGGAGTTTTCACCACTTCATGATTCGAGTTAGGAACAATATGATTCGGCCACAGAGTTCTGTGATTCGATTCATGAACAATGTGAGTCAAATCATGATAGCATCAAAAAAAAATTGAAAGCCACTGTTTTATTTAATTTGAATCATATGATGTGTGTTCGAATCACACACCTAAAATCTCAATTTTTTGCAATCTTGAAGATGCTTTGGGATTCTACTAATATCCTTATTTAAATCAATCTCAAATATGATTCTTAATCCAAAAACTCGACTAATTGACTTAAAACATATTGCTCACACTCAGAAACAAACATTTTGAATTATACATGCAGACACACGATTTTATGCAAAACACCTATTTAAAAAGCACTGGACTAAATCCTAAGATATTTTCAAAGATCTAACTTAGAGGAGACTCAATGCGAAAGTAATAAATGATAAATGATAATTGTCATGATTTTAATGATATACACTAAATCTTCATAGAGATTTAATATTCACCAAGATAAAGATTGTAACATATGGTTTATAGGTACTAACAAGTGGCACCGTCTAAGGAGTAAAGTATTTATATACAATGTGTACACTATAAACTTTCATATTTTAATGATAATAAAATATAGTTGAAACTGCTTTCTAGGTGAAGGTATATGCATAATTGGTTGAACTTTGTTACGCACGACTTGTACCCCCGACACTTAGGATGTAAATGCTGCCCTAAATCTTCAAAGAGGTTTAATATTCAACAATATGATGATCGCTGAATATGATTCATAGATAGATTGTTTAATCTTCAAAAAAGCCCTAAATAGCAAAGCCCTAACAATTAAGCCTCTTACTTGACCCTGTATTTTTAGGCCCCTTACTAAATGAATATTTTCTTGGTCCCTTAATTTTAAACCCCTTCATATATTTGTTTTTTATGGGCCTAAGGGGCTCAAAAAATAAATTGTTTGGATCTAAATTGTTTGAAAATTCATTTGATTTTGAAAAATAAAAAATATTTTATTTTTACAAAATTAAAAAACACTATTTCTTTTCGGAAAAAAAATTGATTTTTTCGAAAATATGAAAAGTCGGTTTTTTTCAAAAATAAAAATTTTGATTTTTTAACGAAAAATTAAACAGTTGATTTTTTCGGAAAAAAAAAGGTCGTTTTCTTTCGAAAATAAAAATTTCAACTTTTTATCAAAAATATAGAAAGTCGACTTTCACGGAAAAAATAGTTTTTGTCGAAATTAAAAAATTGAGTCGATTTTATCAAAAATAAGAAAAGTCGGTGTTTTTCGAAATAAAAATTTCGACTTTTTTTATCAAAAATATAAAAAGTCAGCTTTTCCGATTTAAAACCCGTTTTTTGACGAAAATAAGAAAAGTCATTTTTTCTAAAAAAAATATCAATTTTTCCGAAAATAAGAAAAGTCGATTTTTTTCGAAAATAAAGGTTTTTGTTTTTTAGCAGAAATATAAAAAGGTCGACTTTTCCGGAAAAAAACCCAATTTTTTTTGTCGAAAATAAGAAAAGTCGGTTATATTTAAATTTAAAAAGTTGATTTTCCCGAAAATAAGAAAAGTAGGTTTTTTTCAAAAATGAAAAATTCGATTTTTTTTTAGATAATATAAATAGTCGACTTTTTCAAAGAAAAAAAATGTTTTTTTTTGTCGAAAATAAGAAAAGTCAGGTTTTTTCAAAAACAAAAAGTGGATTTTCCAAAAAAAAAAAACCATTTTTATCGAAAAATAAAATTCGTTATTTTCTTCTGAAAATATAAAAATGGTCGATTTTTACAAATATAAGAAAAGTCGGTTTTTTTCGAAAATCAAATATTCGGTTTTTTACCAAATATATAAAAAGTCGACTTGTCTGGAAAAAAACCGATTTTTTGACGAAATTAAGAAAAGTCAGTTTTTTAAAATGAAAATTTTGATTTTTAGATAAAAGAAAAAGTCGACCTTTTCGAAAAAAAATTGATTTTTTTGTTGAAAATAAGAAAAGTCGTTTTTTTTTTAAAATCAAAATTTCAATTTTCTTATCGGAAATATAAAAATCCTACTTTTTCGAAAAACGGATTTTTTGTCAAAAATTAAAAAAGTCGATTTTTTCTGAAAATAAGAAAAGACGGTTTGTATCGAAAATAAAAATTTCGATTTTTTTTCGAAAATATAAAAAGTCGACTTTTTCCGAAAAATACCCAATTTTTTGTCGAAAAAAAAAGTCGGTTTTGTTTGAAAATAAATTTTTTGATTTTTTATGAAAAATATAAAAGTCAAATTTTTATTGAAAATATTAAAAAGTCAATTTTTTATGAAAAATAATTTGTGAAATAGCTAAGGCATTGAGACCCTACTTAGATTTTAGAGGCCTTTAGTTTAGAGGGCCTACTTATTTTTGAATGTTAGATGTACAATTCTTGTTCTGTCGAAATGCTTGTGTAATGTATGTCGAATAGTTTTTGTATAGGTTGTAAGCTGTATTCGATAGAGTCGAATACAACAGATATTGCAGTCTGTCAAAATCATGTTTTGGGCTTTAGCATTTTGCCTAATTGGGCCTGGGTATTGTTTTCCTATATAAAGGGCTGCTGAGTTTGTAATCAATACAGTCATACACAGTGAGAAATAATTCATATAACAAACTCTCAATTCTCTCTCTTCTTATTCTCATTCTCTTCCATAAATCATCTTTCTTGAAAACCCTTTGTTCCATCAAATTGGTATCAGAGCTCGATTGTGATTTAGAGATAATCTAATGGCAAATGGAACAACAACATCAACACAGTTTCCAGCGAATCTACTGGTTTTCAAAGGTGAAAACTATGAGCGGTGGGTTGCGCAGATGAAGGTCATTTTCAGATTTCAAGATGTTGTTGAAATCTTGAATGGTGGAGTATTAGAACTAGAAGCAGATGCGACAGAAGCCCAGAAAACTGCACACAAAGATTAGAGGAAGAAAGATGGTAAATCACTATTCTTGATTCACCAGTGTGTGGATTTTGATATATTCGAGAAAATAATTGAAGAAGAAACAACAAAAGGAGCTTGGGAAAAGCTAAAAACCTTGTATGGTGGAGATGAGAAATTGAAAAAGGTGAAGTTGCAGACACTAAGGAAGCAGTACGAGATGCTTAAGATGAAAGAAGATGAATCAATATCTGCATATTTCTCAATAGTTGTGACGCTAACAAACCAGATGAAGGAATGTGGTGAATCGATTACGAATCTGCAAAAGATAGAAAAGGTATTGAGATCTTTAATTTTAGATTTTGAATACATTGTTGTGACAATTGAAGAGGCCAAGAATCTATCTGAGATGAAGTTGGAAGAACTTCAAGCTTCATTAGAGGCCCATGATATGAGGTTGAAGCAGAGAAACTCATAAAGAGAGAAGGTGACTGAACAAGCATTGTAATCAAGATTTAGAAAGAAACTGGAAAAGAGAAATCGAACCAACGAAAGATTCTTGCTAGTGGTGAGAAGTCAAGCAAGAATACTGACTCGATCAAGAAAGGTGTGGGAAACAAGTATTCTGGGAAGAAAGTTGACACGAAAGAGGTGCAATGTTACAATTGTCAAGGTTTTGGTCACTATGCTAGAGACTGTCGAAGAAAGAAAGTTGCGAGGGTGAAAGATAGTGATGAAGCTCAATATGCATGAGCTGGAGATAGTGATTCAGATGATGTGTTGTTGATGGTGAACACGCAGTCAAATACTGAGAAAAACAACATGTGGTATCTAGATTCAGGATGCATCAACCACATGACTGGCAATAAAAACTGGTTTACCAATTTAGATGAGTCAATCGAAAAGGTGATAAAGTTTGCAGATGGAAGGCACATCAAATCAGGTGGTAAAGGAGATATTTCAATTTTCAGGAAGGATGGTCAAAAAGCTACTATCATTGAAGTACTATATCTACCATCAATGACAAGTAACTTGATAAGTGTAGGTTAATTACTTGCAAAAGGCTTCAATATGAAGCTGGAGAAAAATCAAATGAAGGTATATAGGGCTGATGGGAGGCTAATAATGAAAGCACCATTGGCGGAGAACAAAACATTCAAAGTTGAACTCAACACATCAGATCACAAATGTCTTGCTTCAACTACAGGAGAAGACAAAAACTGGCTATGGAATCATAGGTATGGACATCTAAACTTCAAAAGTTTATGCATTCTCAATCAGAAAAGGATGGTGTTTGGGTTGCCATATGTAAAGGAACCAAAGCATGTATGCGAGGAATGTTGTAAAGCAAAACAAGCAAGGAAGGCGTTCAAACATGACTTTCCCGTAAAATCAAAGCAAAAACTGGAGCTGGTTCATTCTGATGTATGTGGACCCTTTGAAGTAAAGTCAAATGGAGGTAATAGGTATTTCCTTACTTGCATTGATGAATTCACAAGACATATGTGGATTTACCTTATTGAAAGGAAGAGTGAGGTATTCACACAATTCAAGAATTTCAAGTTGTATGCTGAGAAAAAAAGTGGCTGCAAATTGAAGAAGTTAAGAACTGATGGTGGTGGTGAATATACTTCTTCTGAATTTGCTAAATTTTGATTTGAGGAAGGTATAGATCATGAGGTTATTGCATCTTATACGCCTCAGTATAATGGCATAGCTGATAAAAAGAATAGAAGTATACTGAACATGACAAGAAGTATGTTAAAATCTAAAGATATGCCTAAGAGATTTTAGGCTGAAGCAACTTCAACATCAGTATATATTCTAAATAGATGCCCAAAGAAGAAGATGGTTGCAAAGACACCTCATGAGGCTTGGACTGGGTTGAAGCCAAATGTGAGCCATCTTAGATTTTTTGGATCAATGTGCTTCAGGCATGTACCTGAAAAATTGAGAAAGAAGTTGGATGGTCGAAGTGAAGTCATAGTGCTCATAGGTTATCATTCGACTGGTGCATACAAATTGTATTCGCCAAACAAAGATAAACCAGTGATCAGTCGAGATGTTCTTGTAGAGAAAAGCAAAGGGTGGGACTGGAGTCAAAGTTCAGTTCAATAAGAATCAGACCCAGTCACAATTGTGTTCGACAAAGATGAACAGAGCGAAACTTCAACAAGTCAAAATGAACAAGGTGATATTTCGACCAGTCGAAATAAAGAACCACCTGTGCAGAATGAAAGAAGGTCGACAAGGACAAGAACTGAGTCGACCATGCTAGCTGGACATGAAAGGTTTCCAGTTCAAGCAGTCGATGTTGATGGTGACCTAATAGAAGAAGCCATAATGATGATTGAAGCATAATCAATTTATTTTGGCAAAGCATTGAGCAATTCGAATTGGTGTGAAGCCATGAAAGAAGAACTTAGAGCTATTGAGAAGAACAAGATCTGGGAGCTTATTGAAGGAACCAACAAGAAACCAATCAATGTAAAGTGGATTTACAAGGTGAAACAAAGGCCAAATGGTGAGATTGTGAAGTATAAAGCAAGATTGGTGGCTAGAGGTTTTCTATAAAAACTGGTATTGACTTCGACGAAGTATATGCGCCTGTTGCAAGGTTAAAAAACAATCAGGATTGTTGTTTCGGCAGTAGTATATAGATGATTTAAAATGCATCAATTAGATGTTAAGTCAGCATTTTTGAATGGTCCATTGGAAGAAGAAGTCTACGTTACTCAACCACCAGGATTCAACATTAAAGGGCAGGATTCGAAAGTATATAGATTAAAGAAGGCTCTCTATGGTTTTAAGCAAGCTCCTAGATCTTGGAATAAGAGGATAAATAGTTTCCTTGTCGACGCAGGTTTCACAAAGTGTGTCCCTGAACATGTAATGTATGTAAATGATATCAACAGTGGCCGTCAAATCATTCTATGCCTCTATGTTGATGACTTACTCATTACATGAGAAGACGAAGCTGAGATAATGAAGGTAAAGTTGAAATTAATGCAGGAATTCGAAATGTCTGACTTAGGGAATCTCTCATATTTCTCAGGGATGAAATTCAAAGACATTGAAGAAGGAGTATTCTTGCATCAAATGAAGTATGCTCAAGATATTTTGAAGAGGTTTAAAATGAGAAACTGTAATGAAGTTGTCACTCCGTTAGAAACTGGATCAAAGTTGAAAAGGGAAACAAATGATGAGTTTGTAAGTTCGACCCTTTACAAACAAATCATTGGATCCTTGAGATATCTTTGCAATACTAGACCAAATATCTGCCAAAACATAGGATTGTTGAGTAGATTTATGGAGAAACCACAAGAATGTCATCTCATCGCAGTAAAGAGGGTGTTGTGATACATAAAGGGAATTATTGATCATGGTGTGCTTCTACCAAAGAAGTCAAAGAACAACACAGATGTCGAAGTTTATGGATACACTGACTCGGATTTCAGTGGAGATCAAGACGAAAAGAAAAGTATTGCAGGCTATATTTTCATGATTGAAGGTGCTCCAATCTCTTGGAGTTCGAGGAAGCAAAGAATTGTGGCTCTGTCATTATGCGAAGCAGAATATGTGGCTGCATCATATGTTGCATGCCAAGCAACATGGATTGAAATGCTACTTCAAGAACTGAGGATAATGGAACCTAAGAAGATAAAGGTGTTTGTCGACAACAAGTCAGCTATAAACCTGGAAAATCACCCAGTGTGTCATGGTCGAAGTAAGCACATAGAAAGAAGGTATCATTTTCTGAGGGATCAAGTTAACAAAGGAAAGTTTGAGATAAAACATTGCAAGACAGAAGTGCAACTAGACGACATATTTACCAAACCTCCGAAGAAAGTCAGATTCGACGAGTTAAAGAAAAACATTAGGATGAGAAGTCTTGAGAACATGAATTAGGGGGGGTGTTAGATGTATAATTGTTGTTCTTTAGAAATGCTTGTGTAGTGTATGTCGAATAGTTTTTGTATAGGTTGTAAGTTGTATTCGATAGAGTCGAATACAACAGATATTGTAGTCTGTCGAAATCATGTTTTGGGCTTTAGCATTTTGCCTAATTGGGCTTGGGCATTGTTTGCCTATATAAAGAGCTGCTGATTTTGTAATCAATACAGTCATACACAGTGAGAAATAATTCATATAACAAACTCTCAATTCTCTCTCTTCTTTCTTCTTCTTCTCCTTCTCTTTCATAAATCATATTTCTTGAAAATCCTTTGTTCCAACATTGAATTCATTTACTTTTAAAAGTGTAAACCTCTTATATATTTGAGGCTTTAAAATTAGACCCTGACCCTTCAAATTGATAACTCTATTCGTAGATACTAGCAAGTGACACGGTCGAGGGAACACTGTTTAAAAACAAGTAGTATATTATAAACCTTCATCTTTCAGTGATGATAAAACAAAACTGAAATTGTGTTGCAGGGACGTATGCACATTTGGTTGATGGAACTAGATTAATTCACATATGAAATCTCTAATTTAAAAAGATGAAAATTTAATTTGAATATCCAAATTTGATGAATTGACAGACGAAAGATTAAAAAGTTTACTTGAATTATTTGGATTTTCGGTAATTTATGGGGTTATATCTTTTGGTAGGGAAAATCATTTTAATTTTTAGAATTATTGGTATTTTTAGAAGTTTAAGTCATTTGAAAGATATAGTGTGTAATTGTTTTAAGGTTGTAAAAAATATTTTAAGGAATATGATTATGGAAATGCAACTTTTCCGTGTTTGATTCAAGTTTAAAAAAATTATTCTAAGGTATATTTTATTTTCAGGAATCTTATTTACACATGATTTTTCTATTTTTATTCTCATAATTAAAGGATGAAAATTCAACATTTTTATAAGAATAAATCTAACTATTACTAACTTTCCACATCTACTAAAGAAACATTCTTAATAATTTATATGTTAATACACCCTCGAATTCTACTATAAATATTTTATTTATATGTTAATCAAATAATTTATATATTTTGTCTATAAATATATAAATACACCCTCAAATCTTATTTATGCTACATTCTTAATACACCCTCGAATTCTACTATAAATATTTTATTTGTATGTTAACTGAATAATTTATATATTTTGTTTAAATTAGATATATTAATTTTTTAATAAATATAACAAAAAATATTTGTTTATAATAGTAATCAAAGTAATATATAGATATAACTATAAGCAATTATCATCTTACGATTTTATAAATATGAATTAGGTTCAATCATAATTTTAAATTAACATTAAAATTTGAATTAGTAAGATTTATTGAATTATCTGCTATCAAATTTCCGCTATTAAATCACCTATAATTTATATTTGTTGGTGCAAGGTAATGGAAGGAGAGAAAAAGAATGAACAATGAATGATAACAAAGAGGACTACTTCTTAATATTCAAATAGAGGAATGAATTTGGGGATACAATATTGATAGCCTATGTAGCATATTTATACTAGAAATTGAAAATGCCAAAAGGCCCTAATAAAGAGTAAGTATTGGGAATTGTGGACATTAAATAAATTACATTTCCAATACCATCCTTTAATTTAGATAATCTATCAGAAGCTAACAACACCAATTTCATCTCTTAAGCAAAGAAATTGATCTGTTTTAACTGCCTTCGTCAGAAGATCTGCAAGTTGTTTCTGAGTGCTACAGTGCAGAACTTCTAACACTCCTTTCTGAACTTGATTTCTGAGAAAGTGATACTTCGTCTCAATGTGCTTGCTTCTTCCATGTAGCACTGGATTCTTGGCAAGATCAATTGCAGACTTATTATCAATCATCAGCTTCAGAGGTTCCTCAACCTCAACCTTTAAATCATGCAGGAGATTCAGAAGCCAAACTGCTTGACAAGCAGCTACAGCACCTGCGATATACTCAGCTTCACATGTTGACAGAGCTACAACAGGCTGTTTCTTGGAACTCCAGGAAATGGGACCTCCCAGAAATTTAAACAAGTATCCAGAGGTACTTCTCCTGTCCATTCTGTCTCCGCACCAGTCAGAATCAGAATAACTTACTAATTCTGACTTTGTCTTTCTTTCAGAAGGAAACAACACTCCATATTTCAGAGTTCCCTTAATATATCTCAGAATTCTGACAGCAGCTTGGAAATGAGACCACTTGGGATTACTCATGAATCTGCTGACCAATCCAACTGCATAACAAATGTCAGGTCTAGTGTTACATAAATACCTTAGAGATCCAACCAGCTGTTTGAAGGTTGTAGAATCAACAGAATCACCATCAGAGTCAGAATCCAATTTTTGATTGGTTTTTGATGGTGTCACAACAACTTTGGTGTCACCGGGAAACCCTTTTTTTCCTAAGTCGCCCTTTCGGGTTTTCAACTTGCCGGGTGTACAGATTTTTTTTATTTTATCCCTAATTTTTGCCCGAACCTTTTGGTTCGTCGGGATGCCCCTGTTTTGCCTAGGTGTGTCAACCTAGCGGGTCTCTTATGCGTAGTATCTTTTGACTATGTCTGCATTCGCAGGGTGCGGCAGGTCGTCGTCGTCCATGGTGGTTAAGATCATTGTCCCACCAGAAAAGATGTTTTTGATTACAAATGGTCCTTCGCAGGTAGGAGACCATTTGCCCCTGGGATCACTTTGTGGCAAGATGATGCGCTTGATCACTAGATCTCCGACTTGATATATCTGGCGTCTGACTTTCTTGTTGAAAGCCTTGATCATCCTCTTTTGATACGTCTGACCGTGGCAAACAACAGTAAGTCTCTTTTCGTCAATTAAGTTCAACTGATCAAGTCGGGTTTGAATCCAATCGTCTTCACTCAAACCTGCATCCTTCATGATTCTCAAAGAGGGGATCTGAACCTCAATAGGTAAAACAGCCTCCATGCCATAAACTAAAGAATAGGGTGTTGCCCCAATTGACGTGCAAGCCGTGGTACGGTACCCGTGGAGAGCAAACGGTAGCATCTCATGCCAGTCCTTGTAGGTGACTGTCATCTTCTGTATGATCTTTTTGATGTTTTTGTTCGCAGCTTCGACTGCACCATTCATCTTTGGCTGATAGGGAGATGAATTATGATGTTGAATCTTGAACTGCTTGCACAGGGCGGTGATTATAGTATTGTTAAGGTTCGTACCGTTATCATTGATGATCCTTTCTGGGATACCGTACCGGCAAATGAGATTCTGCTTGATGAAGCGGGCAACAACATTCTTAGTCAGAAATGCGAAGGAAGATGCTTCGACCCACTTTGTGAAATAATCAATGGCCACTAGAATGAAGCGGTGTCCATTGGAGGCTGTAGGCTTGATCTCCCAAATCATATCGATTCCCTACATAGCGAAGGGGCAAGGAGCTGTTAAGACATTTAGAGGAACTGGGGGCACGTGCACCTTGTCTGCATAGATTTGACATTTATGACAAGTCCGGGAGTGCTGAAAGCAGTCAGCTTCCATGGTAGACCAGTAATAGCCTGCCCGTAGAATCTTCTTAGCCATCGTATGCCCGCTAGAGTGAGTGCCAAAGGTCCCTTCATGCAATTCAGCCACAATCCTTTCAGCTTTAAGCTTGTCCACACAACGGAGCATAATAGAATCATAATTGCGTTTGTATAGGATGCCATTACTTAGGAAGAACTTAGCTGAGAATCTCCTTAAGAACTTTTTGTCATTGACTGAAGCTCCTTCTGGGTATTCTTGAGCCTTGAGATACCTTTTGACTTCATGAAACCAAGGTCGGTCCACTACTTCTTCAGTATTAATCTCGTGACAGTGTGCCGGTTCATCCATTCGTTCAATGGTGATCTGGGGAGCCTCGTTATCCCAATTAAGTTTAAACATGGATGACATTGTAGCTAGAGAATCTGCTAGCTGATTTTCTTCTCGCGGGAAGTGCTCGAAGGTAATCTTCTCGAAATGTGGTAGCAATGTCAAGACATGTTCTTTGTAAGGGATGAGGTTTGGATGCTTAGTGTCCCATTCTCCTTTGATCTGACTGATGACCAAAGCTGAATCTCCAAACACAATCAAAGATTTAATTCCCAAGTCTATGGCGGCCTTGAGTCCAAAGATGCATGCTTCATATTCGGCCATGTTGTTCGTACAGTTGAAGCAAAGTCTGGCTGTGAAAGTAATATGGCAACCTTCTAGAGATATAAGCACAGCACCGATACTGTTACCAAGTGCATTGGATGCCCCATCAAAGTACAGGGTCCATCGGGATCCTTGTTCAGGTCCGTCATATGGTCTGAAATCTTCAACATTGTCCAATGTCATGATGTCTTCGTCAAGGAAGTCGAACTTCATGGATTGATAATCTTCTACAGCTTGGTGTGCAAGATGATCAGCTAGCACACTACCCTTTATAGCTTTTTGGATCGTGTACTGTATGTCATACTCTGTTAGGATCATCTTCCATCTAGCTATCCTTCCAGACAAAGCAGGCTTCTCGAAGATGTACTTTATCAGATCCATCTTAGATATCAGCAAAGTGGTATGAGTCAACATATACTGTCTCAGCCGGCGATCAGCCCATACCAAAGCGCAACAAGTTTTCTCGAGCAGTGAATATCTGGTTTCACAGTCGATAAAATTTTTGCTAAGGTAATAAATGGCATACTCTTTTCAGCCAGACTCGTCATGCTTCCCCAATACGCACCCCATTGAGTTCTCCAAGACGGTCAGATACATGATTAGCGGTCTTCCTTCGAAGGGCGGCATCAATACATGAGGCTCTTGTAAATAATCCTTGATTTTATTGAAAGCAACTTGACAGTCATCATTCCATCTAACTACCTGATCTTTCTTCAACAGCTTGAAGATTGGCTCACAAGTAGATGTTAGGTGAGAAATGAACCTAGCAATGTAGTTTAGGCGTCCCAAGAAACCTCTGACCTCCTTCTCAGTGCGAGGAGCAGGAATTTCTTGTATAGCTTTGACTTTGGCAGGATCAACCTCGATGCCTTTGTTGCTGACAATGAAACCCTAGAGTTTACCGGACCGGACTCCGAAAGTGCACTTGTTCGGATTCAATCTTAACTTGTACTCCTTCAACCTAACAAACAGCTTTTGCAAGTGATCAAGGTGTTCTTCTTCAGTTTGTGATCAGGATATCATGTCATCTACGTAGACCTCTATCTCATGATGTATCATATCATGAAACAAAGCTACCATGGCGCGTTGATAGGTTACCCCGACATTCTTCAATCCAAATGGCATCACTTTGTAGTAGAATGTACCCCACTGTGTAACAAAAGTAGTTTTCTCCATGTCCTCAGGTGCCATTTTGATCTGGTTATAGCCTGATAATCCGTCCATGAAAGAAAATACTTTGTGCTGAGTTGTATTGTCAACCAGAATGTCAATGTGTGGAAGTGGAAAATCATCTTTAGGACTGGCCCTGTTTAAATCTCTATAATCCATGCACATTCTCACTTTGCCGTCCTTTTTAGGCACGGGCACAATGTTAGCAACCCATTGTGGATAGGAAGTAACAGCAAGAAATCCAACATTGAACTGCTTCATAACTTCTGCTTTGATCTTCTCTGACATGTCAGGTCTCATGCGGTGGACTTTTTGTTTCACTGGTGGACAGTCTTCTCTTGTGGGTAGACGGTGTACCACAATGTCTGTATCGAGTCCCGGCATGTCTTCGTATGACCAGGCAAAGATTTCAACATAATCATGCAACAGCTGAATTAGGCGCTCCTTGACACTCGGCTCTAGGTTGGCGCCCACTCTGATTTCCTTTTTGTTTTCATCAGTGCCCAAGTTGATTGTATCTAACATCTCCTCATGAGGCAGAATAGCCATTTCTTCTTGTTGTAATAGTCTGGCCAGTTCCCCTGGCACCTCACAGTCTTCCTCACCTTCGTATTCGACTTGGTAGATCAGATCTTCAGAGTCACTGAAGGCTATAGCAGTATCGTTACCCATGGGTTCCGGAATGGAAGGGTACATGCATTTGTGAGTGTGTGTGTGTGTGTGTAAGGGTATAGCCATCTTAAAACAAACAAAATGTAAAAGAAAGACAATGAGCACAAAAAGGTTTAAATATGAAAAGCATCCATGATTCATTAAATGACATATGAAAATGAAATAAAGACCCTTACAAATGGACCGTTGTGCCTCGGGTAAGACACAAGGTTGAAAAAGTACGAATTGTTTGTGAATTATTACAGATCCAACAGAAATGGAAAAGATAAATTACTGCGGTATGAAAGTAATCGGAACAAAGTCTTTTGCTTCCCAGTTGCACAATCCTCCTCCGACAGTAGGAAATATCCAGTCTTCCAGGTTGCCCTCTTCTTCACTGTCCTCTAGTGCATTAACCCCTTGGTGGCTGATCTTCACAGGTGGCCCTCTGGCACGGGTGCGGCGCACAGCCTTTTGAGCAGTTGAGGTAAATCCCAAGCCGAATTTGTCTGATTTGTAGGGGATGTATGGAAGCTGACCCCAGATGGTGGATCCGCCTTCTTCCACTACTGCCTTTGCATCCCTTAGAGAGGACATCCGAGGTGGAGGTCTTGTGATCACAGGAGTTGAGGATATTGCTTTGGTCGCTGCTATTTCCTGAGAAACTTCTTCAAAATGTTGGAAAGGAGTCTCAATGAATTCGCCATCCAATTCTACATATCGGAAAGAATTCAGATGACTAATAATGTATTCCTCTTCCCCATGAACAATTATGATCTTCCCTTGGACGGGGTACTTCATCATTTGATGCAAAGTCGAGGTGACAGCACCGACGTTGTGAATCCAGGGGCGTCCCAACAGGCAAGAGTAAGAAGTACAGATGTCTATCACATAGAATGTTAAATTGAACGTCTGGGTACCCACCTTGATCGAGATGTCCACCTCCCCATGGACCATCCTCTTAGAGCCGTCAAATGCTCTCACAATTATATTACTGGGTTTTAAAGTCAGCCCCTCACAATCCAATCTATCCAGGTCTTTCTTTGGCAAGACATTTAAAGATGATCCAGTATCAACCAAAACATGTGCTAAGGTGGTTCCCCTACACTCCACTGAGACATGTAGTGCATCGTTGTGTTTTCTCCCTTTGGATGTCAAATCAGCATCGGAGAAACCCAGGCCATTGTCAGCTGTCAGACTGGCCACACACTCTTGGAATTGATCTGCAGATGTCTCTTGCAGCACGTGAGTTGTCTTCAAAAACTTTACCAAAGCTTTAGCGTGTGCCTCAGAGCACAGTAGCAGGGATAACATAGAGATTTTGGAGAGGGTCTGCCCCAGTTATTCGACCACATCATAATCACTTTTCTTAACGATCCTTAGGATTTCTTCCATCTCCTTCTTGGATGTCTCAGGAATAGCTAGTGACTGAGCCTTCGTCAGGACAGGCTCCTCTTGAACATTCTTTCCTTTATTCTCAGCGGTGGAAGCAGGGATAGGAATTGTATTGTCATTGTTGGCGGGTACACTTGCAGGTACAATCACGGGCACATATGTAATCTTCGGAACGGCCACGGGTCCAGAGACTGCCTTTGGCGGCGCAATCTCTGGAGATAAAATTCTCCCACTACGAGTAATTTTGCTTGTTCTGGTGATGTTACTGATGTCGGAATTGTCCTCCTTCAGCAGTCTGTTCAATCCGTTTGACACCATGGTAGTAGATTTCTCCACCATAGTTCCATGGTACCATTTTATCTGATTTGTATGGGGCAGGCCCGGGCATTGTTATCTTCAACGGAGTAGTCATTGGAGTAGATGTAATCCTAACGGGTTTTTTAGGAACCCTGGAAGGATTGGCGTAGATGGTTATTATTGAAACTTCTTTAACTGGAATGGGTGAAATAGGAGTTTTCTCAAACAAAATTTCCTGGTTATCAATTAATTATTGGATACCTTTCTTCAATAGAGGGCAGTCAGATGATGAGGACAGGCAAGTATCGCAATCTTGGTCACAACCTGGGAACACCCCAGCTTTCAACAAATTCAACTTGATGGTTAGGAGAGGAGTTAACAGTTCAACCACAGTAGAAACAAACAGATCTTCTCCCACAGCATTGGCATTGTGTTCATGCCTAGGCATTGGAGCGGAGATAAAATTCGATTTCTTAGGAGCTTCAAATTCAACTTCCTTTGTGTCTATCAGATCTTGAATCTTGTTCTTCAGAGCCCAACAGTTGTTGGTGTCGTGCCCTGGACTTTCAGAATGGCAAGTGCACCTGGCATTCGGATGGTAGTGGGGAGATGCATTATTGGGATTTTTAGGGGCCTCTTTCAGCATGGCAAGATTCAACTTAAGGATATATGGTAGGACTTAATCAGGAGTCATGTTTATCTTGGTGAATTGCCTTACAGGCCTTTCCACCCTTTGCTTCTTATTTCTCGGCTGGTTGTTTCTTGGCTGGTCTGATGCAGACTTTTGAATCATAACGGCCCCCACTATTGTTCGTCGTTCGGTTCTTCCCTGATTCCTCTATGCATAGACAGCAGACACTTCCTTCTTTCCAGTGAAGGGCTTTTTTGCAACCGCAGAGGTAGACGCGTCTTTCTGAATTTTTCCGCTTTTAATACCGGCTTCCACCCTCTTGCCAGTTAGAATTAACTCAATGAAACCTGCAGAGGAGCTTCCAATCAGGTTATTAAAGAAAGGACCTAACAGAGTTCCCAGGAACATTTCCACTAGCTCTCTTTCAGATAAAGGTGGTTTCACCCTTCCGGCTAAATCCCTCCATTTTTGGGTGTAGTCTTTGAAACCTTCATTGGACACCATGGCCATACTCTAGAGTTGAGTACGGGTTGGTGCCAAGTCGGCGTTGTATTGATACTGTTTATAGAAGGTTGCTGCTAAGTCTTCTCAATTATGCACATCAGACCTTTCCAACTGGTAGAACCAATCCAGTTGTGTCCCTGATAAACTGTCCTGGAAAAAGTGAACCCACAAGTCCTTGTCAGCAGAATGTGGCTGCATCTTTCTGACAAATGAGCGGAGGTGCATCTTGGGACAAGACACCCCGTCATACTTAGAAAATAAAGGTACTTTAAACTTAGGATGGATTACTATTCTAGACACCAGTCCTAATTCCTCGAAATCCAGCCCAGGTACCCTCTGTATCTCCATAGCTATTAGACGCTCTTCCAGGTTTTTATATTTGTCATCGGCCGGAGGCTATTGTTGTTCAGAGTAATCCTCTTCCTCATCTTCCTCTACTTCAGAATCAGATGGCATTGTTGTCTCTTTACCTTTTTTCTCTCCTTCCTCAGAGGTTGATGGAAATTCCAAGGTCGTTCTGGCTTGTCCTTGGAACCTTCTGCCCATAAGAACCGCCCCAGCTGGCTTCTTCTTCTTTTTCTCTTTTTCTTTTTCTAGCAGAGTCTTGAGCTCCTCCTGCCCCTTGGCCAAGGTCAGGAGTAACTGTTGGAATTGTGAATTCTGAGCTTGTAAGTCTTTAACAGTTTGTTCAAGATCCATTCTGCTGAAATAAACAGCAGAAGGATGAGGAAACTTCTTACAAAGACCTGTTTATGCATATGATGAATGATATGTATTCATGTAATGCTTTCAAGGATTTGAAAAATTCAAATTTGTTTTAAACAAAAAAGGAACACGTGTTATATTAATAAAATAGAACTTGATTACATCAATGCCCCTAGGGCAAAATAGTACAAAATTCTAAGATAAAAAGACGTTGCGCATCTTTTTTGGTGAAATGTAGGTGTTGAGTCTGATCTTCATGAAGTAACCGAGTGAGTTCTAAAACCTTATTCTCGCTTGGGTAGAATTTGGATTCAAAAGTATCGCGTTCTCCCTTGAGCTGTATCCAACTCCTTTACAGATCTTCGAGTGATGTCGGCATGTCAGGATGTATGAGGGTGTATGGAACCTCTCCTTCCTTAACAGGCTCTATAATCACTGGGAGAACAGAGGGGTAAGGCATCATAAGACTTTGGGCGCGGGTTCGTACCCACTTGAGGTAAGGCTCAAGAGGGATGGAATTCTTGTGTCCCAAGGTCTTACTGTCTACCTTGTTTGGCATCCTCCAAGCTCGGATGAACCTTTGTCGAAGTCCTTGATTGTCGTTGTCGAAGTTGAAAACCAAGCCTTGAATCAGCATGTCATGTGGGCCATCCCTTCGGGCATAACCAAACTTCCTTAGAGCTAATCAAGGGTTGTATGTGATGCCTCCCCTGCCAAGTAGAGGGATATTAGGGAATTCCCCATAACGGTCGACGATGATAACATTCTCTTTGGATCGAGAACACCAATGAATATCTGAATGTGTAAGAGTCATCAATCGTTGTGACCACCTCAAACCTTGCTCATTCTTCAAGACTGATTGGGGAAGATGAGAAATAAACCATATTGCCCGGAGAGGAGTGCAACACATGAGAACACCTCTTTTCCTCATTGTACGAGTGTGAAAAGAGTGTAAGATATCCCCAAGCAATGTAGGCACTGGATTGTATGACATGAAGATTTTGACAGCACTCACATCTATGAGTTGGTTAGGATTAGGAAATAAGACCATCCCATAGATGAGAAGGGCCACAATCTCCTCAAAAGCTTGTAAATCCAAGGAATTCCAGCATCTTTGGGCCTTCTCAAACAAGAACTTTGCCAAGAAGCCTTTGACACCACTTCTAGTTTCCCAATGGGTTGTGACATCAGATGAGTGCAAGTGCAGGGCTTGAGCAATCTCTTCTGGCTTTGGATCTCTTTCCGTACCGTTGAAAGGTAGTTGATTGAGAATAGGAATCCTCAAGAGTTGAGAGAATTCTTCCAAAGTGGGCACAAGCTGGTAGTCAGGAAATGTGAAGCAGTGATGTAAAGGGTCAAAGAACTGGAAGAGAACCTTCTGTTAGAACAAAGTTTGAATCTACTACCCTAAGTTTAAGTTTTGATGATAACAAAATACTAAGATACATTAAATGTATGATTCATGTAAGACACATATGCTATCTAAAAATTACACTCTGTTTTACAGAAACTCTGATGGGTATCAGCATGAGAACATCCTCATCAGCATCAAAAAATTGGATATCAACATCAGCATCAGAAGATGCTATATCAGATACCAGAATCAGAAGATCAACTTGCGCTTATGCTGAAGCTTGATGAACAGATCTGCGCTCAACACTCTGAACTCTGATAAAGACAACAACAGTTCATCAGCACCTAAGCAGCGTCAGAATGAGCCAAAGCCAGAACACGCTTAAGTGGCAACGGTACTGTGCATTCAAGATGAGTTATTACCAACGGCATCATTCCAGACAAGATCTGCTTAATAAGGAAAGAATGTTATTGGCATTGAAACAGAATTATTCTCCAACGTACACTATTTCTAATGTTATATAAACAAGTCAATGAATATTGAATTAGCTAATGCTCTACACCACTCTACACGCCAAAAAGCTAATCACCATCTTCCTTACTCTCAGTTTTCATAAGCTTAAGTTGTGTAGTATCACAGTTGTGATAAACAGTTTTTGTAGAAAACATTCACACACCTAGATTTCAATTCTTTGTAAGAAAGTATTTCCTTGACAAACCGGTCTGTGGTTTGCATCAAGAAGGCTTTAGCAGTTGTTAAAGCAGATTGTAATATTCAGTTGAATATAGTGGATTAAGACCTCGTTGGAGAGAGGCGAAATCACCTTGACGGGTGGACTGGAGTAGTTTGAGATCAAACGAACCAGGATAAAAATACCGTGTTCATTGCAATTGATTTCCAGTTTTTACAATTCAACCCCCCTTCTTGTGTTTTTCACTTCTTCAATTGGCATCAGAGCGCCTGGTTCTGAGCTAAAACACTTAACCGTGTCAGTACAAGATCCAGCGTCAGAAAAACACAATGGCAGGAATTTATCAACACACCAGCAATGACAACAATGAAGACAAAGACAGATTCAGCGGCAAACCTCCAGTCTTTGATGGAGAAAATTTTGATTACTGGAAAGACAGAATTGAAAGCCTCTTTCTGGCACATGATGCCTATCTGTGGGACATGGTGACAGATGGATACACGCACCCTATGAATGCAAGCGGTCAGAAGATTGATAGGAAAGCAATGTCTGACCAACAAAAGCGTGACTTCAAAAATCACCACAAGGCCAGAACCATCCTTCTCAGCGCCATCTCTTATGCTGAATATTAAAAGATCTCTAACAGAGACACAGCAAAGAACATGTTTGACTCACTCAGAATGACGCATGAGGGTAACATTCAGGTCAAAGAAACTAAAGCTCTTGCGCTCATTCAGAAGTATGAGGCACTCAAAATGGAAGAAAGTGAATCCATTGAAACAATGTTCTCAAGATTCCAGATTCTGGTGGCTGGTCTCAAGGTTCTGGACAAAGGATACTCTACTGCTGATCATGTCAAGAAAATCATCAGAAGCTTACCAAAGCAGTGGAGGCCAATGGTTACAGCTCTGAAGCTAGCAAAAGATCTCAACAAAATTTCTATGGAGGAACTTATCAGCTCCCTCAGAAGTCATGAGATAGAGCTAGAAGCTGATGAACCTCAGAAGCAAGGTAAGCCTTTAGCATTAAAATCTAACAAAAAATCTGAGTCTAAAGTTTTGCAGGCAGTTGAAGAAACATCTGATGGATCCTCATCAGAAGAAGACGAACTTTCTCTTCTCTCCAGAAGAGTGAACCAACTGTGGAAGCAGAGGCAAAGGAAGTTCAGGAATCCCAGAAGATCTGATCAGAACGAGTCTTCTTCCAGATACAGAAGGACAGATTCTTCCTCTAGATACAGAAGATCTGAAGGCTCCTCAGGAAGCAGAAAGCCAAACAACAAGGACATCATCTGCTATGAGTGCAATGAGCAAGGACACTACAAGAGTGACTGCCCAAAGCTTCAGAGGGAAAAGCCCAAAAAGAAGTTTGGAAGAGAAAAGAAGAAAAGTCTCATGGCTACATGGGATGACTCTGACTCGTCTGAAGCTGACTCAGAATCAGATGATGAGAGAGCAAACATAGCTCTCATGGCCAACATTTCAGAAGATAGTGAAGCTTCTGAATCAGACTCAGAATCAGATACTGAAGAGGTATTTCCTGACTTTGCAGTTAATTTTACCAAGGCTGAACTTGCTGAAAGCCTTAATGAAATTCTGGAAAGGTACCAGCAGATTAGAGTTAAATTCAGAAGCCTGAAAAGGAATCTTGAATCTGACTCTGATAAGACTGAGAGTCTTAAATTGGAAAATTCTGAGCTGAGAAATAAAATTTCAAAATTAGAAAATACTTTACAAAACTCTCAGAAGGAACCAATCTCTGAAACTCCCAGCAGCGCTGATGAGATCATCAAGGAGTATGATCACAGTTTCCAGAAGTTCCTTGCTAAAAGCATAGATAGAAGCAAAATGGCTTCAATGATCTATGGAGTTAGCAGAAACGGCAGGAAGGGAATAGGATACCAAGGTAAGGTTCCTACACCAAAGAATGTCATGGATTTAACCATTAAACACACTCCTCTGAACTCACATTTTGTGTATGGTCACACACATGATATTAAATACACTAGCAGTAAGTATTCTGTGAAACCAAAATTCAACCAGAGTTTTGGTAAATCTAACAAATCAGGACCCAAGAAAATCTGGGTACCTAAGGATAAAATAATACATGTTGCAGATATCTTTAGCAGCAAATCAGAAACACCAGTCATGGTACCTGGACTCTGGCTGCTCGCGACACATGACGGGAAGAAGGAATATGTTCCAAAGCCTAGAACTTAAGCCTGGAGGCCACGTTGGCTTTGGAGGCAATCAGAGGGGAAAGATCATTGGCTCTGGAACTGTAGGTAATGGAAATCTTCCCTCTATAAATAATGTTCTGCTAGTAGATGGATTAATGCATAATCTGTTATCCATAAGTCAATTAAGTGATAACGGTTATGATATAATCTTTAATCAAAAATCATGTAAAGCTGTTAGTCAGAAAGATGGGATTATCCTGTTTAATGGAAAGAGGAAAAACAACATCTATAAAATCAAACTTTCTGAACTGAAAAGTCAGAATGTAAAGTGTCTTCTGTCTGTTAACAACGAGCAGTGGATCTGGCACAGAAGATTGGGGCATGTTAGTATGAGAAGAATATCTCAGATTAACAAACTCAATCTGGTCAGAGGACTTCCTAATTTGAAGTTCAATTCAGATGCTCTGTGTGAAGCATGTCAGAAGGCAAGTTTGCAAAACCTTCTTTCAAATCTAAAAATGTTGTTTTTACCTCTAAGCCATTAGAACTTCTGCACATTGACTTATTTGGACCAATTAAAACTGCTTCAGTCAGTGGCAAGAAGTATGGGTTAGTAATCGTAGATGACTATAGCAGATGGACATGGGTAAAGTTCTTAAGACACAAGGACGAGTCACACTCTGTTTGTTACCTTCTGTAACCAAGTTCAGAATGAAAAGGATCTTAGAATCGTTAAAGTCAGAAGTGATCATGGTGGAGAGTTTGAAAACAAAGATTTTGAGTCATTCTTTAATGACAGAGGCATTCTGCATGATTTCTCTTGTCCTAGAACTCCCCAACAAAATGGAGTTGTAGAACGAAAGAACAGAACATTGCAAGAAATGGCCAGAACCATGATCAATGAGACAAACGTTGCTAAGATCTTCTGGGCAGAGGCAATAAACACAACGTGCTACATTCAAAATAGAATCTCAATAAGACCTATTCTGGAAAAGACTCCATATGAATTGTGGAAGAACAGAAAGCCCAACATTTCATATTTTCATCCATTTGGATGTACTTGTTTTATGTTAAATACAAAGAATTATTTGAACAAGTTTGACTCTAAAGCACAGAAGTGTATTATGTTAGGATACTCTGAACACTCAAGAGGGTATAGAGTATACAATACAGAAACACAGATTGTGGAAGAATCAATCAGTGTTCGTTTTGATTATAAGCTTGACTCTGAAAAGTCAAAGCAGAATGAAGTTTTTGCAGGTATGGAAATTGAATTTACAGGTTCTGAAGACAAGTCATCAGAAGCTCTCAACAAAGACACTCCTTCAACATCTGAAAGGAGCACTGCTAGCAATCCTACAACAGCTGTTGATCAACCTCAGAAGAGATTACCCAGAAGCAGCTTGGATCACCCAGAAGAAACTATCTTAGGAAGAAAGGAAGATCCAATCAGAACAAGAGCAAGCTTCAGAAACTCTGAAGAAACCCTCATGGGACTTGTGTCTCTGATTGAACCTTCTTCTATTGATGAAGCACTTCTGGACAACGACTGGATTCTAGCAATGCAAGAAGAGCTGAATCAATTCACCAGAAATGACGTATGGGATCTTGTTCCCAGACCAAAAGGATTCAACGTCATTGGAACAAGATGGGTGTTCAGAAACAAGCTTAATGAACAAGGTGAAGTCATCAGAAACAAAGCACGACTGGTAGCACAGGGTTATAGTCAGCAAGAGGGAATAGACTATACAGAAACCTTTGCTCCAGTCGCCAGGTTAGAATCTATCAGACTTTTAATTTCATTTGTTGTTAATAGAGGCATCACTCTGTATCAGATGGATGTCAAGAGTGCATTCTTAAATGGTTATATAGAAGAAGAGGTTTATGGGCACCAACCCCCTGGTTTTGAAAATACAAAACATCCAGAACATGTTTTCAAACTAAAGAAGTCACTATATGGTCTGAAACAAGCTCCCAGAGCTTGGTATGAAAGATTAAGTAACCTTCTGTTAGAAAATGAATTCACTAGAGGGAAGGTGGACACTACCTTATTCTGTAAGTCAGTTAAGAATGACATCTTAGTCTGTCAAATTTATGTTGATGATATTATTTTTGGATCTACTAATCCTTCTCTTGGAAGAAAATTTGCTAAGTGTATGCAGGCAGAATTTGAGATGAGCCTCATGGGGGAACTGAAATTCTTTCTAGGAATTCAGATCAATCAAACTCCAGAGGGAACTTACATTCATCAGAGCAAATATGTCAGAGATCTTCTGAAGAAATTTGACCTCTCAGAATGTAAGCCATAAAAGATTCCAATGCATCCAACGTGCATTCTGGAAAGAGAAGAGGTAAGCAAAAAGGTAGAACAGAAGGTCTACAGAGGTATGATTGGTTCTCTCCTTTATCTAACAGCTTCAAGGCCTGATATCTTATTCAGTGTATGTATTTGTGCTAGATTCCAATCAGATCCTAGAGAATCTCACTTAACAGCTGTTAAGCGAATTTTCAAGTATCTAAAAGGTACTACTAATCTGGGTTTATTTTATAGAAAATCTAGTGATTACAGCTTAGTAGGCTACTGCGATGCTGACTTTGCTGGAGACAGAGTAGAGCGTAAAAGTACTTCTGGAAGCTGCCAGTTTCTAGGAGAAAATCTGATCTCTTGGTCCAGCAAAAGGCAGTCCATAATTGCGCTTTCAACAGCAGAAGCTGAGTACATAGCAGCAGTAGGTTGTAGCACACAAATGCTCTGGATGAAAAGTCAGCTTGAAGACTTCCAGATTTTTGAGAGTAACATCCCTATACTCTGTGACAATACTTCTGCTATTTGCTTAAGTAAGAATCCCATTTTACATTCTAGGGCTAAACATATAGAAATAAAACATCACTTCATTAGGGACTATATTCAGAAAGGAATTTTGAACTTAAAATTTATTGATACAGACCATCAATGGGCTGATATCTTCACTAAACCCCTTTCTGAAGATAGGTTCAATTTCATTCTGAAACATCTCAGCATGAAACTCTGCCCAGAGTGAAAATGCTTTAATTCTATATATTATCCTTCAGAATGTATTTGTTTTACTGTGAACTTCTGATCAATCTCTTTTCAGAAAGATAGACATGCAGATTGTATCAGATGCTATTCTTAAAGATCTGAGCGTTTCAGCTCAAGGATAGACGTGCTGCTCACTAAATCAAACAAGTGTCATCCAATCATCAGCAAATCTCTGAAGCAGAACGCGTGCACGCTTCTGAGAAGGAAAAACGCTGATTGGGTGCATTGAGACACATGTCTGGTAACCGTTTCAAGTATCTTTCTCAAATCCCCCAAAATCAGCGAGCATTAAATGAAAGTAATCATGTTTTAAAACGTAATCATGAATTATTTCTCTTTCTTGAAACCGTTTACACTTTCAAAAATTATTTTGAAATTTATTTAAGCACATTAACATCTCACATTAATCTTTTACCGTTTCTTACAATCTCACAAAATACTTTCTGCATTTTTCTTGTGTGTTCATCTCTCTCAAAAGAAACCCATTTTTCAGTCTTCTCAAAAAAACCCTAAGTGTGAACATGGCAACCTCCAGCAATTATTCTGCAGGTTCTCAGAAGGAGGCTTCTTCTGAACAATACCAAGTTCCCTTCAGAACACTCCTTACACCAGTGAAGAATTTGGAAGTGTTGTATGAACTAATTGTTGACTTCTCCAGTCTGAAAGAAAATGGATTTGACTTGACAGAAGAAGTTAGGGCACAGGGATGGGAGAGATATTTTGATAGGTTGGTTGGACCAACATTCCCAGTCTTGGTCAAGGAGTTCTGGATTCATGCGTACTCCTTAACACATCAAGTTACTTCCTACATAATGGGAAAGAAGATTGTGATCACTGAGGATCACAGAGCAAAATTGATTGGATACAGTGGTGGTGGTATCCGCTGTATCGACATGGCTGAAAGATGCTCTGACGTTGCTGTCATTGCAAGGCAGATTTTCACCCATGGGGTTCCCAGCAGCAAAATCAGATACTTAAAGGATCAAGACAAAATATGGGCAAAGATTATTCTGGGGTGCTTTAATCACAGGAAGCCAACAAGCTCTCCTGATTATATAAATATAGATCAGCAGTTTCTGATCTATTTTATTAATCAGAAGGTAAAAATCAACTTGGCTCATCTTCTGTTTAATCACCTCAGGACCAGCGTCAAGGAGACAAGGGAAGAAGAAAGTACAAAGAGGGATTGGATACCCTTTGGCAGGTTAATATCAGATATTCTGACTGAGAATAGGCTGATAGAACACCTCACAGAAGCTCAGGAATTAAGTTCTATTGAACCTACTGTTGGCAAGCCTCTGAACGCCAAGAATCTGAAGAAAATGAAACTGATAGAGAATATCAGAAAGGAGCCCAGCGTTACTCCTCTTGCTGACATCACCAGCAGAAGAGTCCCACTGAACGACTTTCCACTATTCTCTGAGATTGAATCAAAACGGTTCTCAGATACTTGGACGCTTGCAAGGCTGATGGTACAGATCCCAACTGAATATTAAAGATCTGCACCAACAACAACCAGAAGTTACTATGAAGAAGACGAAGAAAAGAAAGGCCACTTCAGAAGGACCATCCCAGCAGACCCCTAAGAAAAGAGGTAATCTATCTGCTGCTTCTGTTTTAAATTCTTCTGCTATTCCAACATCAATCCCAACCCCAGCTTCACATGAACTTCCAATCCCCATACCAACTATTGATGAAACCGAACCAGAAGATGACCCTTCTGAGTCACTGACTCTCAGAAGACCCCGCACCAAATCCCAAACTCCAAAACCCACAACATCAACAGCATCAGAACTTGACAAAGTTTTGTCTGAAATTGATGAACGTGTTTCCGCTCACCTCTCAGATAATCCAAACACTCAACCAGAGATTGCCCTCTCTCCACAACCAGAACATCCTCTCTCACCCATACCAGAAGAACCACAAATTCCTGAACAACCAGAAATTCCACCTCCTTCTCCACAACCAGCAATTCCTCATCCCTCTCCTCAACCAGAAATTCATCCACCATCACCTCCACAACCTGAGTTTCATCACTCTGAAACTCCATCACCTGAACCTCATTCTCCTCAATCCTCTGAGCCACAACCCTTGGCAATTCAGCTGCCATGTGGAACAACTGTAACCATGGCCCAACTGCCATCCTCGCCAGAAACTACCCCTCCAAATACTCCAAACAGTCCAATTATTATTTCTGATTCTCCCACTCCATCTCCCAAACAAACTACAGAAGACCACAGCAGGACCTTCATCGATTTAACAATCCTTGACCGTCTTGCTGATCTCAAACACAAAATAGCCATTCCCAAACCAAAGCAGCCAGATGTTGGCTCTTGCATTGTGAATTTTGAAACAGGTTTGCAGCAATGGATTGCTTCTCTAAAGCAAGTTTGTCCTGGAATGATTGATCCTGCTGCCTCAGACCAACTCTGGACACGCTTCAGAATATGGGTACGTGCTGAAGCCCTCAAATTGCAAGATATCAATTCTGAGCAGGCACAACAGAACTTCAGCAAGCTGCTAAAGGAAGTTGAAAGTCAGCTGCCACAGGACGAAGTGCTCTTTCTGGATAGTGAGCCATGGTCTGAGAAGCGTCCAGCTTCAAAAGTTCAGCAAGCAGAATATCAGACTATTCAAGCTGAAGAGGTCAGTCAAGCTGAAGATGTTGCAGAAAGCTCTCAGAAGCTTCCTGCTTCTGATGTTTCTCAAGCTGCCTTGGACAGGCAGACTCTGGAAGAGCTGAAGCTGAATGATATTCGTATGCAGCAAAGAATGGATGAAAATGATCAGAAGATGAAGGAAAGGATGGATGTGCAAGACAGCAAGATAGATACAGTAGTCAGCATGGTGCACAAGCAGAATGAAACTGCTGATCAGATTAAGGCAATGCTGGAGACTCTGTTCACACGCTTTCCACCCCAACCCTAGTTTTTCATTCATGATATTTTCAATGTTTTCTTTGCATATCATCTGTACTGTTTTGTCTGGCTCTGAATTTTAATATAACAAGTTTTTCTGCTCTGATCGTTTTAGCACAACACTTACACTTTTTGATTGCTGACAAAAAGGGGGAGAACAAGAATGATATTTTTCAATAACGGATTACTGAGACAAATAGTCTCAAACATTCTAACACTCTGATATACTTGAATGTTTGTTTTCTGTTTTTGCATAAGTTTACAGGTACAAGAAGTTAATCACCTCTGATACACTGAAGCTCGAAGCTCTGATATTCTGATCTGAAGCTCTGATATTCTGATGTTCAAAGAAAGTCAATAAAGATCTGATCCTGAAGAATTCTTGGAATTAAAAAGGGAAGTAATAAATTCAGGGGGAGTATCTCCGATCTAAACTCTGATATCTCTTATCCCTTATCTTTGATAACTTCCTACTTAATTCTGACACTCCTTATTATTTAGTTATCTCTGATACTTTTCACGCTATTTTCAATTAAAAAATATCTAGTTTTTGTCATCATCAAAAAGGGGGAGATTGTTAGAACAAAGTTTGAATCTATTACCCTAAGTTTAAGTTTTGATGATAACAAAATACTAAGATACATTAAATGTATGATTCATGTAAGACACATATGCTATCTAAAAATTACACTCTGTTTTACAGAAACTCTGATGGGTATCAGCATGAGAACATCCTCATCAGCATCAGAAAATTGGATATCAACATCAGCATCAGAAGATGCTATATCAAATACCAGAATCAGAAGATCAACTTGCGCTTATGCTGAAGCTTGATGAACAGATCTGCGCTCAACACTCTGAACTCTGATAAAGACAACAACAGTTCATCAGCACCTAAGCAGCGTCAGAATGAGCCAAAGCCAGAACACTCTTAAGTGGCAACGGTACTGTGCATTCAAGATGAGTTATTACCAACAGCATCATTCCAGACAAGATCTGCTTAATAAGGAAAGAATTTTATTGGCATTGAAACAGAATTATTCTCCAACGTACACTATTTCCAATGCTATATAAACAAGTCAATGAAGATTGAATTGGCTAATGCTCTACACCACTCTACACGCCAAAAAGCTAATCATCATCTTCCTTACTCTCAGTTTTCATAAGCTTAAGTTGTGTAGTATCCCAATTGTGATAAACAGTTTTTGTAGAAAACATTCACACACCTAGATTTCAATTCTTTGTAAGAAAGTATTTCCTTGACAAACCGGTCTGTGGTTTGCATCAAGAAGGCTTTAGCAGTTGTTAAAGAAGATTGTAATATTCAGTTGAATATAGTGGATTAAGACCTCGTTGGAGAGAGACGAAATCACCTTGACGGGTGGACTGGAGTAGTTTGAGATCAAACGAACCAGGATAAAAATACCGTGTTCATTGCAATTGATTTCCAATTTTTACAATTCAACCCCCCTTCTTGTGTTTTTCACTTCTTCACCTTCATCAAGTCTTCCTCTGTGTTGGAAGTGGCTAGGTTGAGTAGGAGACCATGTCTCTCGGTTAATGGAGAGTTCTCAGGAATCCTTGAAGCTAGCTCCTTGAGTTGTGGATGAATTCTTACAAGGTTGACTTGAATGGTTTTCCTGCGAAGTGAATCCATAACCTACAAAACAGGAACAAAGATGAATTTCCAAAGTCCTTAAAATGGTTAGTGGATGCAAATGATGCTCATGATGTCCATGATGTTATGCACAAGTATATATGTACAAACAAATCACACAAGTTCCTAGTTTGGGCTTGCATGTGGTTTCATAGGAAAGTACCCTCTTGAAGTTTAGTTGGCTCAACCTATCCTAGAAATAGTAATTGGGTTCTAAGGAGCTCAATATCACTGGATTGTTTCCTTGTTCATTGTTTCAATTCAAGCCTCTTACCGGCGACCGAAATATTCCAAGGAACCAACCCTCAATGAGTGTAGTATCGAGTATCTACCAACTTCGGACTGCACCAAAGTCGGTCATCTCACTACATCCTAAAAGGCCAAGTTGGTCAAGTAAAGGTTCTAGAAGTTCGTTAGTGCTTCATGACATCACTCAGCGGCTCCATATTCTCTTTGATTGACTCAAAGGCTACCGGTACCCACAAATATGTCACACTAACATAGCTATTGCTTAGACCGTGTCGGTATACCCCGCACAGTTTCCACAAGGTATTGCTATTTACCTATAATGTTTCCCAAATCCGGGTAGAGGATTTAAACCCAAACAATAGAACCAAAGTGTAAAGAAAACAAGGCAAACAATGTAAGCAAATAAAGGTGATCTAAACCCTAAAGTAACCCCACTTTTATAAATTCCCCAGCAGAGTCGCCAGTTCTATGATACGGTGGGAGAACTGACTTGAGGTTTTACATTTTGTTGCAAATGTCGCGGTTTAGCAAGAGTCGCCACCGACTTTTATTTTATCCAAAAGGAAAGGTAAAAAAGCATAGGAAAGACCTTTGAGATGTTTTCTTGAGTTTGAGGGGTAGATTATGAAAAGGGAAGATGCCAGCACCCTTTTCATCCATGGTTTTCCATGGGCTCTTAGTTACTTGCTTAGATCACTTGCTTTGCTTTTGAAATTTTTTGAAATGGTGCTTTGTGGTTCTGTGTGGTTTTGAAAGTATTTTGAAAATAGGCCATTCGTTTAGGCAATCTTTGTAATGATTCTCGTTCGTAAGAATGTATAAAAAAATGTTTGTCTTTTGAAAATTGTTTCAATGTTTTTGAAAGTTGTTTGGAAATGTTTTGAAAAGTGTGTGTGTTTGTTTGAAAATAGTAAGGATTGTTTGAAGGAGAGCAAGTAACTAGGAACTATCTACCCTACTCAAATGTCTTTCCTATGCATCTTTATTCCTTTGACATTGTTGATTTACCATTGATTTGGTAAATAACCCTATCTTTGGATGTTAAACGGGACGGGTGTGGGTCATCGTATGACCATGATAGCAATGTTTCCAAGTATCTTAGCATGTTTGAGGGACTAAGATCATTTGTTTTTAGGTAACCTTTTGATAGCGTCATTAAGGGACTATGATCTTTTGTTTTGTTTTGTTTTGTTTTGCCAAGATACTTTGCATGCATACCATGGCCATTTTTGTTTAGGCAACCAAGTGGGTGAAACCCTAAGGGTGCTTGTGTGCAATGTGTATCATTTTACATGCCTTTGATTGTCTTGGAGTAGGTCATTCTATTTGTTTGTTTTTGTTTTATCATGCAAAACCCTAGTTTACTACACAAGTATATAAAGTGATAAATTGCGTAAAATAAACTAAGCTATTACAACAATTATTATGGGAGGGGGATACAAGTTTTTGAATGGGGATATTTGCACAAAATAAAACCCTAAAATACTATTACAACCCAATTGAATAATGTGCAAAATAAATAAATATACAAATATTTAAATATGCAATAAAAATGTATTTATGCAAAAATATTTTGTATTTGATTTTTTGTATGGGAAAATGATTCATGTAAACCCTAGAAATAGGAGAAAAAAATTATTATTATTTTTGGAGGGATGAAACCCTAGTTTTCAAATAAAATAAAAATATGTTCTATATTATTATTTTGTTTATTTTTGTACAAGTAAATAATAAATGATATTATTAACAAATATTAAAATTAAAATATGTATGAAAATAATATTTTATGTGTAAAAAAAATAAAATAACAATGTATAGTATTTTTCTTAATGTATTTATAATTTTTATAAGGAAATAGATTCTATTTATTAAAATAAAACTATTTTAAAAATAAAATAAAATTGCAAAAAATTAAGAAAATATTTTTGTGATTTTTTAATGTTCATAAAAAATTATTAAAATCAATAAACATAAAAAATATGAGAAAATATGCAAAAATATAAAATATGAAGCAGGGGGTGCAAATAGTGGATCAGGGGGTGTGAGAAACAAAAAACAGAAGGCCCAAGGCGCCCAAGGCCCAAGCCAGCCATCATCCCTGTCCTTCGTCCACCTTGTGCGCATGTACCCAGTTCAACCTGCAACTCTCAAACGCTTGCACAAAAACAAAAACTTGCAACATGAAACATGTAGCATTTTTTATCACGATTCCAATGATATAAGATTTGTAAACTAACTCTAAAAGATCAGGGAGAATTTTGTAACCCCTAATTTCTGACCTAATTTTTTCATGAACTTCAAGCTTCAAATTCTCATGGCACAGTTAATATAAATGAAAAATATGCATATGTACAGCTTCACCAAGTTAAAGACTACATTTTTGCTTCACAAATCGTGGCTTAAGGATGCCTAAATAGAGAGATAAAGTTTTGAAAAATACCTCCTTCAACTGGATTTGGATATGGCAATGTGGGGACTTTGAGTGAGGCCTGAGGATCGTGTGAGCTTCCTTGAAGTTCCCTCAAGCTATTCCAATGCTTAGCTGGCTTTGTGGATGGCTGAAACTCCATGTAGAAGTCAAGCTGCAACCTCCATGTTTGAAAATGGTGATGTCTGAAACAGAGCTCACAGTTGTAGGATGAATGCTTGGATAGCTTTGGTAGGATGTATGGAAGGTGTTTGAAGTGTTACAAGGCAAAACGCACGAGCAAATATTGAGATTGCTATGATTTTGCAGAAACTGCAATGTTGGGCAGAAATTTTGAGTTTTGGAGTTTTTGAAATGTTTCAGAGGTCAAGCATTCGTTTCTAGCCTTGTGATTAGTTTGTCAAGATGTCTAGAATGATGCCAAGTCCACTCTTTATTAGATGTACAAGTTCTTTGGATTTTTGCAACTTTTCTTGCTTTTGAAGAAAAGTGAAGTGACTTGAGCCAACGTGCTTGTACTGGCTAGTTCTAGGGATGCCAAGGGTTGGTAAACATTGCTTGATATCTGTGGACATTTCTTGTAACAAAAGAACAGGTCCAAGGCTCAAGGTTTGTAAAGTTGGAAAAGCTTGCCTTTATGAAAATGGCAATATGCCCTTTATGCCATTTATGGATTTATTCCTTGTACAATGCTTCAAAAGCAAAAATCAAGCCATTATCCACTGAGTTAGCATTTAATTATGGAGTGTATAAGGAGTTAGGACCTGTAATGCAAGGTACAAGCATGCTTGATCAGATTTGCAACTTGATGCATTTGTGAAAATGGCTTGAACAAAAGTGACAAAATGCCAATTTCTCTTCTTCGATTCTCCTTAACCACAAATGATCTTGGAGAGTTCTTTGACATTTTGGAAATCTTGCAGCATGCTCTACAATCCATATTTGAAATGAATTTTGAGATACATCTTGGAACTAGGTGAAAAATGTCCATGAAGTTGGGTCAAAAACCTGCCTAAATTAGGGCAAATCTTCACTAAGTCTTTTAGTTCATGGACCCCTATTCACAAATTTATATCTTGAGATCCAAGCATATTTTGGGAAAACTTTGTGAATCAAAGTTGTAGATTTCATGGATTACTAAAATTTTCATGTTGGGAGTGTCCTTTGAATCAAATTGAATCATGGTGAAAAAGTTGTGAAAAGTTGGGAAAAAAATAAGAAAATTTCCATACTTAGAAAAATTCTAAGTTATGAAAATTTTCAAATTCAAAACCCTAATTTTAAAAGTTGTTTTCTTGGTCAACAAGTTTCATATTTTGACATATCTTGATGAATTATGACCCTTGATACTTGTTTTTGACCAAAAAGTCAAAGTTTAACTTTTCAGTGTATAGTTGACTTTTGATCAGTTGACTGGAAAATTCATATGTCAATCCAATGAACTTGAGATCTTTTGAACCATGTGATTAGGTCAAGATGATTCTATTGAGTCCTTGAAATCATGCTTGAACTCCATTGGTCATTGGCTAGGTTAAAAAATCAGAAATTGCCCTTTCTCAGTCAAAACCCTAATTTTGACCATTTTGCCTTTTTTGATGATTTGATCAAATTTCTTGAGGAGTTGTGATCCAAACTTGATCAAATGGTACATATGAGTCTAGAATGTTGTTGTAGATCAAAAATCATGAAGTTTGAATGTAAATTGACCATAGTTGACTTTTTCCCCAATACAGCTGATTTTTAGGTCAACTGTCCAATTGACTGATCAAAAATGTGATTCAAGGCTTGAAACTTAACATGAGCAATCTTAGGGGTCCAAGATAATGTATGAAAGTAACATGAAGCATTGATGGTCCAAAAATCCTTGTGCAAACTCAAACCCTAATTTCAGGTCATCAGTGCAAGATGAGGTCTTGAGCTGACCAAACCCTAATCTTGTCTTGAGTCCAAGAAGTCTTGTGAGGAAAATCTTGATAAAATGAGAGGTCAAAACTGATGATATATCGCTTACCAAGGTTTGATGACGAGGCAGATGGTCTTGAGCTTGAGAGAGAAATCTTGTATGTCTTGGTTTAATTTTGCTTATTCATCCATTTGGGGGGATGAATAAGACAACACTTGATAACACATGGATGCTTGGAGACTGAGGCAATGGGTTATGTTCACGTATCGCTGCATGGAGTCTGAGGTGACGAGCTAGGTTTGGATTTCGAACACTGTGGCATGGAGTCTTAGGCAATGGTCTATATTATGGAATAAGGAAACGCACTACTGCATGGAGTCTTAGGAAATGGGTTAAGTTTGAGAATCAATGCGTGGAGTCTTAGGCGATGAGCTAAGTTTGGGTTTTGAACACTGCGACATGGAGACTTCGGAAATGATCTAATGTTGGGAGTGTCGCACATTACTGCATGGAGTCTTAGGTAAAGGGTGAAGATAGGGAAACACATCGCTGCATGGAGTCTTAGGCAATGGGTTATGTTGCACTACTTCCTGGGGTCTTAGGCAATGAACTATGTTTCGCGCATTACTGCCTAGGGTCTTAGTTAATGGGTAAGATGAGGGGAATACATTGCTCCGTAGAGTCTTAGGCAATGTACCAAGCTTTGCACATTACTGCATGGATTCTTAGGTAATGAACTACATTGTAGAGGAAAAACATCACTGCGTTGAGTCTTAGGTGACGGGATTGGCACGTCACAGAATGGAGTCTTATTTGGCGGATCCTATTTGGCTTTCTGGACATTGCAGCGTGGAGTCTTAGGCAATGTACTGGGCTTTGTACATTACTGCATGGAGACTTAGGTATTGTACTGGGTTTTGCATATTACTGCATGGAGTCTTAGGTAATGAGTGAAGAGAGGGAAACACATTGTTGCATGGAGTCTTAGACAATGGGTTATGTTACACTACTACCTAGGGTCTTAGGCAATGAACTTGGTTTCGTGCATTACGGCCTAGGGTCTTAGGTAATGGGTAAGATGGGGAGAATACATCACTGCATGGAGTCTTAGGAAATGTACTGAGCTTCGTACATTACTGCATGGAGTCTTAGGTAGTGAACTACATATTAGAGGTAAAAACATCACTGCGTGGATTCTTAGGTGATGGGATGAACACGTCATGACATGGAGTCTTAGGTTGCAGATCTTATTTGGCTTTTGAACATTGCGGCGTAGAGTCTTAGGCAATGCACTCGGTTTTGCACATTACTGCATGGAGACTTAGGTAATGTACTGGGTTTTGCACATTGCTGCATGGATACTTAGGTAATGCTATGTTGTATGGAACACATCATTGTGTGGAGTCTTAAGTGATGGGCTGAACACATCACTGCATGGAGTCTTAGGTGATGGGTTGGATTGTAGAAGAAGTGTGCTTTACTGATTGACCCTTAGATAGCTGAATCGAGGGTGAGATTGTTTGTTTGATGTATGGCACATGCATATGATGTCTGATATTGATATGGAACCCTGAGTGTATGTGTGATATTGATATGGAACCCTGTACATTGAATCTCAACCTTGAGTGTATGTGTGTTGAATGTTTGTATGTACCAAGTAGTTTGAAAATGTTTTTGATAATTCTCCTTTGTTAAACCATTGGTTTTGAGTTATCAATTCCCCAACATGATGAATTGGTGTGGACATGATGAATAGTGTCTTGACATTTGTATCATAGGCACAAACGTAGGTGTGGACGTGGGTGCAGGCGTAGACATGGACGTAGGTGTAGGCAGGGTCGTAGAAATAGGCGTGGATGTGGACGTAGGTGTGGATATGAATCATAGGTAAGCTGCCTAGTGAGATTTTGATAGCGGTATATTTGACGATTGTGTCTGTTGTCAACCGAGGTGGCTATAGCAAGGTGAATGGATAGTGCTGAGCTTGGATTTGAATTTGAGTTTGTCTTAGCTGGTAGTCATGCCTTGAGATTTTTCTGTAGTTTTCTATGGGCATGTATGATTGAATGTAATGCATGTATGCATGTTTGATATGATTATGCTTGATGTATACATGATGTATGGTATGTATGCTTGATATGATAATGTTATAAATTGAAATGATGCGATGATTGATAAATGCAATGCCCCTGTTATTTATATTGTGGAACTAATGCTCAAGGCAGACTATTAGCCAAGACTTATTCTTTCTGAGAAGCCATGTCAATCAGGGGCTGGGCTTTTGAAAAGGTGTGCCAGACGGGCACTGGGATTTTGAGAAGATGGGCCAGACGGGGACTGGGCTTTGCACCCATATCCATATGTTTGCTTGAATAGTATCAACTCGGTTGCTTGGAAAGGTGAAACGGATAGAAAGGTTGCTAATATTAGTAAGGTTATCTAGAGACATTAATTGGAAAGTGTGAGGATGCTCACGACTTTTATGTAAGGCTGTTTACGCATGGATGGCTGATGAATGCATGAGGTTGATCATGCTTCACATCGTTGCCTATGAATTAATAGTAGATGCGATTGCGTGAGGCTGCTCGTGTCTTTTTATGAAACACATATACGAAAATGTATGAGGATGCTCACGTCTTGGACAGTTGTATGTAAGGCTGCTTACAATTTAGTTTGACGGAGAATGCTTGTAACATAGACTCACTCAGAGGGATAGTCGGAGAGATGTTAGAGATTGTAATAGCGACTCTCCTAGAAATTGACTCTAGATTTTTACGGGGTCCTAAGTCTTGAGTTATAATATGTTATACATGCATATAGATGCAGGTGTTAATGCATGGAATGACTGACCAATTCATATAATGGATGACTTGTATATGCGTCAAGGATGTTGGAATTTTGATGTGCCAATGAGAATTAGGGTCTCTGTTAGATCCATGCTATCGGAATTCGTCAGCCGAATGAGATGATAGGTGTAGCTTGGTTTTGGGTCTCAATATCCTAATGAATGTAGGCTAATGATTTATACAGACTTATGCTTTATGATTATGACTCGCATGATTTGTTGAATGGTGCCCCTGTGATGGGTCGTTGATGATTACGCGTAGAGGTTTGACTATGTAACACAGTTTCTTGTCACGTGATGGTTGAATGTTATGCTTGCATGATTTCTTGATACTCGATTTGAACTTGGAATATTGCTAATATAGAAGAAAGATCCATTGGAGATTTTGAAAGTACGTGGGGAGCTTGGCTCTATGTGGACTATCTTTCCCTAATTTTTGGTAGGGTGTTGGAGGAGATTCTCATTGATATGCGCTTAGAAATATTTTGATCATAGTATGGATGACCCCACTATTTTTCACTTTGAAACATCATGCCTTTGACTAATTGGCTCTTGGATGGTTGTCCTTGATGGGCTACTTTTTTTTGAACCAACTCCTTTTGATGAGCCTCGCAGTGGTTTTTCCTACCATTCGAATTTTGAAAGAGGTGCCCCTCCATTCCTAGACCTGGAGGAAATACCCTTAGAAAGAACTTATACCTCACCTTGAACTTTTATATAGATTGCCCCAAGATTTGAATTTCTGAAAAGTTTGTACTTGAAGTCACTTGAAGAGGAACATGGACCCTACGGGCGGTAGGATGAACCTGATATGTATTTCCCCAACATTTGAATCTTGGAAGATGGACCCTTGAATCAAAGCCTTGAGAGATTTATTTAAAATAATGGAACCTAGTCATACCCTATTATGATATGATTTGATTAAGGAATGTTCCTTGGAAAGGTATGCCCCTGATTGAACAATGCTTTGAAATTTGATTCAGGTTGATTGAATTTCGGAATGATCACCCCTTGCCAATAGTATATTCATGTGATATACCTCTATTATTATTAGTATTTGCCCCTGTTTATAGGAGTCCTCTTAGATGATTTATCCCTAGTTAGAAGCTTCTTGGAAATGTTGCCTTTGATCAGACCTTTTTGAAATATCCTTGAGGCTAAGTATTAATTCGTAGATAAAATTATATATGTTGAAAAAATAATTGTTCGTGGTGTACATGCAAGTTTTGAAATCTAATTTTGAATACAAATGGATGATTAGAGATGGAGATTCAAAGAAGAAAAGTGATTAGTTATAAATTTAACAAATGTAGGAGTCAGTTTAACACGAATTTCTCCAAGTATGCTTTCATAGTTAACCTTGCTTCAATTAGGACTTTTGAAGGTTGTAACATGGCCATGGTTCTTGGTTTAAGAAACAAAAGATATAAGGCTCAAAATTTATTTATCCCACCCCATTCTCCTTGATGTTCTTCAATCCTAAGTTCAATTAATCCAACATATGCGTTCAATCCCCAAGAGAAGTTTCATAGTCGCGCAGATGATGAGAAGCATTAATAAGATCCAAGCATCGATAAGATCCAAGTGTTGATGAGAAGCCTTTGAGGTGGAAGTCACAATATTTTTCTACAATTTTGTTTTCAATCCCTTACTTTGCATGGGCCAATTCTTTTGAATTTCCGGTCCATCGGGATTCCCTAACTTTTACCTAAGTCAAGTTTTGATTTCTTTTGACTTAGCGGGCTTTCTCCTTATTTTTTTTCTTTTTGATTGCTTTTGATTTTAAAATTTTGTGACTGCCATGCTGATTGTTGAAAGCTTTGTCTTCATCGTTTTTCTCGATTTTGAATGATGTATTGAGGAAGAAGATATTGAGAGCTTCATGGATTCCTCATTCTTGATGGATGTGAGGAAAAGGATGTGCTTGAACCCTTGCTTATATTATTTACTCAATGATGTATCGATGAAATAGATATGCTTGCCTTTTGTTTAGATAAATCACTTCTCTTGAGAATAGAACACGCCATTGAATTAATTAAAATACTACCCTGCCCCTGGTTAAGATTAAGGTGTTTTTTAGAAAATAGAAAGAACTCCAACTCCTGGCTCGAGGGGGTTAACTATGGATTATCTCATCATATATCCACTATTTAGGAATTGAACCAATGCCTTACATCGTAAGCCCGATCTTACATTGAAAGCATAGCTTAGCAAAATTCATTTTTTTTTATTTTCACCATTCTCCATCGAAGTTTGTTAATTTGAAAATGGAAAAGAGCAAAAGTAGAAATTTGTTGATTTTTGTGGATTGAATCGATTTCAAAAACATGCATGCTTATTTTATTAGAATTACTGATCCAAAGATACAAATTTACACCAAATGAACCTTAGAAACTAGGAAATTACAATTTGTACTTGATAAAGCCTAATGATCTTATGGAAGAGCTTATTTGTTGATCCTCGTGACTTCAGGAGATCTTCTTAGTTCTTGGACTTGTCAAAGCGTGAGGGTGACCTTTGACTTTTCTCGGGCATACATATTATGTTGATAAGGCAGTTGCTCTTGGTGTAGAGGAATCACCAATGGTAGTGGCATTTGAGGCGCTGTATAGACCCGCTGTTAACCTTGTGAAGGGCTGTCTTCTTTCTTTGTAGGGCCAAGTTTAATTGAGTCTCCAATGTTTAATCTCCTCCTCCATATTTTTGGGCTTCCTCAAGCGAGTACCAAGAAATCGGCTAGCATGTGGGTAACAGTTGGATAAGGGAGAAGGTGGAAATGTATGAGATGCAAATGTATGAATATATGTAAATGCATGGGTATGAAAAAATGTTTTTGGCTTTAGGGTATGATTCAAAAAGGTTTCATGGATATGCAATGTGACGCAGACGTAGTATGAGGGTAGACACAGGGATACCCTATACAGGTTTGATAGTAGGTATGAAAATGATAATATCCTACACTGTCTCAGAGATTGAAACAGATAGGAATTCCTTAAGGACGAAAATAATTTGATGTGGATTTGGAGGTACCCTACACTGACTCAGATATTGAGACAGATAGGAATTCCTTAAGGGAGAAGATAATGGTAGACATGGAAATGGGGATACCCTACACTGTTTCAGATATTGAGTCAGATAGGAACTCCTTAATGATTAGGGACCATAGAAGAGGAAGGGGAATCTCTACAAGCTAGAGATGGTAATTGAGGGACGAGAATTCCTACAAGCTAGGAATTGTAATAGACTAATGGAAGGTTGAAGAATCCCTACATGCTATGGGTTGTGACTTATGAAAGATAGACCCTATAGGCTAGGGATTGTAGTATACCGGAGGTAACCCTTGCGGGTTTAGGGATAGTGGAAATGGGATTATATGAATGATATCCTTAGAAGGTAGGCTCCTAGTTTTGGCCTACGGATATTCTACCCTTCCTATAAGGTGGTTTCCTTAAGGATATCATGAATAACACCAGAGGGATAAGACATAAGGGCCTCCCTTAGGTAGAGCCTCTTTACGGACCGAGACTTTCGTCTCAAAGTCATGAAAGGTCTCGTCATGAGATTTTGGTTAAGGTCGTTACAAAGAGTCATGGGTGGCATTCCAAAGTCCTAATCGTCAAGAGGATATCTCTCGATAAGTATTCCTTTTGCGGAATTCCACCGACTCTAGGGGAAGTCGTCACATAAACTTGCAGGGATGATATATCCCCTAAGCTAATAGACAAACCTTCTTTCTAAGGGTTATTTGAGATTTTTTTTTTTGAAATAAAATCCCGCCACACAACAAACATATAATGATAAAAAAAATAGACAAGAATAAATAAATGCAATAAATAAATAAAGAAAATAAATAAATAAAAAGCCAAAATAAAACCTAAAACCTAAGGTTGAGGTCCCTAGCAGAGTCGTCAGTTGTTGCGACTGGTGTTTTAATCAGAGTCACAACTACTAGCTTTTATCCTAAGGAAGGGTATCTACTAGAAAACCCTAAATTGTAAAGACAAAGATTCTAGGTTTCGGACTTCATTACATGAAAGGAAGGTGTTAGGCACCTTTCATATACCTTAATCTTAAGGATATTAGGTTTTAGGTTTAGGTTTCAGGTGAAAAGGGTTTTAAATTTTAATAGGGGAACTCGCCACGATTTTAGTTGTATGCCTATGTATCCTCTTACGAGGAATCAGAGTCTCAATTCGTAGTTCGTATGGGGTATGTATTTTTTAGGGATTGCAAAAGTATTTTGATTTGCCTCGTATTTTGACCCGGTGTAGAGATTGCGGAATTTAGAACTAAATGCGCGATTAGTCAAAATACATTTGAAACCCTTTAGCAAAAAATAATTGTTTAGATTAGTTTATTGTGAAAAATAATTTGGTGTTTGTTGATATCTTTTATAATATTAATTGCAAAAGTTCTTGACTAATTCATGATTAAAAAATACTTTATGCAATAATCAAAATATGTACATGAGTTTTTACATGAAAATATTTACATGATAATAATAAATAATATGATAATAATAATAATTATTATTATTATTATAACAAAGAAACAAATAATATATATAAAAAAATAGAAAAAAATATATGAATTATAGAAAATAAATTAATTTAATTAATTTTAGGATGGGGTGCGTTTTTAATTGAGCTAGTAAAAGATGGGGTGTTAAAAGGGGGCTGGGCTAGGCCCAAATGTATTTTCTGAAGGGGGAGGTGTATCATTTGCTACGTTTCAGTAAAGCAAGGAAAGGGTGGTGCGAATAGAAACTGGGCTCGACCCATTATGCATTTGGAAAGGGTCTGGTTGGATTGTGTGTGGCAAGGGTGCATGGGTGTTATAGTGGGACTTGGCCTATCGGCTGTCTACTGATGATCTAATGGATGAAACTGCGAGTGCAACTTATTTACCGTGAGCGCACACGTATTGAATCCAAAATGAATACAAATATTTTGTTTAACATTTTTATAGACCATTTTAATTTTACAATCATCCCTCTGTCTCTCTCTTTCGCTTAACCCTCCATTCCTTTCTCTAAACCTTAACGTCCAACTACCGTGGCGGCGACCTAACTATCCTGGTACCCCTCAATCAAAACCCGACCAATAAAAACCCCAAATCAACAGTTAGAGAAAAAACTAAAGCTAAGTTTACCCTCCGCGAAATTGATTTCTGACTTTTTATCTGATTTTCTTTTGTTCTGATCTCCTTTCTCTCTTGCTTTGCAGATTTCGGCGAGTTTGAATGGGATAGCGGCGGCAGATGATGAGGCTGGCGGAAACGATTAGGGTTTCAAATATTGAAACCTTAATCATTCTTTTCTTCAACGATCTTTCTTTTCTTTCTTTTCTGTCTTCAAGGGCTACTTTCGGTTCTTTCGGTTTCAAGTTCTCCAAAGTCTTCTTCGCGATTCTGTTCTTCCAGTTATTTCTTTTTTCTTTTGTTAATTCTGTATAGTATTTATAGGCTTTAGTTTGAATTGCTGTTAAGGTTTTGTATAGCTTATATTTAGGGTTTGTGAATCACTTAGGGATTTGAATTTGCTATAATTGATTCAGATCGTAAGGTAATTGATTTGGATTGCACTGATTGAATGTATTTTTGATTTGTTATTAAAGATTGATTATAGGATAATATATAATTTCCGGTTTTGTATATATTTAGATGAAGATTCTTATTTGCAGATTTGATTTAGTTTTTTTTGGACAGTAAAATATTTGCTTTCATTTGTTTTTTATTTCTACAGTAAATGCTAATGAGAAAAACGTGTGTGAATCCCTGATGTGATTTACACAGTATTTGTTTTTCAAACATGGGCCCTAGATTATTTGATTTTCCTGTCCAGTATGCTAAATTAAATTGGGCCTTAAATCATGCTGCCAGCACACTTTTATGAGTTTTGGGCCTTTCTGTTTCTTTTGATCCAGCAACAACAAACATTTTTTTCTTTTGGAACGGGCTTAACTAGATCTAAATATTTAATCCAACAACTCTTTACCTTTCTAAAACAAAACTTTTTATTAAAAAAATGATTTATTAAATTTAATAAAAACATAAACCAGAAAATGATTCCCAAATGCCAAACACGAAATGGGCCAAGCGAAATGGGCTCATATATTGAATTCTAATGGATTTTTAAATTAAAGTTTTCACCTCACCTTTTACTAATAATTACACTTAAACGGGATTAGTAATAATTAAAACTTAATAATTATTATTGAAATAGTTTTTCACATTCGAATATCATGGGCCATTTGGCCAACATGCTTCGCGAATGATTTTATGGGTATATGAGTCTTTATGATTTAGAAAGCCCCATTCTCTTCAATTAAAATACACCCCCCTGATTGTCTTGGATTTAAGAATGGACCATCAGATATTTTTGAACCATCCCTAATTAAAACATTCTATTTTATTTTTAATCTTGAAAAATATGATCGTAGAGGTAGGGAAAATTTGGGGTACGACAGAAAGCTAGTTTTGTGAGGAAGATTTTTAAAAGCGCCAAATACCTGAAATTATTTTATACAGTGGATTAGCTGATTCGCTGGTTTTCGCATGCTTAAAAATTAATAACATCTGACTGGAAAATCATCTCTGTATGGCACTTGGAGCATTTGAATCTTCTTTTTATTTCCTTCGAGTTTCGTGTTCAACTCAGAATCCAATTCATTGAGGAAGATCTCTGAATATGTGAATACTCTGAAAATATATAGTGAAAATACCATGAAATAGTGTTTTGAACCGCTGTTTATCGGATGTTCAAAAATTCATACCTTTCGCCTGGTTCAACCTTTTTGGATGGTTCTTTCGGCGAAAAATACGTCTTGATTTTATCTTCGATTCATATTTTCAGGTCAGAGGTTAATTCTTTGCAGAAGATCTCTTAAAATGCGAATTACCAGAGAAAATTGCACCCCAAAATAGTTTTCTACCGGACTGTTTCTCGATATTGTAAAATTTGTAGCTCTCTATATTTTTATCGTATTGGGACGATTATTGAAGCGTGAGATCACAAATTTGGTTAGTTACAATGTTTATTCGGGTTCCAAATTCGGATTGCGCTTCAAAGGATTTGGTTTGTGGCTTGCTTCCCCAAAGTGCGCATGAAAATAAGCTGAAATTTTCAAGATAGCAAAATAACTCCATTGTTTCTCGCCATTTGAAAAATCATTGCTTTATCGGTTTTTATCGTATCAGGATGATTCTTTCTCCACGACGTCACAAATTTCATCGACGATGATTTTGTTTCAGGATACGCGTCAGGATTCTACACCGAAAGTCATCGGCTTGTGGTTTGTTCGCTAACAGTACACAAAATAAGTTGGAAAAATTTGTACTGGGAATTTTTACACTGATTTCTCGTTGTTCAGAGCATCATAACTTGCTCAATTTTTATCTTATCAAAGCGATTTTTTTGGCAGCGCATCACAAATTTTGTTGCCAATGATTTTGTTTCTGGTCGCGCGTCAGGATTATGCATCGTATGTCATCAGGTTATGGTTCGATGTCGACTGGTACATGAAATAAGCCGAAAAATCAACATTTGCACTAGCTAAACAAGACTTAGAGCCATTTCTATAAATATTTGAAATTCAAATTTCAACACAACTTAGACTCATTATCTAAAACTTCTCACAAAAACTCTCCAATTCTCTCTCAAATCAAAACCAAATTCTATTATTTTTCTCTCAACTTTTCAAGAACATTCAAGAACAAAGTTGAAGAACTTCATCTCTCTCTCTCCTCCAAGAAACTTGCCATCGGTCTCCCTCCACCACTGCACAAGCTCCGACGACGCAATCCCCTCTGGCCTCCGCTAATTCTGGCGCTAACCGCCTCCCTCCGTCGCGCGATCTCGCGACCTTCTCCCTCTTCTTCTATTCACTTTTCTGGCGAACACTCCCGCTACCATCGTAAGCTTCCGTTGCATATCTCCTCGCTCTAACCAGTTCATCTTATTTCCGTTTCAATTTCTTCACGACACTTCAGTAACTTCTTTGATTCTTGATCTTAAATTGAGTTCAAGTGTTTTTGATTTAATTGATCTTAAATTGTTTGAATTAATTGAACATTACATGAGTTGAATTCTTGATTTATTTGAGAAACTTGATTTTTGAATTGATAATGTTAGAATCATGTGGAATAAGTTAATTGATGCTTTAATCGGTGTAGATCTTGAATTTCATCGATAAGTTGATGATGACTTTTGATGTCAAATTATGTTTGATTATGTAATTTTGATGATAATTGATGTGGATTTCATGTGTTAATGCAATTTCGGATCAATTTGATGGTGAATTAATTTTATCGATGTTAAAATGCTTCAATTTGATTAATTGCATCATGTGATACGGTGGCAGAACCGACAGTTAATACTGGTTTTGCGTTTTTTGTTTGCAAATGTTGCGGTAAGCAAGAGTCGCCACCGACTTTTATTTCATCCAACAAAGGAAAAGGAAAAAGAACAGAAAAAAAACCTTTTTTCGAGATATTTCTGACTACGGGGGGTAGATTATAGAAAGGGAAGGTGTTAGCACCCTTTCTATCCGTGGTTTTTCACGGGCTCTTAGGTACTTGCTCTTTTTTAAATTGCTTGTGTGTGCTTGTTTTGAAAAGTTTTGTTTATTTCGTGATAACCCTTGTATTGGTCCTCAAGAGTGTGACGAAGTTCTTTTGAAAACTGTTTTTGAAAACTGTTCGTGTGAAAAGTTTTTATTTTGAGCAAGTACTTAAGATTTCTACCTACTCGAAAAAAGCATGTTCGTTTTCGTTTCCTTTAGACATTGCTATCCTACTATTAAGGAGTAGGTAGCTCCGTCGTTGGATTTGTAAAGGAACGTTCGAAGGGACGAAATGGTCTCTGAAGGCAACAAGTAGAGATACCTTAGCATTTTGAAGGGACTATCGTCATAATATCAACTTGTAGGCAACCCGAGGGACAAATAGGGACTATGATCTTTATGACGATTTTGAATCGTGGGTCATTGCTAAGGTATCCCTACGTTCGAGGGACACGACCACTATTTTCCGAGGCAACCAAGTGAGGCAAACCCTAGGAGTGAGCATGTGCGAGTGTGGTTTTTTCAGTTAATTATCTTTGCACAATTAGGGTTTTCTACTGTTTTAAATTGATTTATCTATCGTATACAATCCTGATGTCCATACATCTAGCAGTTTAATAGTTGCGGAAATTAAAAGCGGAAAAGTAAATCTACGCTATTACAAGGCTTTGGGGAGGGGGTTACATGACCAAAACCGGGGATTAAACAGTAAATAATATGCGGTAAACCCTAATTAAAAATTATTACAAACTCGAAGCAAATACAATAATTGGAAAATAAAATATTGTGCGCGAGAATTAAGTACGGAATCAAAGTTTAAATTCTAAAAATCTAACCAATTAAAGAGAAAATATTTTTTTGTATTTTATTATTGTGAAAAATATTTGAAATCTTAACCTAAATCTAATTAATTAAAGAAAAATATTTTTTGGTATTTTATTGAGAAAATTAAATATTTGTGAATTAAACCTAATTTGTCTAATTAATTTTAATTATGAAAACAATCAAGTCAATATCATTAAATTAATTATTTTCCAAAAAAAACTAATTTTAATTAAAAAAAACCTAATTCTACATTTTTGTGGTTTTCTTGATTTTATGATTAAATAAAAAATGATTTTTTTTGTTGTTTTGTAAAAAAAAATTAATCAAATAAAACAAAAGAAAATAAAGAAAGTAATTGGGCCTGTGGTGAAAGCAGATTAGGGAGTGTGAAGCTGAATTTCATTGAGCCGAAATCCTTTGGCCCAATAAGGCATTTGGATCCAGTGCTGGCCACGTTTGAGGGTTCACCATGGTCTGCATGTGTTGAGTGTTAGATCTGGATATGATGAGATCTTGTGGTATGGTGATGGAAATTCATGAGTAGCGTGCAGGGACCTAGAGCATTGGATATGAAGACACAAATTAGTGAAACTTAACTTTGCAAAAGGGCTGGATCGAACCCACCCACTTTTGGACTAAAGCCTTATCATGCCCTGCCTTGCCAACTGAACCAAGCGTGTTAATTATTAACAAAATAATACAAAATAAATATAAGGCAAATAAATATCTATGGCCACATGTCAAAAACGCGCGTTGTGGGTCCCCAATGGTTTGAATGGACGAATCAGTGAGCATCACGCCATCACCTTCTTCAGGGATCCGTCGTTTTAGATGGGAAACTTTTACCTACATTAGTTTTCCGTCACTATAGGTTGTAGTGACGGATTTTGTTCGTAACTAAAAACCTGCAAAATTCAAAAACGTAGCACAAGCAGAATAAATTCAAACCAAAGGCATGAATCAATTGCAAATCATCTCCTGAGCATGATAGTACCCCTAATTTTGTCCAATTTTGCCTTTATATAGAATTCCCAATTTGGGACCTCAAAACCCTAACAATGGCATCGTGCCATTCATGCACTTAAACTTCAATTAAACCAATCAAAAACATTGCAAATATGATAGCAAGCATGGATATATGATCAAAACATGTTTATGATGGATAAATCATTGAAAACGAATCTTGAAAAAATATGCAAACCGTGGCACTGTGAGGCATGATTTCTGAAGGTTTTAAGGCTTGAGGATGATTGGAATGACTTCATAAAATGTCCAGGAACGGATTGCTGGCCTTGGAATTTCTTGAATCAGCCTATAGAATCAAAACCGACCTGCACTTTTTCCAAAAAAATTTGACACTTCTTCCTTTGTTTTCACGACCCCAAACCCTCTTTCTTTGCCTTGAGAATGTTATATCCTTATATTGGAATGTATTAGGTCAATAAAAACTAATCATATCTTTGCAAACTATGAAGATTTTTTTCCATTCTTTGTCTTGTATGATTTATTTCCAAAGTAGACCAAATTAAGATCTTTTCCAATCAATTAGCTCTTGCACGAATTTTTTGATTTGCTAGCTGTTCATGGACTCATAATATGCTCATAAAATCAAATCTTTGATTTTATTTGATTATTCTACTATTTAAATAGATTTATTTTGATTTAAATGGATAAAAATAAAAATAAATAATAAAAATAATAAAATAATAGGTGGATAAGCTCAGGGGTCTTGGGCCATCTTAGGAACAAGTTTCAAACAAGAAAACATGGGCCCATTTGGAAAAAGAAGTCATTTTGATCAATGTTGACTTCATGCATATTTCCAAGATTTGGTCAATTTGACAATACATATCTCCCTCAATTTTAATCCTAAAAGGGAGTTCTATGACTTTTTAGAATGCTTAGGATGTCCTGTAAATAACCCATTTGGTTTCATCTCACTTGGATCGTCCATGTTCATGTAAGAAGCTTTGACCCAAAAGGTGTTTTTGTTGACTTTTTGAAATGACCTATAATGTATGAATTTATATCTTTTCACGAGTGCATTTATTGAACTTGAGGGATGAATATTATTTGTAAGGAATTGAATCCTCTTAAAAGTGAGCCTTGGATGGGAAATTTTTGATAAAGTACGAGAAAGTTATGCTTGGTCAAAGTTTGGTTGAGTTTTCCTATGTAAACCCTAATTTAGCAACTTTTGAGTTCTGATGAATTTGGGGCATTTCTTGAGGTATCATGATCAACCCTTGATCAAATGATGTATGTTACTTTAAAATGTTGATGTTGACCAAAAATCTTGAAGTTTGACTGTATGTGGGCCACAGTTGACTTTTGACATAGTTCAGTTGATTTTTAGGCATTTGAGCAGTTGACTGAGCAAACTTCTTATGAAAGGCATGAAACTTGACATAGATGTTCTTGAGAACATATTAAGACCATGGAAAAGATTTTAGACCTTTGGAGTTCACCCCTCTTGATGAAAATGGAAATCCTAGTTTGAGGTTCATTGTCTTATGAGAGCATTTGTCTGGTTAGTTCTTGGGCATCCTTGAGCAAGTTGAGTATCTTAGTGAACATATGTTGAGTAAAATCGGAGGGAAAATTTGGGGTACAATAGTTGCCCCTGTTCAATCTTCTTAAGCCTGGGGATGTAGATTGGTTGGTCTGCCTTTCGTGATCTGAAGGTGGAAGATGATTGAACACTAGAGTGCCCAGAAATTTGCACTCACATAAAGTAACACTATCGATGATATCGAGAATTGGATTACAGATGCAATTTGGGATTCGACAGAGAGTCGTCAGAGATGGTCTTAAAGATGCCATCTAGAAAAGATATTAGTCGCATGCGATTTCTTTGCGAGAATTCCTGTACCTGCCGTTGAGGTGGACTTTACCGAGGAATGTTGATTTATGTCTTAGGGAATATAGGTTAGGAGCTTCGGTTGTCCATTACTCTACTGGGGAATTAACTCTTGATTGATGAGATAAAAGTGAGCTGCATATCTGGTTAAGGTCCAGGTCTTACAGTGTTGTAAACTGTTGTCTGGAGATAAGAGAGAAGAAACCTGGATGGTAAGGTTATGAGAAGGAACCTGGGTCGTAGGGTTACTTCGAAATGAAAGCCTGGATAGTAGGGCTATGAGAAGGAACCTGGATCGTAGGTTTACTTTGAAATGAAAGCCTGGATAGTAGGGCTTATGAGAAGGAACCTGGGTTGTAGGGTTACTTCGACATGAAAGCCTGGATAGTAGGGCTATAAGAAGGAACCTGGGTTGTAGGATTACTTCGAGATGAAAGCCTGGATAGTGGGGCTATGAGAAGGAACCTGGGTCGTAGGGTTACTTCGAAATGAAAGTCTGGATAGTAGGGCTATGAGAAGGAACCTAAGTTGTAGGTTACTTCGAGATGAAAGCCTGGATAGTAGGGCTATGAGAAGGAACCTGGGTCGTAGGGTTACTTCGTGGTTAGTTTGGGTAAAACTGCATCTGAACCGAGAAGGAACCTAGGTAAGATTGCTTCGTGAGGAGTTTGGGTAAAACTACATCTGAATCGAGAAGGAACCTATGTAAGGTTACTTTGTGAGGAGTTTGGGTAAAACTACATCGGAACCGAGAAGGAACTTAGGTAAGGTTACTTCGTGAGAAGTTTGGGTAAAACTACATCTGAACCGAGAAGGAACCTAGGTAAGGTTGCTTTGTAAGGAGTTTGGGTAAAACTACATCGGAAGCGAAAAGGAACCTAGGTAAGGTTGCATCAAGATAAGTCTGAGCAAAATTTCAAAATGAACCTGGGTAAGGTTACTTTGGGCTAAGTCTGTGTAAAACTTCAGAAGGAACCTCGGTAAGGTTACTTTGAGATAAGTTCATGTAAAATTTCCAGAGGAACCTGGGTAAGGTTACTTTGTGATAAGTTCGTGTAAAAATTCAGGAGGAACCTGGGTAAGGTTACTTTGTGATAAGTTCGTGTAAAACTTCAGGAGGAACCTGGGTAAGGTTATTTTGGGATAAGTCCGTATGAAACTTTATTTGAAAATGTATGAGAAGGGGCCCGTGTAAGATTTTTCAGGATAAACTCGCGTGAAGCTGCATTTAGGAGAAACTCGTGTAAGATTGTTTCGTGACGAACCCTTGTAAAGCTGCATTTGGTCGCGCAGATAATTACTCTGTTTAGTTTCAGGAGCTAATCTTGAACCTGCTGGAAGTTGTTGATGATAACCATCTTTCCTAAAAAGGTACATGATTAATCATATATGATGCATGAAATGCATTGTATGATGACATTCTCAAAATAAATGAGATTATGTGGTATACAATATGTATGCGCACATCATGATGTATGAACATGACATGCTATTGTGGCACATCCGAGTTTGGGAAAATAAATCCCTGACTGTTGTTGGAGAGTATTGAAAATTGCATTCATGATCATTGTAGAAAAATTGGTTCTTCTACTTCCGTTGGGGATGGTGAACGGAGATGATTATGCTGGAGATTTGCTCATTGTTTACAGCTACTCTGTCGGGGGAGAGACTCTATTTGAGAATAACTCTACGGGAGAATAACTCTGTTGGGGATGAGCTTCCGGATTTAGAGAAATAAACTCTGCTCGGGAGAAAACTATATGAACCGTTTGCGATTACAAAATTAGGCTGGGGAATATAGACGTCGGCTCTCCGGAAGAGCTTGGCTGGGGAAAGTAACTCCTGTTTGGGGAAGCAGAGATCAAAAATTTGGTTGCCTCTACTTTGTGGGGAGTGTAGATGTTACTGGGACGCATGCTGGGGATACGATAATGACTTTGCATCAAGACTTTTCTGCCCCTGTACCTGCTGGAGAAAGTACCTGCGAAGGCTTTGTGGATGGATCTATGTGTTGAAATAAGTTTCAGAATGACATCCATCTCTGGATCGTATCTGAATTGTGTTTGAAGAGAATCTAAATAAGTATCAGGATGACATCCGTCTCTGGATCATACCTGAACCGTTTCTAGATATGAATCTGCTTTATTCAGAATGTTTCCATTGGGGAAGGGAAACTCTGTAATCCGCTTGGGGAATCCCGAGAAGCTTGGCGACTTCATTGGGGAATTTTCATTGGAGCAGTGATTTGGAGATTTTGTTCTGCCGAGAGTATGAGAACACTTGACATCAATAGGTTGTAAGATGAGAATATGGCGGTGACCTTGTAGTAGAATGCCCCTGTCTTGATACCTGTTGTAGAAAATATCAACTGGGGATTTTGTAGATGGTTTGATTGTTATCCCAACTCTTGGAGTCCTTGGTGAACACAGATCAGGATAATGAACCTTCTACTGATTAGACAAGTGACAAGATGACGGGACGTAGTCGTACGCTTTAATCCCTAACTTTTGCCTAGACTGTCTTTTCAGATTTTCAGTCCACCGGGATACACTTTCTTGCCCAAGCCGCCTTTTCAGGTTTTCGACTTACCGGGTGTACAGATTTTTCCATTTTCATCCCTAATTTTTGCCCGAACCCTTTTGGTTCGCCGGAATGCCCTTATTTTTGCCTAGGCCAGTCAACCTAGCGGGTCTTTTCATGTGTAGTCTTTTCTGACTATGTCCACGTTCACCGGGTGCGGAGAATGGTAATTGTCCTTAGTAGTAAGTGTTGTCACACTTCCAGAAGGTGTTTGTTTGATCGCACAAGATTCATTATTGGGATTCATGTCCAATGCCCCAAGTGATTCGGATGGAGATCTGCCCCTGGCTATTCGGCATCTTTTAGAGATTCCTTGAATCATGACTTGACTGCCCCAGATGATGGACAATGATCATGTCGTGCCCCTTGATTATGAATGACTTATCACTGGAATGTCTTTCCATCTGAGGTGATTATATCCACTGAGAATATTTTTGTTCATCGAATATCCTTTGTGTGAATTTCTCTGCTGTTGAACAAATAGTCATATGCAAACAATGGTGTTTTAAGAATGCAAAGCTTATGTCTGTCTTGAAGTTTGAAAAATCATTTTTTAGTAAAACAAACAAATTTTGTAAGAGTGTGATGTCAACTCAGGATTTATAGCAAACCTTACAGGAGTCAGGATACCTTTTGTAACAGTATGCTTTCGAACTAACCCATGCTTCAGCTAGAACTTTTAAGGGTTATAATGTGGTATGGTTAACGGTTCAAGAAACAAAGGATAAAGGCTCAAATTTTATTTGTACCCAACCCGCTCTTCATGATGTTCTTCAGTCCTATACTCAGTTAATTGTGCATTTTGAATCCCAGTTGAGTTTTAGAATGTCCTTGATATTTCGGTGATGGTTCAGAGATTGAACGTTTATTTGGAAAAGGCAGTCATTTTGTAATCTCTTTTTTTTCTTCGAGGATTTGTAGTAACCTCTTTTTGTTATTTTCGTTATCCCTTTTTCCTGAACTGTTTCTTTTGTGATTACAGTCAGCGGGATGCCCCAGTTTTTTTCTTAAGTCTCCTTCATAGGTTTTGACTTAACGGGCTTTTATTTTGAGAGATAATGATTTACGATTTTGATGATTATGTCGAACCATCACCATCTTCTGATTTGGAAGGACGTTTTTGATGCCATTCATTGTGTATGAAGCGGAAGATTGTGACTGAATGCGCACTTGAATTAACTGAGGAAACTACCCTGCCCCAGGTTACGATTAAGGGTTTTAATTTGTGTGAAAATAAAAACTCCTACTTCTTTGGCTCGAAGGGGTTGACTAGGGATTATCTTCCTTATAACTCCATTGTTTAGGATTTGAAACAACACCTGTACATCGTCAGTGGGGTCTGTTCAAAAGCATATTGTGGAGATTGTGGTATCATTTTCGTCATCCTCCCTCTAAAGGCTTAGAGCTTTTGATCAAGAGTTGAATATCACAAAAAAGGAATCAGTTTAAATATAGTGAATACGAATGAATTGATTCAAAACAGACATATGCAATGCATTGATTAAGTAACAGAGTTTGACATGAATAGATGTTCGAACAATCAAAAGAAAATTACAAATTGAAAATTCTAATGAACAAAAGCCTCTTTGCCTGAGGGATGGCAGAAGAACTCAGCCTGACCATCTTGTGTAAACTCCAGCACCCCTTCATCAATCAAGTTTTGAACTTCATATTTCAACCTCTAACAGTCGTCAGTATCATGCCCCGAGATGTTGGAGTGGTATGCCCACCTTACATCAGGATTGTAGTTAGGGGGATGAAGTCTTGAGATTCGGATGAGGTCCTATCAACATAATCAGATTCATCCTCAACAGGTGTTGCAAAGCTTAAGACAAAGACATGTTGAGTTTGGTAAATTGCCTTTTGGTTATATCCGGCTTACTCTGATTAACCCATTGTTTTTGGTGAGGTTGTTGTTGGACCCGTGATATGGTAGAAATTTGGAAAAGTCCACTCTTCAACAAACCAGCCTCTTGTCTTCTCGGAAGTTGATCGATGACTTGGTCCCTAACCTCAACAGTTTGCTTCATACGGCTGCAGTCGTCTTGATGAAGTTTCTTGATAATGTCTCTCGGCTCTTCTTGTCCCCGGGCTAGGCTTTGGATAAGAGCCCTCTTCCCCAGCATCTGGGTTCTCATTGTTTCAACTTCAGCTTGCAGTTGTTCCAACCGTTCGTCCTTTTTGTCTTTAGGACTTTTATTGGCCAGGTTCACGACGGGGAGTGCTTTCAACTCTTCCTGCTTCTCGGTTAGGTTTAGGAACATTTCCATGAACTGAGCTTCTTGAGTTTGGAGATCTCTGTTGTCTTGTTTGAGAGCCATTGCGGAAATAGACAACGAAGAAGATGAGAAACCTGTACTGGAGACTACCTGTTATGTAATGACATATATGATATGCAACTATTTTCAAGGATCTCGCGGGGTAAACAAGAAAAATGTTAGGTGTTGAACTTTACTTCTTTGATTGAAGCACTTCGTATTGTTGAAGGTCCTTCTACAAGAGTCAAGCTCACCATATCAAGTGGGTCATAGCCCCTAACTCAAGTTATCGTGTTTTGGTCTTTTAACGACATTGTCTAGAGAAAAATAAATCCCCTTTCCCCTTGCTAGACGTCTGGTTCATCATAACCTGCATCACAGGGCCTCGAGATCCTTGAAATGGTTAGTATGATATGTCATGTTATGATGCTATGATTTGTTTGCTATGCATCAAGAAACAATATAGGGTAAGAAACCAATTTATTGGATTTATACAAACAAGGTCCTGCAAGGAATACAAACAAAGCCCTGCAATGAGTTTAAATTGTTAGGCAAAGAAAGAAAACAAGTCACACAAGTAGCCTTAGGTTTAGGCTCGCATGGATTCCATAGGTAAGTACTCTTTTGAAGTTTAGATGGTTTCAAACCTGTCTTAGAAAAGTAATCGGGTTCTAAGGATTCTCAATATCATTTATCATCCTTTATCGGGCATTGTTTCAGCTCAGGTAATCTTTACTTGCAGCCGAAATATCCTGAAAGTCTGATCTCAATGAGTGTAGCGTCGAGTATCAACCAATCCTCAACTTTATACTGAGGCCGACTATCTCACTACTTTCTAATGGCCAAGTTTGTTCAACTAAGGTTCTAAGGCTCGTTAGTGCTTCACGACACCACGCGGAGGCCCCATATTCTCCTCGATTTGACACAAGGGATACCGGTACCAACAAAAGTATCACACCAACACAGCTATCGCTTCAACCATATCAGTCTATGTTGTACAGTCTCCACGATCTATTGTTGTTTACCTAAAAAGTGTCCCCAAATCCGGGTGTAGGATCTTTACAAGAATACCCAACCAAAGCCTCAAAGATAAAGCAGTCAAGGAAAATAAAGAAAGAAATTTAAAATGATCTAGACCCTAAGGTAAACCCCACTTTATAATTCTCCCCAGCAGAGTCTCTAGTTCTGTGATACGGTGGCAGAACCGACAGTTAATATTGGTTTTGCGTTTTTTGTTTGCAAATGTTGCGGTAAGAAAGAGTCGCCACCGACTTTTATTTCATCCAACAAAGGAAAAGGAAAAAGAACAGAAAAAAAAACTTTTTTCGAGATATTTCTGAGTACGGGGGGTAGATTATAGAAAGGGAAGGTGTTAGCACCCTTTCTATCTGTGGTTTTCCATGGGCTCTTAGGTACTTGCTCATTTTTTAAATTGCTTGTGTGTGCTTGTTTTGAAAAGTTTTGTTTATTTCGTGATAACCCTTGTATCGGTCCTCAAGAGTGTGACGAAGTTGTTTTGAAAATTGTTTTTGAAAAGTGTTCGTGTGAAAAGTTTTTATTTTGAGCAAGTACTTAAGATTTCTACCTACTCGAAAAAAGTCTGTTCATTTCCGTTTCCTTTAGACAGTGATATCCTACTATTAAGGAGTAGGTAGCTCCGTCGTTGGATTTCTAAAGGGACATTCAAAGGGAAGAAATGGTCTCTGAAGGCAACAATTAGAGATACCTTAGCATTTCGAAGGGAATATCATCATAAGATCAATTCGTAGGCAACTCGAGAGACAAATAGGGACTATGATCTTTATGACGATTTTGAATCGCGGGTCATTGCTAAGGTATCCCTATGTTCGAGGGACACGACCATTATTATCTGAGGCAACCGAGTGAGGCAAACCCTAGGAGTGAGCATGTGCGAGTGTGGTTTTTTCAGTTAATTATCTTTGCACAATTAGGGTTTTCTACTGTTTTAAATTGATTTATCTTTCGCATACAATCCTAATGTCCATACATCTAACAGTTTAATAGTTGCGGAAATTAAAAGCGGAAAAGTAAATCTACACTATTACAAGGCTTCAGGGAGGGGGTTACATGACCAAAAACCGGGTATTAAACAGTAAATAATATGCAGTAAACACTAATTAAAAACTATTACAAACCCGAAGCAAATACAATAATTGGAAAATAAAATATTGCGCGCGAGAATTAAGTACGGGAATCAAAGTTTAAATTCTAAAAATCTAATTAATTAAAGAGAAAATATTTTTTGTATTTTAATTATTGAGAAAAATATTTGAAATCTTAACCTAAATCTAATTAATTAAAGAAAAATATTTTTTGGTATTTTATTGAGAAAATTAAATATTTGTGAATTAAATCTAATTTGTCTAATTAATTTTAATTATGAAAACAATCAAGTAAATATCATTAAATTAATTATTTTCCAAAAAAAAACTAGTTTTAATAAAAAAAACTAATTCTACATTTTTGTGGTTTTCTTGATTTTATGATTAAATAAAAAAATGATTTTTTTTTGTTGTTTTGTAAAAAGAAATTAATCAAATAAAACAAAAGAAAATAAAGAAAGAAAGTAATTGGGCCTGTGGTGAAAGCAAATTAGGGAGTGTGAAGTTGAATTTCATTGAGCCCAAATCCTTTGGCCCAATCAGGCGTTTGGATCCAGTGCTGGCCACGTTTGAGGATTCACCATGGTCTGCATGTGTTGAGTGTTAGATATGGATATATTATATCTTGTGGTATGGTGATGGAAATGTATGAGGAGCGCGCAGGGACCTCGAGCATTGGATCTGAAGACACAAATCATTGAAAATTAACTTTGCAAAAGGGCTGGATCAAACCCACCCCCTTTTGGACTAAAGCCTTATCATTCCCTACCTCGCCAACTGAACCAAGCTTGTTAATTGTTAATAAAATAATACAAAATAAATATAAGGCAAATAAAGATCTATGGCCACATAACAAAAACGTGCACGCTGTGGGTCCCCAATGGTTTGAATGGACGAATCAGTGAGCACCACGCCATCACCTTCTTCAGGGATCCATCGTTTTAGATAGGGAACTTTTACCTACAGCCGTTTTTCGTCAATATAGGTTGTAGTGACGGATTTTGTTCATAACTAAAAACCTGCAAAATTTAAAAACGCAACAAAAGCAGAATAAATTCAAACCAAAGGCGTGGATCAATTGCAAATCATCTCCTGAGTATGATAGTACCCCTAATTTTGTCCAATTTTTCCTTTATATAGAATTCCCAATTTGGGACCTCAAAACCATAACAATGGCATTGTGCCATTCATGCACTTAAACTTCAATCAAACCAATCAAAAACATTGCAAATATGATAGCAAGGATAGATGTATGATCAAAACATGTTTATGATGGATAAATCATTAAAAAAGAATCTTGAAAAAAGATGCAAACCGTGGCACTATGAGGCCTAATTTCTGAAGGTATTAATGCTTGAGGATGATTGGAATGGCTACAGAAAATGTCCAGGAACGGATTGCTGGACTTGGAATTGCTTGAAACGGCCTATAGAATCAAAAGCGACCTGCACTTTTTCCATAAAAATTTGACACTTCTTCCTTTGTTTTCACGACCCCAAACCCTCTTTCTCTGCCTTGAGAATGTTATATCCTTATATTGGAATGCATTAGGTCAATAAAAACTACTCATATCTTTGCAAATTATGGAGATTTGATTTCATTCTTTGTCTTGTATGATTTGTTTGCAAAATAGACCAAATTAAGATCTTTTCCAATCAATTAGCTCTTGCACGAATTTTTTTATTTGCTAGCTGTTCATGGACTCATAATATGCTCATAAAATCAAATCTTTGATTTTATTTGATTATTCTACTATTTAAATTGATTTATTTTGATTTAAATGGATAAAAAATCAAAATAAATAATAAAAATAATAAAATAATAGGTGGATAAGCTCATGGGTCGTGGGTCATCTTAGGAACAAGTTTCAAACAAGAAAACATCGGCCCATTTGGAGAAAAAAAAGTCATTTTGATCAATGTTGACTTCATGCACATTTCCAAGAATTGGTCAACTTTGACAATACATATCTCCCTCAATTTTAACCCTAAGAGGGTGTTCTTGGACTTTTTAGAAAGCTTAGGATGTCCTCTAAACAACTCTTTTGGTTTCATCTCACTTGGATCTTCCATGTTCATTTAAGAAGCTTCGACCCAAAAGGTGTTTTTGTTGACATTTTAAAATGACCTATAATGTATGAATTTATATTTTTTCACGAGTGCATTTCTTGAACTTGAGGGCTGAAGATGAGTTGTAGGGAATTGAATACTCTTCAAAGTGAGACTTGGATTGGAATTTTTTGGTAAAGTATGAGAAAGTTATTCCTGGTCAAAGTTTGGTTGAGTTTTCCTATATAAACACTAATTTAGAAACTTTTGATTTCTGATGAATTTGGGAATTTCTTGAGGGATCATGATCAACCCTTTATCAAATGATGAATGTTACTTTAAAATTTTGATGTTGACCAAAAATCTTGAAGTTTGACTGTATGTGGGCCATAGTTGACTTTTGACCTAGTTCAGTTGATTTTTAGGCATTTGAGCAGTTGATTGAGCAGACTTCTTATGAAAGGCATGAAACTTGACATAGATGGTATTGAGAACATATTAAGATCATGGAAAATATTTGAGACCTTTTGAGTTCACCCCTCTTGATGAAAATGGAAACCCTGGTTTTAGGTTCATTGTCTTAGGAGAGCATTTGTCTGGTTAGTTCTTGGGCATCCTTGAGCAAGTTGAGTATCTTAGTGAACATATGTTGAGTAAAATGGGAGGGAAAATTCCGGGGTACAACACATCATTACTTGAATAATTATGTTTAAGGCTTGGAATAATTTCTTGAATGTGGATTTAATTGTTACAAAGCATTTGTAATATCTAAGCGATGATACATGAATCGGTGAATATTTTTGTGTATCCGTTAGTGAGTTTTAAACTCGTTTTTGTCTGATTATGATAAATGTATGTGTTGCTTCTAAGAGAATGAAAATACATTGTATATTGTCTTTAATTGTTTCTTATTTCATACTTGATCATAGTTGTGCGTTTATTGATTGTTAATGTCGAGATTTACCATTTTCGACACAATTTTTCGAGCAATGATGATGTACGGCACAATGATGTCCGATTTTGGTAAGTTGAGATTAAGGCATGAATTAATTGATGTTTAATGCTCAAGGGACTTTGTTTTGGTACTTGGATGACATCTATGTCAAGTTGTGACGATTTCGGATTGACATTTTATGCATTTCATGAGATAACGGCAATGCTGCCTGGTTTTTGATGTTGATGTTCCAATGCTTGTTTGGATTACTTTTCTTCACTTTTTAATCTTTATTTAAATTGTGATTCAAATACTTGATTCCAATAATGCTTTCTTGTTATTACTAATGCATTTGTTGACTTGTGCAAGGAATTTCAAGAGAACTTTCAATCTCTTAACTAATATTTTGATTATTCAATCGAAAAGCATTTTATTCCACTTCTTTGTGGTATCGAGTTCGCTTCCGACGGGATTGATTTTGATTCTCATTCTATGAGATATATACACTGCTTGTGTTTTTTTCTGGATGTGAATTTTTGTGCAAGTGTACTGTTTGTTGTTCGGATGTATCCGATGCACATTTTATATATGATTTATTTTCATATTGTCGATACTTTGATGCTTATGTCGTTTGCACAATCTTTGATCATTTTGTCTGTTGATGCTAGCTTGCACGAAGTTTTATGGGTTTCTCTTATTTTCTTTGCTTTCTTTCTACAAACTCTTGTTCATTTGGTATTATTCTGATTTTGGTTTTATTTTCCGCGTTGCATTTTCTTTTCCTTGCCATGAGAAGTAGGAATAGGGATGCATGACTGAGAGTCCCTATTTTAGGTGGGCAATCAGTTTAAAGTCCTCAAAGGAGGCGATCTTTGTTTTGTACAAAGACCTCCAAATGAGGCAATGTTTGTGTTTGCTTGTGTGCAAATAACCTCGACGAAGGCAAATCCCATTCTTCTCCCATTTCCCTTTATTTTATGCTTGTTTTAGAGTCAAATAAGTGGAACAAAGGCCCTACAATCGGCCCACCACACTTTCTAGTTTGTGTCGTTCTTATCTCGTGTTATACATTGATGCTTTGAACCATGCCTATTCTTGTCCATTGAGTCAAATAAAGTGGAAAAGGGTTTGTAACCACCGCTACGCTTTGTCATCCATTTCGACAATGTTAGCTCACGTTTCTTCAAACGTTGATGCTCCGAGATGTTACTCGATGTCGATGCTCAAGAAAATCAAGTGGAAACAGTTCCTTACTCCCACTTTGAGATCCATTGGACTCTTTTTTTATTGTTAGCTCGCACCCGATTTTGTTTTGGCTTCGGCTCGAATTTGTTTGATTGCACTTGTGCTCGTGCTTTTCTTTAAACCTTTGTATGTTCCCTTAGGATTCAGTTGTTTTGTTTCCGATTCACATTAGGCATTAGGATCATAATCCATGCATGCTAACTTAGGTAGTGTTTTCCCTTTCAAACCTAACCTTAGGATCAATCATTGTATGATAACATTAGGGATAGAGCTAGATAGTCCCCTTAAATGTTTTTTCGTCCCCTTTTGCATTCTTCAAACAAAAAATTCTTTCTTTGGCAAATGCATAAAACACTCTAACATCTCTCAAATCATTTTTCAAGGTAAAATACATCAACCAATTCAAACTCTTTCACCTTAGGGCCTTTCTTTGAAACTCTCAAAAAGATGTGTTAATTCTACTCTACGCAATACTACGCGTAAATCCCCAAAGGTCGGGTGGCACCATGTCTACTTGCTAGAGCACAAATGTAGCATTATCCGCCTTCGGGTATTCAGATAGAACATGTTAATTCCTTTCTATGCCAACGCGTGAGTCTCCAAAGGTCGAGCTGCGGTAGGAAGCAAAATTAGTATTATTCACAAAAAACAAAAACCAAACAAAAACTTTTGAGTCGGACTACGGTGCTCTGATTCCTTGAATGGGATACATAGGAATTTGGTCGTGGGGCCCGAGCGAGAAAAACTTTGTAAATATTCCTTCTTTTCCCCGTGTTTTCTTTTGCATGCATTCCCTCTTTGCATTTTTCCTTTAGCTCATAAGCTTTAGATTAGAACACACCCTTTGATTAGAACAACACGAGTAGATCCCGTGGAGTACCATGGGCGTGAGGGCTGCTAATACCTTCACCTTATGTAATCGACTCCCTTACATGTATCTCTCAGTCGTTTGATCGTGAATTCACCCTTCTCAGGTTTACTCGATGTTTACATTTCCCTTCCCGTGGGATAAAAAACGTTCGATGGCGACTTCATTGATTTTCTATTGATGATTTTCGGCCGATTGTTTCACTCCCCTATTATTTATATCTCAAACTCATTCTGCATCATCTCATAAAATGCCTCACATAAGGATTTGTTAGTAGCACCGACTATGATATTATCGACATAAATTTGAACTAATAATATGTCATGCTCAAATTTTTTGATAAAAGATTTTTATTAACCTTCCATATTTGAAAAATATTTCCAAGGAGAAACTTTCACATATGATCAAACAAAGCTCTAGGAGCTTGTTTAAGGTTGTACAAAGACTTTTTCAGTTTGAAAGCATGATCAAGAAAATAGGAGTTTAGAAAACCTGAAGGTTGATTATCAAACATTTACTCATGGATGTAACCATTTAAGAACACTTTATTTACATCCATTTGGAAGATTTTAAAATCCATTATGCATGATAAATATAGAAACATCCTTATGGATTCTAATTGAGATACAAGGGCATCGGTTTCATCGAAAGCTATCAATCTACAAGGGCATAGGTTTCAACAAAATCTATTCCATCTTATTTATTGTATTTTTTATTAAAAATTCTTTCTATATTTCTCAAAACATTTTCATCCCCATCAAGCTTGTTGCAAAAGACCCAACAGGTTCCAATCACTTGATTAGCTGAAGCTTTGGGAACAAATTCCAAAATATTATTTCTATCAAATTAATTTTACTCTTCTTGCATAGCAAGAGACCATGTTCTTATATGAGGGTCCCATCAAATTTCTTTAACTCAATTTGGGAAACAAAATCTATATGGTCACATACTTTGCTAAGGGAGTGTCGAGTTGTGACCCCTTTAGACATATCTCCAATAACATTATGAATTGGATGGTCTTTAGTAGCCATCCGTTCTTTGGGAATATTTTGATGATCTACATTTTCTTCTTCAGCTTGAATGTCTTCAGTTTGAATTTGATCTTCCTCTTGATATTAATATTGATCTTAATCTTCTTGATATGTTTTCTCCAGAATGCATGCCTAATCAAGAACATCCACCTCTACAAACAAGGTATTAGACCTATCAAAGGTAACATATATTGATTTCTCTATCGCCAGGGTTCTTTTATTATAAACTCTAAAAAAATTTCTATAAGTAGAATATCCTAGGAAAAAGCCTTCATCAGCTTTTGCGTCAAATCTCCCAAGATTATTTTTTTCACTGTTAAGAGAAAATAATTTAAATCCAAAGACATGTATGTGAGAAATATTTGGATTCATTCCTTTATACAACTCATATGGAGTTATATTTAGAATTGGTTTTATCAAGACACAATTCATTACATAGCAAGCAATGCTTATGTGTTAACACAAAAGTATTTAGAAAGCTTAGTCTCCTTGAGCATCATCCTCGCTAGCTCTTCTAAAGATCTAATTTTTCTCCTCACTACACCCATTTTGTTAGGGAGTTCATGGAGTAGAAAATTTATTTTGAATTTCATTCTCATTACAAAAACTTTAGAATTCCTCGTTTTGGAATACTCCATCATGAATATTTCAGATTGATGCAATGCTTAATCCTTTTTAATTATGGATAACCATGGCAAGTTTTTGAAAGGTAGCAAACAAGTCTATTTTTTGAGATAATAATAATGTTCATGTATAACTAGAGTAGTCATCCATAACAAATATGGAATAGAGATTTATGCCAAAGCTATTGGTAATGGATGACCAAAAAGATCCATGTGCAAAAGTTGTAAGGGTCGGTTTGTAGAAACAATAATTTTAGCTATAAAATATGCCCTTACTTGTTTTCCCTTTCAACAATCGTCATATAGAGGACCTTTCTCAAAGTGTAAGTTTGAAAACCAATTACTAAATCCTTTCGGGCAAAAATTGTTGGTGGAGGATGTGCATAAGAAACAATCTAGAGAGGGGGTGGATAGACCATTCCCCTAAAACCATTTTAAAAAATCTTTCATTTTACAAAATCAGAGTTTTACAAACAGATGCACATATTACAAGCTCTGAGGCTAATTATTGGTACCAAGATAGCATATAACAAACAGAAGCAAATGATAGCGGCGATTTTAAAGCATACAATTAAATAGATATTACAGTTACCTCGGATTATCATTAATCACAACAAATAAGAAAGATGAAGCTTCTTAAACAAGAAATTCAACAATTATCATAATTCAATTGTCACACAAAGCTCAAATTGTATTCGATTAATCAAATAATCAATCTAATGACAACAATTCATATAACAATAGTCACAATAAAGAATGTTCAAATGACTAGATCTATCACAAACCTAAACTTTAATCACAAAATCACTATAAATAGATAAATCCTAACAACATGTTTTTGTATGAATGCAATACAAACCTAAGCATATAAAACTATGCATAAAATCAAAGAGCAGGAGGGATGAAGAAGAGTGCACCAGATATATAGTGGTTCAGTTGTATCCTCCTCGCATGAGCTTAATCCATTCTTCAATGATTTCCCATTGAAAATTGTTTTCTTCCACTATAAAATAATATTACAATTATTTACAAAAATTATACAACCACATAATACAACATAATCCCAAAATATCTAGTCTTCCTATATTTATCCTCTCTCATTGTATATCTTGCAAGATAAATGTCAATCTTGTAAGATCCACTTGATATCAACTTTACTCTTCCAGAATCAATAGTTTTGTCAAGCCTCTGTTCTACAACAACCATTACTCAGTCCTACCGTCGCTTGAACATTGATCTTCCTAAAGAAAACAAACTTAGAATTTGTCTATAGGATTCCACAAAGCACTAGTGAAATAACCTGAATAAAATACTGCTTATTTTTCTTACTGGATTGCCAAACTCCATCAATACCACACAAACTCAATCTTGAGCTGCCTCTTAAGAACTTCACAAACATCAACAAAGAATGAACCTCGTCTATAATAGATCTCATATTCTCTAAGAATTGAGAAGCAATTTATGTTAATCTTCCTAGAGGTTGAAGATGAGTTCAAATGCAAAACATAGATGTGAAAAGGTTTTCTTTGAAAGTGGGTTTCCAAGTTTATAGAAATACTTTCAAAGTTATGATTATAATTAAAATAATCACTAAAACTTAATGGTGAGGGAGAAAGGAAAAATACTTATATAAGTGCTTGAGATTATGCAAAAAAATGAGTAAAAATGATGTTTGACTCGAGTCATAAGCACATGTATGATTTAAGTCAAGTGACAAAGTAATTTGGAACAAGATCTACACTTATGAGAAACCAATTGTATCCATGATTTGTGTCATGAACAATGTGATTCGAGTCAAGACTAAAGTGATGATTTTAGTCATGAATGTGATTCGAATCAAGCAAGTCAGAGGTAAATCCTGGAGTTTTCACCACTTCATGATTCGAGTTAGGAACAATATGATTCGGCCACAGAGTTCTGTGATTCGATTCATGAACAATGTGAGTCAAATCATGATAGCATCAAAAAAAAATTGAAAGCCACTGTTTTATTTAATTTGAATCATATGATGTGTGTTCGAATCACACACCTAAAATCTCAATTTTTTGCAATCTTGAAGATGCTTTGGGATTCTACTAATATCCTTATTTAAATCAATCTCAAATATGATTCTTAATCCAAAAACTCGACTAATTGACTTAAAACATATTGCTCACACTCAGAAACAAACATTTTGAATTATACATGCAGACACACGATTTTATGCAAAACACCTATTTAAAAAGCACTGGACTAAATCCTAAGATATTTTCAAAGATCTAACTTAGAGGAGACTCAATGCGAAAGTAATAAATGATAAATGATAATTGTCATGATTTTAATGATATACACTAAATCTTCATAGAGATTTAATATTCACCAAGATAAAGATTGTAACATATGGTTTATAGGTACTAACAAGTGGCACCGTCTAAGGAGTAAAGTATTTATATACAATGTGTACACTATAAACTTTCATATTTTAATGATAATAAAATATAGTTGAAACTGCTTTCTAGGTGAAGGTATATGCATAATTGGTTGAACTTTGTTACGCACGACTTGTACCCCCGACACTTAGGATGTAAATGCTGCCCTAAATCTTCAAAGAGGTTTAATATTCAACAATATGATGATCGCTGAATATGATTCATAGATAGATTGTTTAATCTTCAAAAAAGCCCTAAATAGCAAAGCCCTAACAATTAAGCCTCTTACTTGACCCTGTATTTTTAGGCCCCTTACTAAATGAATATTTTCTTGGTCCCTTAATTTTAAACCCCTTCATATATTTGTTTTTTATGGGCCTAAGGGGCTCAAAAAATAAATTGTTTGGATCTAAATTGTTTGAAAATTCATTTGATTTTGAAAAATAAAAAATATTTTATTTTTACAAAATTAAAAAACACTATTTCTTTTCGGAAAAAAAATTGATTTTTTCGAAAATATGAAAAGTCGGTTTTTTTCAAAAATAAAAATTTTGATTTTTTAACGAAAAATTAAACAGTTGATTTTTTCGGAAAAAAAAAGGTCGTTTTCTTTCGAAAATAAAAATTTCAACTTTTTATCAAAAATATAGAAAGTCGACTTTCACGGAAAAAATAGTTTTTGTCGAAATTAAAAAATTGAGTCGATTTTATCAAAAATAAGAAAAGTCGGTGTTTTTCGAAATAAAAATTTCGACTTTTTTTATCAAAAATATAAAAAGTCAGCTTTTCCGATTTAAAACCCGTTTTTTGACGAAAATAAGAAAAGTCATTTTTTCTAAAAAAAATATCAATTTTTCCGAAAATAAGAAAAGTCGATTTTTTTCGAAAATAAAGGTTTTTGTTTTTTAGCAGAAATATAAAAAGGTCGACTTTTCCGGAAAAAAACCCAATTTTTTTTGTCGAAAATAAGAAAAGTCGGTTATATTTAAATTTAAAAAGTTGATTTTCCCGAAAATAAGAAAAGTAGGTTTTTTTCAAAAATGAAAAATTCGATTTTTTTTTAGATAATATAAATAGTCGACTTTTTCAAAGAAAAAAAATGTTTTTTTTTGTCGAAAATAAGAAAAGTCAGGTTTTTTCAAAAACAAAAAGTGGATTTTCCAAAAAAAAAAAACCATTTTTATCGAAAAATAAAATTCGTTATTTTCTTCTGAAAATATAAAAATGGTCGATTTTTACAAATATAAGAAAAGTCGGTTTTTTTCGAAAATCAAATATTCGGTTTTTTACCAAATATATAAAAAGTCGACTTGTCTGGAAAAAAACCGATTTTTTGACGAAATTAAGAAAAGTCAGTTTTTTAAAATGAAAATTTTGATTTTTAGATAAAAGAAAAAGTCGACCTTTTCGAAAAAAAATTGATTTTTTTGTTGAAAATAAGAAAAGTCGTTTTTTTTTTAAAATCAAAATTTCAATTTTCTTATCGGAAATATAAAAATCCCACTTTCTCGAAAAACGGATTTTTTGTCAAAAATTAAAAAAGTCGATTTTTTCTGAAAATAAGAAAAGACGGTTTGTATCGAAAATAAAAATTTCGATTTTTTTTCGAAAATATAAAAAGTCGACTTTTTCCGAAAAATACCCAATTTTTTGTCGAAAAAAAAAGTCGGTTTTGTTTGAAAATAAATTTTTTGATTTTTTATGAAAAATATAAAAGTCAAATTTTTATTGAAAATATTAAAAAGTCAATTTTTTATGAAAAATAATTTGTGAAATAGCTAAGGCATTGAGACCCTACTTAGATTTTAGAGGCCTTTAGTTTAGAGGGCCTACTTATTTTTGAATGTTAGATGTACAATTCTTGTTCTGTCGAAATGCTTGTGTAATGTATGTCGAATAGTTTTTGTATAGGTTGTAAGCTGTATTCGATAGAGTCGAATACAACAGATATTGCAGTCTGTCAAAATCATGTTTTGGGCTTTAGCATTTTGCCTAATTGGGCCTGGGTATTGTTTTCCTATATAAAGGGCTGCTGAGTTTGTAATCAATACAGTCATACACAGTGAGAAATAATTCATATAACAAACTCTCAATTCTCTCTCTTCTTATTCTCATTCTCTTCCATAAATCATCTTTCTTGAAAACCCTTTGTTCCATCAAATTGGTATCAGAGCTCGATTGTGATTTAGAGATAATCTAATGGCAAATGGAACAACAACATCAACACAGTTTCCAGCGAATCTACTGGTTTTCAAAGGTGAAAACTATGAGCGGTGGGTTGCGCAGATGAAGGTCATTTTCAGATTTCAAGATGTTGTTGAAATCTTGAATGGTGGAGTATTAGAACTAGAAGCAGATGCGACAGAAGCCCAGAAAACTGCACACAAAGATTAGAGGAAGAAAGATGGTAAATCACTATTCTTGATTCACCAGTGTGTGGATTTTGATATATTCGAGAAAATAATTGAAGAAGAAACAACAAAAGGAGCTTGGGAAAAGCTAAAAACCTTGTATGGTGGAGATGAGAAATTGAAAAAGGTGAAGTTGCAGACACTAAGGAAGCAGTACGAGATGCTTAAGATGAAAGAAGATGAATCAATATCTGCATATTTCTCAATAGTTGTGACGCTAACAAACCAGATGAAGGAATGTGGTGAATCGATTACGAATCTGCAAAAGATAGAAAAGGTATTGAGATCTTTAATTTTAGATTTTGAATACATTGTTGTGACAATTGAAGAGGCCAAGAATCTATCTGAGATGAAGTTGGAAGAACTTCAAGCTTCATTAGAGGCCCATGATATGAGGTTGAAGCAGAGAAACTCATAAAGAGAGAAGGTGACTGAACAAGCATTGTAATCAAGATTTAGCAAGAAACTGGAAAAGAGAAATCGAACCAACGAAAGATTCTTGCTAGTGGTGAGAAGTCAAGCAAGAATACTGACTCGATCAAGAAAGGTGTGGGAAACAAGTATTCTGGGAAGAAAGCTGACACGAAAGAGGTGCAATGTTACAATTGTCAAGGTTTTGGTCACTATGCTAGAGACTGTCGAAGAAAGAAAGCTGCGAGGGTGAAAGATAGTGATGAAGCTCAATATGCATGAGCTGGAGATAGTGATTCAGATGATGTGTTGTTGATGGTGAACACGCAGTCAAATACTGAGAAAAACAACATGTGGTATCTAGATTCAGGATGCATCAACCACATGACTGGCAATAAAAACTGGTTTACCAATTTAGATGAGTCAATCGAAAAGGTGATAAAGTTTGCAGATGGAAGGCACATCAAATCAGGTGGTAAAGGAGATATTTCAATTTTCAGGAAGGATGGTCAAAAAGCTGCTATCATTGAAGTACTATATCTACCATCAATGACAAGTAACTTGATAAGTGTAGGTTAATTACTTGCAAAAGGCTTCAATATGAAGCTGGAGAAAAATCAAATGAAGGTATATAGGGCTGATGGGAGGCTAATAATGAAAGCACCATTGGCGGAGAACAAAACATTCAAAGTTGAACTCAACACATCAGATCACAAATGTCTTGCTTCAACTACAGGAGAAGACAAAAACTGGCTATGGAATCATAGGTATGGACATCTAAACTTCAAAAGTTTATGCATTCTCAATCAGAAAAGGATGGTGTTTGGGTTGCCATATGTAAAGGAACCAAAGCATGTATGCGAGGAATGTTGTAAAGCAAAACAAGCAAGGAAGGCGTTCAAACATGACTTTCCCGTAAAATCAAAGCAAAAACTGGAGCTGGTTCATTCTGATGTATGTGGACCCTTTGAAGTAAAGTCAAATGGAGGTAATAGGTATTTCCTTACTTGCATTGATGAATTCACAAGACATATGTGGATTTACCTTATTGAAAGGAAGAGTGAGGTATTCACACAATTCAAGAATTTCAAGTTGTATGCTGAGAAAAAAAGTGGCTGCAAATTGAAGAAGTTAAGAACTGATGGTGGTGGTGAATATACTTCTTCTAAATTTGCTAAATTTTGATTTGAGGAAGGTATAGATCATGAGGTTATTGCATCTTATACGCCTCAGTATAATGGCATAGCTGATAAAAAGAATAGAAGTATACTGAACATGACAAGAAGTATGTTAAAATCTAAAGATATGCCTAAGAGATTTTAGGCTGAAGCAGCTTCAACATCAGTATATATTCTAAATAGATGCCCAAAGAAGAAGATGGTTGCAAAGACACCTCATGAGGCTTGGACTGGGTTGAAGCCAAATGTGAGCCATCTTAGATTTTTTGGATCAATGTGCTTCAGGCATGTACCTGAAAAATTGAGAAAGAAGTTGGATGGTCGAAGTGAAGTCATAGTGCTCATAGGTTATCATTCGACTGGTGCATACAAATTGTATTCGCCAAACAAAGATAAACCAGTGATCAGTCGAGATGTTCTTGTAGAGAAAAGCAAAGGGTGGGACTGGAGTCAAAGTTCAGTTCAATAAGAATCAGACCCAGTCACAATTGTGTTCGACAAAGATGAACAGAGCGAAACTTCAACAAGTCAAAATGAACAAGGTGATATTTCGACCAGTCGAAATAAAGAACCACCTGTGCAGAATGAAAGAAGGTCGACAAGGACAAGAACTGAGTCGACCATGCTAGCTGGACATGAAAGGTTTCCAGTTCAAGCAGTCGATGTTGATGGTGACCTAATAGAAGAAGCCATAATGATGATTGAAGCATAATCAATTTATTTTGGCAAAGCATTGAGCAATTCGAATTGGTGTGAAGCCATGAAAGAAGAACTTAGAGCTATTGAGAAGAACAAGATCTGGGAGCTTATTGAAGGAACCAACAAGAAACCAATCAATGTAAAGTGGATTTACAAGGTGAAACAAAGGCCAAATGGTGAGATTGTGAAGTATAAAGCAAGATTGGTGGCTAGAGGTTTTCTATAAAAACTGGTATTGACTTCGACGAAGTATATGCGCCTGTTGCGAGGTTAAAAAACAATCAGGATTGTTGTTTCGGCAGTAGTATATAGATGATTTAAAATGCATCAATTAGATGTTAAGTCAGCATTTTTGAATGGTCCATTGGAAGAAGAAGTCTACGTTACTCAACCACCAGGATTCAACATTAAAGGGCAGGATTCGAAAGTATATAGATTAAAGAAGGCTCTCTATGGTTTTAAGCAAGCTCCTAGATCTTGGAATAAGAGGATAAATAGTTTCCTTGTCGATGCAGGTTTCACAAAGTGTGTCCCTGAACATGTAATGTATGTAAATGATATCAACAGTGGCCGTCAAATCATTCTATGCCTCTATGTTGATGACTTACTCATTACATGAGAAGACGAAGCTGAGATAATGAAGGTAAAGTTGAAATTAATGCAGGAATTCGAAATGTCTGACTTAGGGAATCTCTCATATTTCTCAGGGATGAAATTCAAAGACATTGAAGAAGGAGTATTCTTGCATCAAATGAAGTATGCTCAAGATATTTTGAAGAGGTTTAAAATGAGAAACTGTAATGAAGTTGTCACTCCGTTAGAAACTGGATCAAAGTTGAAAAGGGAAACAAATGATGAGTTTGTAAGTTCGACCCTTTACAAACAAATCATTGGATCCTTGAGATATCTTTGCAATACTAGACCAAATATCTGCCAAAACATAGGATTGTTGAGTAGATTTATGGAGAAACCACAAGAATGTCATCTCATCGCAGTAAAGAGGGTGTTGTGATACATAAAGGGAATTATTGATCATGGTGTGCTTCTACCAAAGAAGTCAAAGAACAACACAGATGTCGAAGTTTATGGATACACTGACTCGGATTTCAGTGGAGATCAAGACGAAAAGAAAAGTATTGCAGGCTATATTTTCATGATTGAAGGTGCTCCAATCTCTTGGAGTTCGAGGAAGCAAAGAATTGTGGCTCTGTCATTATGCGAAGCAGAATATGTGGCTGCATCATATGTTGCATGCCAAGCAACATGGATTGAAATGCTACTTCAAGAACTGAGGATAATGGAACCTAAGAAGATAAAGGTGTTTGTCGACAACAAGTCAGCTATAAACCTGGAAAATCACCCAGTGTGTCATGGTCGAAGTAAGCACATAGAAAGAAGGTATCATTTTCTGAGGGATCAAGTTAACAAAGGAAAGTTTGAGATAAAACATTGCAAGACAGAAGTGCAACTAGACGACATATTTACCAAACCTCTGAAGAAAGTCAGATTCGACGAGTTAAAGAAAAACATTAGGATGAGAAGTCTTGAGAACATGAATTAGGGGGGGTGTTAGATGTATAATTGTTGTTCTTTAGAAATGCTTGTGTAGTGTATGTCGAATAGTTTTTGTATAGGTTGTAAGTTGTATTCGATAGAGTCGAATACAACAGATATTGTAGTCTGTCGAAATCATGTTTTGGGCTTTAGCATTTTGCCTAATTGGGCTTGGGCATTGTTTGCCTATATAAAGAGCTGCTGATTTTGTAATCAATACAGTCATACACAGTGAGAAATAATTCATATAACAAACTCTCAATTCTCTCTCTTCTTTCTTCTTCTTCTCCTTCTCTTTCATAAATCATATTTCTTGAAAATCCTTTGTTCCAACATTGAATTCATTTACTTTTAAAAGTGTAAACCTCTTATATATTTGAGGCTTTAAAATTAGACCCTGACCCTTCAAATTGATAACTCTATTCGTAGATACTAGCAAGTGACACGGTCGAGGGAACACTGTTTAAAAACAAGTAGTATATTATAAACCTTCATCTTTCAGTGATGATAAAACAAAACTGAAATTGTGTTGCAGGGACGTATGCACATTTGGTTGATGGAACTAGATTAATTCACATATGAAATCTCTAATTTAAAAAGATGAAAATTTAATTTGAATATCCAAATTTGATGAATTGACAGACGAAAGATTAAAAAGTTTACTTGAATTATTTGGATTTTCGGTAATTTATGGGGTTATATCTTTTGGTAGGGAAAATCATTTTAATTTTTAGAATTATTGGTATTTTTAGAAGTTTAAGTCATTTGAAAGATATAGTGTGTAATTGTTTTAAGGTTGTAAAAAATATTTTAAGGAATATGATTATGGAAATGCAACTTTTCCGTGTTTGATTCAAGTTTAAAAAAATTATTCTAAGGTATATTTTATTTTCAGGAATCTTATTTACACATGATTTTTCTATTTTTATTCTCATAATTAAAGGATGAAAATTCAACATTTTTATAAGAATAAATCTAACTATTACTAACTTTCCACATCTACTAAAGAAACATTCTTAATAATTTATATGTTAATACACCCTCGAATTCTACTATAAATATTTTATTTATATGTTAATCAAATAATTTATATATTTTGTCTATAAATATATAAATACACCCTCAAATCTTATTTATGCTACATTCTTAATACACCCTCGAATTCTACTATAAATATTTTATTTGTATGTTAACTGAATAATTTATATATTTTGTTTAAATTAGATATATTAATTTTTTAATAAATATAACAAAAAATATTTGTTTATAATAGTAATCAAAGTAATATATAGTTATAACTATAAGCAATTATCATCTTACGATTTTATAAATATGAATTAGGTTCAATCATAATTTTAAATTAACATTAAAATTTGAATTAGTAAGATTTATTGAATTATCTGCTATCAAATTTCCGCTATTAAATCACCTATAATTTATATTTGTTGGTGCAAGGTAATGGAAGGAGAGAAAAAGAATGAACAATGAATGATAACAAAGAGGACTACTTCTTAATATTCAAATAGAGGAATGAATTTGGGGATACAATATTGATAGCCTATGTAGCATATTTATACTAGAAATTGAAAATGCCAAAAGGCCCTAATAAAGAGTAAGTATTGGGAATTGTGGACATTAAATAAATTACATTTCCAATACCATCCTTTAATTTAGATAATCTATCAGAAGCTAACAACACCAATTTCATCTCTTAAGCAAAGAAATTGATCTGTTTTAACTTCCTTCGTCAGAAGATCTGCAAGTTGTTTCTGAGTGCTACAGTGCAGAACTTCTAACACTCCTTTCTGAACTTGATTTCTGAGAAAGTGATACTTCGTCTCAATGTGCTTGCTTCTTCCATGTAGCACTGGATTCTTGGGAAGATCAATTACAGACTTATTATCAATCATCAGCTTCAGAGGTTCCTCAACCTCAACCTTTAAATCATGCAGGAGATTCAGAAGCCAAACTGCTTGACAAGCAGCTACAGCACCTGCGATATACTCAGATTCACATGTTGACAGAGCTACAACAGGCTGTTTCTTGGAACTCCAGGAAATGGGACCTCCCAGAAATTTAAACAAGTATCCAGAGGTACTTCTCCTGTCCATTCTGTCTCCGCACCAGTCAGAATCAGAATAACTTACTAATTCTGACTTTGTCTTTCTTTCAGAAGGAAACAACACTCCATATTTCAGAGTTCCCTTAATATATCTCAGAATTCTGATAGCAGCTTGGAAATGAGACCACTTGGGATTACTCATGAATCTGCTGACCAATCCAACTGCATAACAAATGTCAGGTCTAGTGTTACATAAATACCTTAGAGATCCAACCAGCTGTTTGAAGGTTGTAGAATCAACAGAATCACCATCAGAGTCAGAATCCAATTTTTGATTGGTTTTTGATGGTGTCACAACAACTTTGTAGTTCTGCAGCTTAAATCTCTTCAGAAGTTCTTGTTCATATTTTAACTGGTGTAGAATGATACCCTTCTTCGAGTACATAATCTCCATTCCTAAGAAATATGTCATTTTTCCTAGATCTGTCATCTCGAACTCATTCATCAGAACTTCCTTGAACTTCTTTATATCTTCTGGGCAGCTAACTGTTAGCAAGATGTCATCAACATAGAGACACACCAGAATCATATTGCTATCAGAGTGTTGTACATAAACTCCATATTCCATCTCACACTTCTGAAACCTCTGCTTCTTGAAAAATGAATCAATTTTCAGATTCCAAGTTCTAGGCGCTTGCTTCAGTCCATACAGAGCCTTATTTAACCTGTATACCATCCCTTCCTGATTCTTTTTCACAAATCTAGGAGGTTGTGACACGTAAACTTCTTCCTGTAATGGACCGTTCAGAAATGCTTACTTCACATCCAGGTGCATTAAAGGCCAGTTTCTGTTTGCAGCTAAAGCAATCACCAGTCTGATTGTTTCATGCCTAGTTACAGGTGCAAACACCTCAAAATAATCTAGCCCAGGTTTCTGAAGAAAACCTCTAGCTACTAGTCTAGCTTTGTGCTTGCCAATGGAACCATCTGGCTTAAGTTTCAACTTAAAAACCCATCTGATGCTGATGGCTTTTTTCTTATCTGGAAGTTTAGTCAATTTCCAAGTTTTGTTCCTTTCTATTGCCTCAAGTTCTTCTTTCATGGCATTAAGCCATTCTTTCTTCTTGAGAGCTTCTTCAATGCCCACTGGTTCAGAATCTACTAACATGGCACACTGAACGACTTCTCCTTCAGAGTCAACGTCATTATCCTGCAGCATGTCAAAATCTGCAAACCTTCTGGGTTTTTGTCTGATTCTCTGTGGTCTTTGAGCTTGTTCTGAAGCTGCACCAGAACTACTACTTTCAGAGTTATCACCTTCAGAGTTTTCCCTTCCAAAACTATGATTACCACCAGATTCTGGATCATCATCAGTATCTGGATCATCTTCTTCTAACTCATCTTCAGAATCTTCAGGATCTTCAGAATCAGATTCATCTTCTGATCTTTCTAAAACATCTTCAGAGGATAACTCTGGTGTTGGCACTACACCAGAATCAGATTGAGATTTGTTCCAATCCCATGCTTCAGACTCTTTCACCACAACGTCTCTGCTGACTTTAACTTTATTAGTTTCTGGACAATAAAGCTTATACGCACATGTACTGTGGTACCCCCACCAGCAACATTATTTTGCTTCTATCATCCAGTTTTTGTCTTCTAGCTTCTGGAACGTGTTTGTAACAGACAGAGCCAAACACCTTCAGATGACTGACACTCTGCTTATCTCCAGTCCATTTCTCTAAAGGAACAGCTTCCTTCAGTTTCTTCGTTGGACACCTGTTCAAAATGTATGCTGATGTGGCAACAGCTTCTCACCATAGCACGTGAGGTAGCTTTTTCTCTTTCAGCATGCTTCTGGTCATATCAAGCAGGGTTCTGTTTCTTCTTTCAGCAAGACCGTTGTGCTGAGGAGTATATGGAGCAGTAACCTCATGTTCTATTCCACTTTCCTCATAAAACTTCTGAAACACTACAGAGTTATACTCACCTCCACCATTTGTTCTCAGAATTTTTAACTTCTGACCACTCTGCTTCTCAGCCTTCACCTTGAATTTCTGGAACTCAGTAAACACTTCATGCTTGAACTTGATAAGTGTTACCCATGTCATTCTTGTGAACTCATCCACAAAAGACACAAAGTAATTGTTTCCTCCAAGTGAAGGTACTGGAAATGGTCCACACACATCAGAATGTACTACTCCCAGAGCATGTTTCGCTCTGGGGGCTACTTCTGATGTAAATGGCAATCTAGGTTGCTTACCTTTCATGCATATCTCACATGACTTCTCAGGCTTCACAATTTTCGAAATACCACGTACGAGCTTCTTAGAACATAGATGCCCTAAGCTTCTATAGTTTAAGTGCCCTAACCTCTTATTCCACAGCTTACTGTTACTTTCAGTACCTTCTGCACTAAGGCACGTTGCTTCAGCTGTTTCTACATTCACCTTGAATGTTCTATTGCCTCCTTGTTTAGACTTCATAATTAACTTTTGATTGGAATCATACAACATCAAAAGATTGTTTTTCATAACAACTGAAAAACCTTTCTCAATCAGCTGACCTATGCTCATCAGATTGCTTCTAATACCAGGAACATACCAGACGTCTTTGATCAGAATGTCTTTCCCATTCTTCACTCTAATTCTGACATCTCCCATACCTTCTGCATTAAGATACTTATCGTCAGCACATCTGATCTTTGTACTCCTTCTGGAGTCAAAGTCTGTCAGCCATTGTTTGTTTCCAGTTAAATGATTTGAGCAACCAGTGTCCATATACCACCAATCTTCTGAGCATTTTCCATCAGAGTCAGAGGTCATTAGCAGTACAGGTTCATCATCAGAGTTTCTCTTAGCCATATATGCTTCTTCTGATTTCCTCTCCCTGTTTGACCTACAATCTCTGGCAAAATGGCCCAATTGTTTACAGGAGTAACATTGAACCTTCCTTTTGTCATACCTCTCTTTTCCTTTATGATACTTCTTATCATCAGAAGTTGAGGCTTCTGACTTCTAGAATCTATCACCACGTCTATTCTGCTTCTGGTCTTTCTTGACAAAAGAAGCCTTCAGAGCTTGCTCAGCTTCTCTCTCAGAAGTTCTCTCAGACAGACGGAACTCCTGTGCTTCTAAGCTGCTTTGTAATTCTTCTATTTTCATGGTTTCCAGATTTTTAGAATGTTCAATAGAAACAACAATGTAATCAAACTGAGGAGTGAGCGACCTCAGAATCTTCTCTATGATTACCTGTTCAGTCAGAGTTTCTCCACACGCCTTCATCTCGTTAGTGATCAGAATCACTCTGGAGATATATTCAGAAACTTTCTCACTGCTCTTCATGTTCAGGTTCTCATATTGCTTTCGTAGGGATTGAAGCTTCACCTTCTTTACTGATGCGTCACCACCGTAACATCTCGTCAGTAAATCCCACACCCCTTTAGACGTTGTTGAATCAGCAATCTTCTCGAACACATTTTCATTCACACACTGATGGATATAGAACAGAGCTTTCTGGCCCCTCTTTCTCATCAACCTCTCAGCAGTTCTTTGTTCTTCAATTGCATCTATTGCAGCTGATACATAACCATCTGTAACCAGATCCAGAACATCTTGTGCACCGAACAGTACACGCATTTGTATCATCCATCTGTTCCAGTTTTTGCCATTAAAAACTAGAAGTTTAGTGTTCAAACTACCGTCTCCACTCATTTTAAACCTTGCACGAATTTTCAGATCTTAAACACACTGTTTCCCAACCCACAGAATCAAAATTCTGTTCAGAATTTTTGTTCAAGATTTCAACAGAAAATCAAAGAACAAAACTCAAACACACAGCTCACAACCACTCGTGTTTCCCAGGAAAAACAGAACCAAAAGCTCTAGATACCAATTTGTTGGTGTAAGGTAATGGAAGGAGAGAAAAAGAATGAGCAATGAATGATAACAAAGAGGACTACTTCTTAATATTCAAATAGAGGAATGAATTTGGGGATACAATATTGATAGCCTAGATAGCATATTTATACTAGAAATTGAAAATGCCAAAAGGCCCTAATAAAGAGTAAGTATTGGGAATTGTGGACATTAAATAAATTACATTTCCAATAATATTCACATATCAAACTCAATAATAATAATAATAGAAGTAGGATATCTCAAAAGTCTCGTTTTAGAAAATATAAGTCATAAATATATTTATAATTAAGAGTGACAAAATGGGTCGTCCACTGCGTCCCGCCTTAAGTCCATAAAAAAAAGCAGGACGGACAAGCCTGCCAAGTAAAAATAGACATAAAAATTTAGTTCGTCCTGCTAAGGTGGCGGACGGCAGACAAGCCCGCCTTTTTATTTTTTTATTTTTATTTATTTAATAGATTATTAATTTTTTTTTTTACATTTCAATTAGATTTTTCACTTATTTTTTAAAATAATTTTTTATAAAATATCTTTTAAACAAATTTTACTTAAAAAAATATTGTATATATTCACAAATAAATATATAAAATAAAATCATCAAAAGTTTAAATTACTAGAATTAACTAAAAAATAACGACTTAAGACGGGAAAGACTAAACGAATAGATAAGACAGATTTTGATAGATGACGGACTTTAATGGACAGTGAAGTAGAAATTCCAACCCAATTTATCATTTTAAGCAGATACACAAACCGACTTGACGAGCCACGACTCATTTTACTACCCTTATTTACAATAAGAGTTATTTTGACAAAAATAAAAAATAAACAGTTGTAAAATGAGACACTTATTTTTCAACAATGTTCTTCGTACACCAATTTTTACACTCAATATAATTACATTAAACACGGTTCTATATATATATATATATATATATATATATATATATATATATATATATATATATATATATATATATATATATATATATATATATATATATATATATATATATATATATATATATATATATATATATATATATATATATATATATATATATATATATATATATATATATATATATATATATATATATATATATATATATATATATATATATATATATATATATATATATATATATATATATATATATATATATATATATATATATATATATATATATATATATATATGATTAACAGTATTTTTTAATTTTTTATTAATTAATTTTATTATTATATTAACCACAAAAATATATATTACTAACCACATATTTTACTTCTAATTTATTAATAAAGTTTATTATTTCATTAAACAATAAAATATCTAATATTATCAAATTCTGACATTAAAATATAAAATGTAAAATATAATAAAATCTTTCTATTTTATTAACCAAGTTTTAATATTAAATTATAAAATATATTGAATATAGTAAATAAAATTTGTTAATAGAGTGTAAAGATTGATTATTATATTTTAATGTCAATGTTATGTAATTTATTGGTTAATAAAATAATAAATTTGGTTAATAAATTATAAGTAAATTTTTTTAATAATATAATTTTAATGCAGTAATATAATTGATTAATGACAAATTTTATATTTGTGTCACAAAAAAATTTTGAAAATAAAAATATTTTTTAAAATTATTCTTTTATTTATAAAAAATAATGTTCACGGTATAAATATCATGGACAATTTAATATAAATATTAGGTGTAGAAAGTGGTGTAAAAATTTATTCCTTATTTTTAAGATAGAGAGGGGATAAAATATGGTGAAGCTGCATATCTAAATCTAAAAGACTCATTTGTGCACCATCTATAATGGTGATGCACATTAAAAATTGCACAAGTGCATCCATAAAAAGATATTGAATCACAATGTAAACAGTTTCTATGTTTAAATTTGGCATTTTTCTCTCATAGTATTTTTGTATTTTAGTGTCATGTTTGAAATTGAAGATACTCCATAATAATGCAATGAAAGAAGGGTCAGCCAACGTGGGATAGCGAATTGAGCTCAGAGATGTCTGAGATAAGCATTTAATGCAAGTCTACAGAAAGCAATGATCTACTTAAATGGAGAAACACATTTTCTCTTGTATTGGAAAATTAAATTACATTTCTCGGAAAATGAGGGTGTCATTATCTCACTAAATACATTGTTTATTATGTGTAGTGTCTTAAAGTTTGAATTCCGGATTGCTTTCCCCAAAGCTCTTAACTACTACTAGTGCATAACAAAACCTGGAGTGTGTTTGTTTATTTGTCCTCAAGTTCAACAATATAAAAACCAAACTTTTTTAACTAGGGTTCTAACTAATGTCAACATTTCAAATACATAAGGTACGAAACAAAACATAGTGCTTGCTTCATGGATATTAGAAGCTACTATGCAGAAAACACTAGGTTTACTAATATGTGAAATGGATTTTTTTTAAATATAGTAGATTCCAAGTTTGGAAGCTTCGTTGCTAGACATTAATCTTAGGTTAGGAGTCTATGCTTAACAAACTCCTTTAATTTGATGTTTGTGAAATAATTTCAAAACAAACTATATATTTATGTCACAAAAATAATTTTGAAAATAAAAATATTTTTTAAAATATTATTATTTTATTTATATAAAATAATGTCCACCACATAAATACCGTGAACAATTTATTATAAATATTAAGTGTAGAAAGTGGTATAAATTACTTGTGTTTTTTTTGGAGTTAGCAACATGTATTACTAGTACTAGTATTACACTTATCTCTAAGGTTGGTCTGTTTTTGTTTGTTTGAAAGTTCGGTGATCCCAATTACACATCTCTACCATTTGTTTATTACTAATACATGTTGATAAACCATTTGTGTGTGTTTTTTAAGAAGATAAAAATAAACAATTATTTGCATGGCTATATGTGTGAAGAGTTATCACTGAATTATTTGAACGTCCACTTGATTTTGAAGAAGTATGCATGAATACACTAAAAAAACAAATTATTCTGTTATAGATTAGTTTTTGATTTCTTTTTTAATTGTGTGATGTGTTGTTGTAATATCTTTAAATGTATTAAATTTTGAAAATAAACTTAAAAAATATTATATTTTATTAATTATTTTTGCCTTTTTTTTAGTGTGTTTAATTATGGCCATGGAATATATATTTGAGAAAAAAATATACACCGACAATATAAAGTATTTTATATTGTCAAACAATAATAAATATATATCCTACTAAATTATACTTTTAATTTTAAAATACTATATAACAAATTTTATAATTCTATTAGATAATAATATAAAATTAATTTACATTAATAATACACTATCTTTAAACTCTATATATTTTACTAATCAATTTGATCGATAACATTACTAGTAAAATAGATACTAGTAAATAGACATTTGATTGTGTATTTATAATTTCGGCAAATACAATTATTATAATAACAACACATTACAGATTTAAAAATTAAAGTAAGGATTTCGTTTTTAAAAAGTTGTTTATTTAAAAATATGTTAAAGATTAACTTATAGTACTCATTTCTAATAGATATTAATTGAGCTGTCACACCCACGAAAACATATATTTGTTATTTCTATTAAGAAGTCATAAAACATCGTATGAAATAAATACCAAAACAACCTATGGAAGAAATATTTCATATACATATTGTTCAACCTATTTAAAATTGAGAAAATATGAGATGCAGTAACATTAAAAAGTAATTTTACATTGTCAATTAATCACCACCATTTATTCATAACTCTACTCATGTAAACGAATAGATATATAATCATAATGTTTTGTCAATCGTAAGTATTAGATTAAGGTAATATTCAAATCTGATTGTCTATTGTCTCCTCTCATGGACCGTTGGAGACAAAAGTGTATTGATAATTAAAAACTATGAGAATCAACATATGCAAGTCGCTATAGACATTAGAAAGATTTGTGTAGTAAGTCATTGTAGTTTGTTTTTTATGCAAATATGTACACCTCCCAGACACATTTATAAGCAACAAAAATAGTTTTCACGGATATTAAGAAATTCAATAAAGTGTAGTTAACTTTTTAGATTTTGGTGAAAACAGTAATTAAATTTATTATAATGTCATCTTTATTAAATTTAATGTAATGTTGGAAAGTGAAATTAAAGGGTATATAAGAAATTACAATATTAAATAATTTAGTAATAATTGACTTTTGTTTATAATAGTGACCAAAATTTGAAGCATTTGTGTTACTTATAAATATATCTAGAGAGGGCGTATGACATTATATATATATATATATATATATATATATATATATATATATATATATATATATATATATATATATATATATATATATATATATATATATATATATATATATATATATATATATATATATATATATATATATATATATATATATATATATATATATATATATATATTACTCCTTGCGTTCTATATTATTTGTCGCATTAGAGCATTTCATACGGATTAAGAAATAGTAATAAATGATAGAGAGAGAATAATGAATTTATCAAATTATCCTGATTAAATATTGGTGTATTCAAATTAGCATTAATGTTAAGTGTAGAAACAATATAAGAATAATTATTAGAAGGTATAATTGGAAGATTAAATATAAAATTGCATTGCTAACTAAAGTGATAAGTATTTTGGGACAATTTTTTTTTAAATGTGACACTTATTTTTGGACAAAGGGAGTATAATAAGTCGGGTAGTTATTTTGTCGATTCTATTTTCCAAGAAATAGTAATGAAAAAAGGGGAAAAAATAAACTACAGTATTATCGAAATTTTCAAATTTTCAGAATTTTTTAAACTTATCGGAAATTTCAACATTTCTGATATATTGTAACTAACTGAAAATTTGAAATTTCTGGTATCGAAAATTTAAAATTTTTGGTATTCCCCTTAGTAAAAATCAGTAAATTTGATGAAATTTCTTGTGGCTTAATTTTTGGTATATACCTGTAAATTTAAAACAATCCAGTTTTCCAGTGAGGCCATTAACATTAAAGTGCCAAAAAATAGGGGGTGTTAGGTATAACTGTGGGGGTGGAAAGTTAAATCCTCCTGAGTCCGACATGTTAAAAATGAAGGTTGAGAAAAACACAAGAAAGAGGAGTTTGAATTGGGTTTTCAATAACTTTTTTGTTTAGAAGTGTTTTTCACTAACAATCAAAGTAGAATCAATGCTAGAGAGAGAAATATTGACTCATTCAATTTATACAGGTTCACCTTAGAAAAAGGCTAATTTTGTCCACCCGTCAAGGTGGACAACTCTTGTGTTCAAACAAATTATAATGATAACACAATAATGAGCAACAACTCTTGTGTTCCAGCAAATAATATCAACACAATAATGAGCAACAACGCTTGTGTTTTAATCTTTTTATTTAATGAACTTCACATATAGATTTTGGCAGCGTTACTGTTCTTGTGTTCAAGTCTTGCAGTTTGCAAATGAAACCGTTGATCCTTTATATGGAATTTGAGGAAGTAGACCATTGTAGTAGTACACACGTCACTTTCATCTTATCAACTGCCATAATAGTGGAAAACGATCGTGAGAGACAAAGAGTATATATTACATCCATTTGAGTGGAATGTGTAATTGTACATTTGTACTAACTCTTTTGGGGCATGTGTCTGATGATACTGTCTTCTAATGAATATTACTTTTGATGAAGTAGATTGGTTTGAGAAGATATCATCTTTTGATCTTGTCTTTTGATGGGCTATATGATGTAAAATAGTAATGAGTCCAGAATATCTAACTTTCCTTGATCTGTCTTCTGATGGAATACTTCTGATGTGAAGTAATGTGTACATATTCCACGAAGTATTTGAGCCTTCATAATCTTGACTTTGTCTTCAAAATTTAAAGTAACATCTTTTCTGATGAACAAATCTTGACTTCTGATTCGGAAGTAGAAGCTTTTCTTTGATGTGTTCAGAATTTTGACTTTGTCTTTAGAATTAGAAGCAACAACTCCGCTGACGAACAAATCTTGACTTCTGACCTTTGAAGCAAAAACTTATTTCTAGTGCAATCTTATTTTCTGATCTTGGAGCAGGAGCTCTAACAAAAATTCTTTTTTCTATAATACTTGTGACTTCTGAAGCAGCAGCTTATTGAGAAGTACACATGAGATCCTCTTTCTAGAGAACATTCAGCATTCTTCAGAACTACTGATGTTTCTTCAGAAGCGGATGCAATAGTCTTTCTGATGCATGCTTAGTATATTTCTGATGATTCTTCAAATAACAATCCTTAATCAATTAGAACTTCTAATTTGCACACTCAAGAAACTATTAGAAACAAAATTATTTAATATAAAATAGACTTAAATAGTATTTTGGTCCCTGTAAGTTAGCGCATTTTTTGATTTTAGTCCTTATATTTTCTTTTTTTTTTTGTTGTCTAAACCCCCTATACCTCACATTCTTGTTGGCATTGGTCCCTGGGACAGGTTACTCCCAGCAATATTGCCTTACCACCAAGCCATTAGTCTTGTTAAATATATGCAATGCATTGTATATAATGAATGTTATTTATACATTTTTAAATTTTAATTTAATTGTTTTTTAATTATCTTATTTTAACTAATTTATACTTTTTTAGAATCCAATTTAATTTTTTTTAATTAACTTATTTTAACTGTTGTTGTTTATACTTTTTTAAAATTCTATTTAATATTTTTAATTATAAGATATTATTATATTTTTTAATAAAATGTATTAAAAATAGTGTATATATTTTATAAAAAAATAATTTAATGTTAAAAAAATATTAAAAACTGAAATATGATAAATAATAAAAACTTAAAAGTTAATAAATAAAAGTATAGTGCAATTGTGTTTTAGCTTTTGTTATACCATAATATATTAAGTAGTTTAAAAATTTTTAATTATTATTTAACTAATATTATTTTATTATTAAAATTTTAAATATTTAATAATTAATATACTAATTCAATAGTATGAAATATTATGAAATTATAATTTAATAATTGACACATTAATTATAAATATATTATTTTAGTTAAAATATATTAACACATTAATTATAACTATATTATTTTAGTTAAAATATTAAGAGTTAAAATGATAATTTGTAAAACTACTAATTTAATACCTAAAATAATATAAATATTTGAAAATTATTTTATTATCAAAAATTTAAATATTTAATAATTAATATACTAATTCAATAGTATGTAATATTATTAAATCATTATTTAATAATTAACACATTAATTATAAACATATTATTTTAGTTAAAATATATTAACACATTAGTTATAACTATATTATTTTATTTAAAATATTAAGAGTTAAAATATTAAATAGTAAAACTACTAATTTAATAGTTAAAAAAATATAAATATTTGACAAAATAAATATTTAACAAATTTAATATTTCGAATATTAATAACTGAAGTATTAATAATTGAAATATTAATAGTTAAAATGTTAATAGTTTAAATATTAACAATTAAAAAATTAAATAGTAAAAATTTAATTCAGTAATTAAAATAATATGAAATAATTACTTAATATATGATAATTGAAATATTTAATAAACTATTTCAATATTTTATTGATTAAATTGTTTAATATAAAACTATTTAAAAACCAATTTACTACTATATTAATCTTTTAAGTATTGAATTTATCATTTATTAATATTTCAAATATTAATAATTAAAAAATCCAATCACACTTTAAATATATTTAAAAAATTTAAAACCAACCATTATTATTTAAAACTATTATTTAACATTTTAAATAAAACCTATGATTAATATATAAAAGCCAATTTACTACTAATACAATAAATATCTTGAAATTATTCATTATATACACGTGCTTTGTAATTATGATACAAGAAACATGAATGATTTTATGGATAATCATGCATGTGTTTAGTATAATGTAGAGGGTTTAAATTCTCACAAAGGCCAATTTTTGGAAATTTTGATTTTTTTAACTATTAACACTTAAATATTTAAATAATATTAAATTTGTCTACGTGAAATATATCATAAATAAATAAAAAAATAAAAAGTATGTCAACTTATCAACTGTTTGCCACGTAAGCATTTTTTAAACGGATCATTGACGTCAAGACCGTCAACAAGAATGTGAGATATATGGACTTGGACAAAAAAAAGATATAGGGATTAAAATAAAAAACGCGCTAACTTACCAGAACCAAAATACTATTTAAACATATAAAATATATGTATTGTTATCATCAAAATCCAGAGATTAAATATAGAATCCAAATTTTGTTCTAACAAAAATTTCAAAGTCTAAGCATGGTCTGTAGCATATCATAGTTAAAAGTCTATTCATTTGAACATTTGTAAATAAGTGATTCAACTAATGTTAAATGGACTAACAATTTATAAGATCAAAGAGACTAAATGTTTATTTTCATTGACTCATTCAAGTTAATCTATTAACATAAGTTTTGTGATACTATTTGTTTGAGAGAACTTATGAAAATAACTTATGACATTGCTCATAAGATTTTTTTCAACATATTTTCATAAGTTCTTCAAGATAACTAAGTTATATTTTTAGTTTTTAATTCAAAGTATAAAATACAATATAATAAAAATAAAATTATTCAAATGTACTTAAATAGGAGGTCGGATAGGCTTAATTAAAAGACTTTTTATGACACGTGGTTCTGACCTTTTTAGTTTAATAGGATTATAAAGAAGTCTAAGTTTTTTCTATATGAAAAAAATTCTGGCCTAACCTGAGTCTGTCTAAGCTAGGTCGTAAGCTCATGTTAGTTGACATGACCTATTATCATTCATAGTTGTAACCTACAGGGAAAAAACCACTAATAAAAAATAGTCAATAGTACAAGATTTCCCAGTGTCTTTTTTCTAACACTACCCATGAACTTCAATTCAAACTCCACTTGAATATGAGATTTCTTCACTTTCACTCAAACACTCTCACGAGTGTTTGTAAGAACCAATTATTTGTGACGTGGCAAATATCATGATTACATGCCAAATAATCTATCTCTCGTAAGTATGAAATGATATCTAGAATAAAGTATTACACATGAATTGCACAAACCACAAACTTGACAAAACTCGAATGCAACATAAAAACTATTTCTTCAAAATGCGAGTCTTCAAATAAGGAGAACCATCTTTTTATATAAAAATACGATCTATCCAAAAATCTCAATAGGATTTATTAGAAAATCCATTGAATCAACAACTCAACAAATCAAATCTTTTTAATAAAACCAAATCTAATAAAATCTTCGTCATGCAGAATTTAGATAAGAAATTTTTTCCAAATGAAATCTTTGCAAGAGCTAAAAATATTTATGAATGAAATAAATCTGGATCAAATCTCCTAATAAATATTGATAGTGAACACACATCTTTTGAAATAGCACACACAAAGATAAGATGTCTCACCATTAGTCAAGATATCGTGCTAAACAAGTTTCCTACAAAAACATGTCAATCAATTGTAGTAACGAAATCCCGTTTTGGTTTTTTATAGAAAAAATCATCGAGACAAAGATATAAGCCTATCTTTTAGATAAAATCACACATAAGCATAAAATATTTAAATAAAAACAACATTCAAACATGTATCAAACATACACCATAGTCAAAACAAAATAGAAGTATTACATTTCTCTCCCTATTTTCCATAAAAGATCCATAGGCGAGAATATATAGTCAAAACAACAACAAACAAATCCAACCATAACAAATCAATCCTTAAAAAATCAACACTAAACAAACAGAAAATCATAGAAAATTATATAGACTAAGAAGAAGAGTCACTATCACGGGTGATTTTATCAACATCTTCATCACCATTGCAACACCCTTTTAAACTCCGAGAAATATTCGCGAATAATTTAACAAGTAAATCAGAGTCAACTACCAATGAGGGTGTCACATGCTTCATAAAACATCATTATAAAATATCCTGCTTCATAACACAGATTCTCAAAAATTAAAACAATTATCTCATTATTAATATCAACACATAACTTCAAACTTCGCAGTAGAATTATTATCTCAACATAATTTCATTATAACTCTACAAATAAAACTTCATCATTCATAAGTTATGATTCAAAACAACTCAAACAATTAAAACGTCTTATATGTCATGTCAACAAAAGGAACATAAAGTTCAATTTAAACGTTTCCCAAAAACCCCGATGTTATATATCAGAGAAGACCCTCATTATTCAATATAAAGCAGCTAATTAACTCCATAAAGCTATCTTCAAGCTTCTATGACTATTCATGATTCCCTGCAAGTTACCCACGTATTGAGCCAACATTTTCAAGCAGAAAGGGTGGGCAATCACAAATCATTATAAAAGATATATGAAATAGATATAGTAGTACAATAACAATCATTAAGAACTCCACATACATCATACTGCATATATGATACTCACACTTTCACATACACATTAATTATTTCATAATATCATCAAATCAACACTCATCACCAACATCACTTAGATCATAATATCACTTAATCATCCTCATGTAATTCCACAAAGAATGTAATACACTTTATTTGACTTATGCATGTGGTACCAAACTTCACTGATAACCATGTGTCATCTTCCTTCAAAGATCCCCACCATAGTATCATTTCTCGCTTGAAACCAAAGCACTTCACAAAAATTCACTCAACCCACATGATGGGGTCGAGGCCTTCACTAAACCAACGTCCTATCAACATCACTGGACCAACGTCCTATCAACATCACTGGATCAACGTCCTAAGATATATCATGAATGTATGATACATAACAACATAATAAAACACGACCACTACTAGTTAAAACGCATCATCATTTATGAAATCATTTACAACATGAAACTCATAGCATGTATACACACCAAACCTGAACCTAGTTCACTTCATTCAACATGTCATCATTAAATACATCATAACACGAAACAAAATCATCATAGCATCAACAGTTCTTCATACATCATTTCACCATCGCAATTCAAAATGTAAATTCTAATCTAATCATAGAAAGGGTACTGGAAACATACATCATTTTGCTAATATTATCCCACCGAAATATAGTTTATCGTGTTGGATCACTAATGCTTCAAACGACGCATCAAACAGAGTCCGGGAACTCAAGTTATAACACTTAGAACATTCTGTCAACTTCCTGTCGCCTGATGTTTGCCCAGCGAAGAAGTCTGCTTGCCTGAGGCTCGCTCGACGAAGCTGGAGCGACTCACGTTCCCCATAAAAATTTCTAAAAACTTGATTTTTCTCCCATTTCCCTAACCTCTCACTCGCCACCATTTTCTCCCGGCGAAGCTTGAGCAAGAAACCCTTCCCATAAATTTTTCCAGGAGCACCAAAATCACCTATTCCTCTCGCCTCAGTCTCGCTCGACGCTGCCTAGGAGAATTAGCTTTGCCCGGTGAAGCAGAAATCTCGCTCAATGACTCGTTCGTGACAACAACTCTACTGATGTGTTCCTGCACCTGTTCAGTCTCAATTTCTACTCGATTTCACACCAGAACATACCTAAAACTCAAACAATTAGACATGTTATCATACAAACAACAAAATTACATTATCACATCATTATGGTTATCAATCCATGGGATTCTGCACATCATGTATCATCAATTTCATCATAAATCATCACACTATCAATTCATCAAAAAACCACAAACAAACCTACATACATCTAAACCCCATATTAATTATAATAGTAAGGATAATACCCTTACCTTTGATTCCTAGCTTTGATCTTTCACTTCTTGTTCGGCCGAAATATCTATGTTTCCTCATGCCCTAGCTCTTCACTGCCCTCCTCGTAAACTTCACGATTGTACATAATGAACCACTAAACCTCAATTTTTCCTTTTTGTCTAACTTATCCCTTGGACCCCTAATATGTTTTTCCCAACTTACCCTCACGAATCCTTACAAATATTACCTCCCTTCCCTTATCACCTCTACACCATATTATATTATTTAATTAATAATAATAACTCTAATTAGTAATTCTAAATAATTATAATAATCATCTAAATTACTAAAATTCCCAATATTACCTCCATTCCCACAATTCCACATAGTGGCATCACATCACACATCATTGTCAACAAAACACCATATATTCACTAATAGTTCACAATTAATCGTCATAAATCCATTAAATAATAATATAATTATTTTAGGGTGTTACAACTCTCCCCCACTTAAAAAATATTCGCCATCAAAAATTACTTGGTGCAAACAGAATTGGATAAGACTTTCCAAGTCAAACTTTCTTCAGCTGGTCCACCCTACAATACCTTCATCAAGGAAATATCTTTACCCCTACAATTGATTCACTTACCGAACTTCTATCCGCATAGGTGATACTTCAACTGTCAGGTTATCTCTCTCATGTACATCATCCATTTGGATCACATGCGAAGGATCCAGAATGTATCTCCTCAACTGAGACACATGAAACAAATCATGAAGATTCGTAAGTGACAGTGGTAGAGTAATCCGATAGGCCAAGTCATCTATATTTTCTAAAATCTGATATGAACTAACAAAGTGCGGTGTAAGCTTTCGCGACTTTAAATCTCTATTGACACCAGTTACCATAGTAACTCTAAAAAACACATGATCTCCCACCTGGAACTCAAGTGCTTTCCTCCTCTTATCACGATAGATCTTCTGATGAATCTGAGAAACTTTCATCCTCTCTTGGATCATCTTTATCTTTTCAGTCGTCTCTTGCATAAACTCGGGTCCGAGCACAACACTCTCGCCTGACTCATACCAACACAATGGATTCATACATCTCCTACCATATAAAACTTCATATAGTGCCATACCAATACTCGCATGAAAATGGTTTTTGTATGTAAATTCGAGCAATGGTAGATGACTATCCCAAGCTCCTCCTTGCTATAATACACAAGCTCTCAATAATTCTTCCAAAGACTGGATAGCCCTCTCCATCTGACCATCCGTATGCAGATGATAAACTGAACTCAATCTCAACTTAGTACCAAAAGTATCTTGCAAACTTTTGCAAAACCTCGACGTAAACCGCAGATCTCTATTCGATACACTACACGAAGGTATACCATGTAACCTCACAATTTCCTCGATATACATCTTGTTGTACCCCAAAATTTTCCCTCCCATTTATCAAGACTTTTCTCACAAGATTTCTTTGACCCAAGACTGGATTAGGGTTTGGTCAGCTTAAGACATATCATCTTGCAATGATGACCCAAAATTAGGGTTTGAGACTGCATAAGGATTTTTTGACTATAAATGCTTCATGTGACTTTCAAACATCATTATGGATCCCTAAGATCACTCATGACAAGTTTCAAGCCTTGGATCACACTGTTGCTCAATCAATTGGACAGTTGACCTAAAAATCAACTGTATTGGGGAAAAAGTCAACCATGGCCAATTTACAGTCAAACTTCATAATTTTTGATCCACATAAACATTTTAAACTTATATGTATCATTTGGTCAAGTTTGGATCATAATTCCTCAAGAAATTTGATCAAATCACCAAAAGGGCAAAATGGTCAAAATTAGGGTTTTGACTGAGGAAGGGCAATTTCTGATTTTTAACCTAGCAAATGACCAATTGAGTTAAAGCATGATTTCAAGGATTCAATTGCATCATCTTGAACTTATGGCATGGCTCAAAACATTTTAATTTCATTAGATTGACAGATGAAATTTGCAGTCAACTGATCAAAAGTCAACTATACACTAAAAAGTCAAACTTTGACTTTTTGGTCAAAATCAAGTGCCAAGGGTCATAATTCATCAAAACATGTCAAAATGTGAAACTTGTTCATCAAGAAATTCAAGTTTGAAGATTAGGGTTTGAATTTGAAATTTTTCTTAACTTAGAAAATTTTCCAAGTATAGAAAATTTCTTATTTTTTCTCAACTGTAGGCCACTTTTTCACCATGATGCATAATGATTCAAGGAAAGTTCCCAACATGAAAGTTGTAGACATCTATGAAATCTAAAACTTTTCTTCACACACTTTTCCATAAAGATTCTTGGATATCAAGATATAAATTTATGAATACATGGTCATGAACTAAATGACTTAGTGAAATTTTGCCCTAATTTAGGCAGGTTTTGGACCTAACTTCATGGAAATTTTTCATCTATCTCCAAGAGGTATCTAAAAATTAATTTCAAATATGAGTTATAGAGCACATTGCAAGCTTTCCAAAATTTCCAAGAACTCCTCAAGATCATTTTTGAGTAGGGAGAATTGAAGAGATGAAGTTGGCAATTTCTCACTTTTTGTCCAAGCCATTTCATGAAGAACAAAGTTGCAATCAGTACCTATGCTGCCTAATCCATGCTTTAAAGGTCCCAAACTTGTTCCTAAATCCTTAATTTATTTCTTACTCATTTGACAAATCTTTTATCCATGCCTTAGAACCATTATCCAACTTGTAATTCCATTTATGGCAAAAAGTGACCATTGCCATTTTGAAAAAGATTAACTTTTGCAAACTTTACAATCTTGAGCATTGAACTTGTCCCCTTGGCACACACAAGTCTCACATGTCTAAGGAAAATTGTACAAGCTGATACCAACCCTAAGGGAGCAAGTACAAGCATGGCAAGCATTGTCCCTTCACTTTACTTCAAATACAAGAAAAGTTGCAAAAAGGCTAGAACTGGCACAACTGTTAAAGGGTTGACATAAAACCTTCTCCATACTAATATACAAACAATATACAACACAAGACACGATTAGCAAAGGCCAAAAACACTCCCAACCAGAAAAACACCAAAAATCTATCCAAACCTGCAGTTTTTGCATAAGCACACCCATCTTCCATTTGGCTCGTGCGTTTTGAGTTTTGATCATTCAAACATCTTACATACTTGATATCAAACCAATCCAAACCTTCATCCCTGTTCTGTAATCACTTTTCCACCATCTGCCATTGTTGATTTCAGAGCTTGCAGTTTGACTTGGCCAAGGAGTTTTAGATACTTTCAGAGCAAGGTAAAGGTTGGAATACATTCAGGGAAGTTCAAGGAAGCTCAAGCAAGCATCAAGCCTCCATCAAACTCACTCCAGTTCCATCCATGATTCCAACTGAAGGAGGTAAAATCTCAAACTCTATCTTCTTGTATAGGCAACCATAGGCCACGATTTGTGAATAAAAAGTATAGTCCTTATCATAACGAAACTATACATATCTTTATCTTGCATTGATTTTACTTGAGTTGAGAGAATTTGGAACTTGAAATTTCTGAAAATATTAGGTTAAAATTTACGGTTGTTAAAATTCTCTTTGATCTTTGATTGATAGTTCACATAATTTATATGGTTGGAATCGTGAGTTCAAGTACTACAACTTTCATGTTACGAGTTTTCATTTTCATGGAAGTATGAGAGAGTTACAGGATGTCTGGCCAAACTTGAGGAAGAAGATGAAGTACAAGGCAAGGACTTGTTTTGGGTTATATTATTTTTGCTTTCCATAAGACAATGGATGTATAGCCACCCCAGTGGCAAAGTAGCGCGCTGGTAAGACCCATGTCCTGGGTTCGAACCTGGGCGCTACTTTTGGTTTTCCATATTTTTCCATTTTTCCAGTTTTTGTTATTTTTGCAGGTTTGGGCTCAGTTTTGTGGGCTTAGCATATTTTTTTACTAACATTACTACCAGCTTTGCTACATCACCCCCCCTGCCAACTTTTTATATTTTTATTTTTATTTGTTTTATTTCATTTTTAATACATATTAAATATTTTCTTTGATACATAAAAATCCTAAAAAATGTAAATTTCATAATATTGCACTTTATTTTATTTTATTTTATTTTGCATATAAAAATATATTTTATTTTTATAGATATCATATATTTTCTTAATAAATTTGTAAAATATAGTTAAATATATTTAGTTTAATTTCTTTTTTTTTCATTTCATACTTATAAATATTTATTTTTACATATATAAAAACTTTATATTTTTATACAATATTATTTATTATTTTAATACAAAAAAATACAAAAAATAGTATAAAAGAACTTCATTTTCTTTTAAAATAGAAATTAGGGTTAAAACCCCCTTTTTTAAAATTAATTTCTTTTCCTTATAATTTTAGGTTTAGATTAAAATTTCTTTTACATAAAAAAAACAAAACAAATCTTTTCTTACATATACATTATATTGCATCTTTAAATATTGTATTATTTATTCAAATTCGTACAAATTCGATTTGGTTGTAATAATTTATTTAGGTTTATATTTTTGCAAATACCCATTCAAATTTGTATTCCTCCCTCCCATAAAATTGTTGTAATAGCTTAGTAATATTTACATTACGCAATTTATCGCTTTATATGCCATGATTAGTAATTAGGGTTTGTATGATAAGATCGAAACAAAGCAAAATAGAAAACCCTAAATACAAGACAAAACCAAAGCATGAAAAATGATACACTTGCACACAAGCATCCTTAGGGTTTCTCCACTTGGTTTCCTAAAACAAAATGGCCATATTACGCATGCGAAGTAACTTGGCAAAAATAAACAAATATAAGATCACAGTCCCTCGATGACGCTATTCAAAAGTTGTCTTACAAAATGATCTTGGTCCCTCAAAATGCTAAGATAATTTGCAACATTGCTAATCATGGTTATACGATGACCCACGCTCGTCCCGTTTACATCCAAAGATAGGGTTGCTTACCAAATCAATGGTGAGACAACAATGTCAAAGGAATAGAAAATGTACAAGAAAGACATTTGAGTAGGTAGTTTGCTCTTAATTACTTGCTCTATTTCAAACAATTATCCTTGCTATTTTTCAAAACAAACACACACATTTCCAAACATTTTACAAACATTGAAAACATTTTCAAAAAGACAAACATCTTTGTATACATTCTTGCGAACGAGAATCATTACAAAGATTTCCTAAACGAATGGCCTCTTTTACAAAATACTTTCAAAACCACACCAACACAACTTCAAACAAACAAAAGCAAGTGATCTAAGCAAGTAACTAAGAACCCATGGAAAACCATGGATGAAAAGGGTGTTAGTACCTTCCCTTTTTATAATCTACCCCCGAACTCAAGAAAACATCTCAAAGGTCTTTCCTGTGCTTTTTCCCCTTTCCTTTTGGATAAAAGAAAAGTCGGTGGCGACTCTTTCTAACCGCAACATTTGCGATAAAACGCAAAACCCTCAAGTCAGTTCTCCCACTGTATCACAAAACTGGCGACTCTGCTGGGGATATTCTAAAAGTGGGGTTACCTTAAGGTTTAGATCACAGTTATTTGCTTACATTGTTTGACTTGTTTGCTTTACATTATGGTTCTTTGTTTGGGTTTGAATCCTCCACCCGGATTTGGGAAACATTATAGGTAAATAACAATACATTGTGGAAACTGTGCGGGGTATACCGACATGGTCTAAGCAATAGCTATGTTAGTGTGACATATTTGTGGGTACCGGTAGCCTTTGACTCAATCAAAGAGAATACGGGGCCACTGAGTGATGTCATGAAGCACTAATGAACTTCTAGAACCCTTTACTTGACCAACTTGGCCTTTAGGATGTAGTGAGATGACCGGCTTTGGTGCAGACCAAAGTTGGTAGATACTCAATACTATACTCATTGAGGGTTGGTTTCTTGGGATATTTCAGTCGCCATTAAAGAGGCTTGAGCTGAAACAATGACCGAGGAAACAATCTAGTGATATTGAGCTCCTTAGGACCCGATTACTATTACTAGGACAGGTTGAGCCAACTAAACTTCAAGAGGGTACTTACCTATAAAATCCCATGCAAGCCTAAACTAAGAACTTGTTTGATTTGCTTGTATATGCATACTTGTGCATAACATCATGAACATCATGAACATCATATGCATCTACTAGCCATTTAAAGGATTGTGGAGATTCATCTTTGTTCTTGTTTTGTAGGATATGGATTTACTTCACAGGAAAACTATCCAAGTCAACCTTGTAGGAATTCCTCCACAACTTAAGTATCTAGCTTCAAGGAACCATGAGAACTCTCCATTCACCGAGAGACATGGTCGTCTACTCAACTTGGTCACCTCTAACACAGATGAGGATATAATGAAAGTGCTCTTCCAGTTCTTTGATCCTTTGCACCATTGCTTCACATTTCCCGACTACCAGCTTGTGCCCACTTTGGAAGAATTCTCTCAACTCTTGAGGATTCCAATTCTCAATCAACTACCTTTCAACGGTAGACCCAAAGCCAGAAGAGATTGCTCAAGCTCTGCACTTGCACTCATCTGATGTCACAACTCATTGGGAAACTAGAAGTGGTGTCAAAGGCTTCTTAGCAAAGTTCCTATTTGAGAAAGCTCAAAGCTGTTGGAATTCCTTGGACCTGCAAGCATTTGAGGAAATTGTGGCTCTCCTCATCTATGGGATGGTCTTGTTTCCAAATCCTGACCAACTCATAGATGTGAGCACCGTCAAAATCTTCATATCACGCAATCCGGTGCCTATACTGCTAGGGGATATCCTACACTCTTTTCACACTCGCACAATGAGGAAAAGAGGTGTCCTTATGTGTTGCACTCCTCTCTTGGAAAGATGGTTTATTTCTCATATTCCTCAATCAGTGTTAAAGGATGAGCAAGGATTAAGGTGGTCACAAAGGTTAATGACGCTCAAACATTCAGATATTCATTGGTGCTTCCGATCCAAAGAGAATGTTATCATTGTTGACCGTTATGGGGAATTCCCTAATGTCCCTCTACTTGGAATTAGGGTAGGCATCACCTACAACCCATGCTTAGCTCTAAGTCAATTTGGTTATGCCCAAAGGGATGGCCCATACGATATGTTGATTCAAGGCTTGGTATTCGACTACGACAACAACGATCAAAGTCTTCTCCATAGATTCATCCGAGCTTGGAGGATGCTAAACAAGGTGGATAGCAAGACTTTGGGACACAATAATTCCATCCCTCTTGAGCCTTACCTCAAGTGGGTACAAACCCGCACTCAAAGTCTTATGATGCCTTATCCTTCCATTCTCCCGGTGATTATTGAGCCTGTTAAGGAAGGAGAAGTTCCATACACTATCCTACATCCTGACATGCCCACATCGCTTGAAGATCTACAAAGGGATTGGATATAACTCAAAGGAGAGCGAGATACTTTCGAATCCCAATTCTACGCAAGCGAGAAGAAGGTTTTGGAACTCACTAGGCTACTTCATGAGGAACAGACTCTAAACACCTACATAGAACCAAAGAGGATGCGCACTACTTTTTTATCTTAGGGTGTTGTATTATTTTGCCCAAGGGGCATTGATGTACTCAAACTCTATCTTATTAATATAACGTGTGTTTCTTTTTGTTTAAAACGAACTTGAATCTTCTAAAATCCTTGAAAACATTACATATGCACATATCATTCATCATAACATAAACAGGTCTTTTGCAATAAGTTTCCTCATCTCTCTACTGTTTATTTCAGTAAGATGGATCTCGAATAGACTGTCAAAGATCTCCAAACTCAAAACATGCAGTTTCAACAGTTACTCACAACCCTGGCCAAAGGACAACAGGAGCTGAAGACTCTGTTGGCAAAGGAGAAAAATAAGAAAGAAAAGAAACCAACTGGTGTTGTAATCATGGGGAGAAGGTTTCAAGGACAGGCTAGAAGAACCTTGAACTTTCCATCAACATCTGATGAAGGAGAACGGAAATGGAAAGAAACAGCAGTTCCGTTAGAATCTGAAGAGGAAGAGGAAGAGGAAGATTACTCCGAGGAACAATATCCTCCAGCGAATGATAAGTACCGACACCTTGAAGAGCGTTTGAGCGCTATGGAAATACAAAGGGTACCGGGTCTAGATTTTGAATAATTAGGGATAATGTCGGGAATTGTGATCCCACCAAAGTTCAAAGTGCTGTTGTTTGCAAAATATGATGGGGTGTCATGTCTTAAAATGCACCTCCAATCATACGTGAGAAAGATTCAGCCGCACTCTGCCGATAAAGACCTGTGGGTCCATTTTTCCAAGATAGTTTATCTGGAACACAACTTGATTGGTTTTACCAATTAGAAAGGGCCAACGTCCACAACTGGGAAGACCTTGCCGCAACTTTCTATAAACAATACCAGTATAATGCAGATTTGGCGCCTACTCGTACTCAACTTCAGAGTATGGCTATGGCTTCAAATGAGGGTTTCAAAGATTACGCGTAGAAATGGAGAGATCTAGCTGGGAGAGTGCAACCCCCTCTGTCTGAAAGGGAGTTGGTGGATATGTTCTTGGGCACTCTATCTGGCCCTTTCTTCAAACATTTGATTGGGAGTTCATCTGCTGGGTTTACTGAGTTAATTTTAACCGGAGAGAGGGTGGAAGCTGGTATAAAAAGTGGAAAGATTCAGAAGGATTTGTCTGCCTCTACAGCTATGAGAAAGCCTTTCACTGAGAAAAAGGAGGTATCTGCTGTTCATCCACAAAGGAACCAAGGGAGAGCTGAACACCGACCAATGGTAGGGGACATTATGATCCCAAAGCTTGCATCTGATCAACCAAGGAGTAATCAACCGAGGGTGGAAAGGCCAGTCCGGAAATTCACCAGAATTAATATGACTTTAGCCCAGATTTTACCACATCTGCTGAAATCTAATCTAGCAACTTTAAAAGAAGCTCCAAAGAATCCCAACACGGTGTCCCCTCATTATCACCCGAATGTCAGATGTACATATCATTCCGAAAGCCCGGGTCATGACACTAACAACTGTTGGGCTTTGAAGAACAAAATTCAAGACCTTATAGATGCAAAAGAGATTGACTTTGAGGCACCCGAGAAACCAAACGTCATCTCCATTCCTATTCCTAGGCATGGTCACAACACCAATGCTATCGAAGAAGATTTGTTTGTTACCACAGTGGATGAACTCTCGACTCCACTCCCAATCATTAAGATAAACTTGTTGAAAGCTGGTATATTCCTAGGTTGTAATGAAGACTGTCATCTTTGCTTATCCTCACCAACTTATTACCCTCTGTTGAAGACATGTATTCAACACTTGATAGACAACCAAGAGATTCTGTTTGAAAGTGCTCCTATTTCACCTGTTCCCGTTGAAGACATTTCAATCATAACCATCTACGCCAATCCTTCTAGGGACCCCAAAAGACCCGTTAGGATTACATCGGTTCCAAAGACTACTCCTCTCATAATCACAATGCTCGGGCCGGTCCCGTATGAATCAGATAAAATAGTACCATGGAATTATGGTGGAGAAATCTACTACCATGGTATCAGACAAGATGGGCTGGCCACCGAAGAAGTGAGCTCCGAAGAGTGAAGACTCTGACATTATCAATACTTCCGGAACCAGTAAGATTACCCGTAGCGGTAGAATATTCTCTCCAGAAATTGCCCCTCCGATGGCAGTTTTTGGACCCGTGGCTGTTCCAAAGGTTACCTACATACAAATAATCATATCTGCAAGTGCTCCTACTGACAAAGACGACACAACCCCTGCTGTTATCCCACCAATACCTCTACTGCTGAAAATCGAGGAAAAGGTATTCAAGCAGAGCCTGTCCGGACGAAGGCTCAACCATTAACTATCCCTGAAACCTCCAAGAAGGAAATGGAGGAGACCCTGAGAATAATAAAGAAGAGTGACTATGTCGTGGTTGAAAAGTTGGGGCAAAATCCCTCCAAGATCTCCAAGCTAGAATTATTGTTGTGTTCTGAGGCACATGCGAAAGCTCTGGTGAAGTTTCTGAAGACAGCCTATGTGCCACAAGAGACATTAGCTGACCAATTCCAAGATTGTGTGGCCAGTTTGACAGCTGATAATGGCCTAGGCTTCTCTGATGTTGATTTGACACCAAAAGGGAGAAAGCACAACGAGGCATTACATGTCTCTGTGGAATGTAGAGGAACAACTCTGGCCCATGTCTTGGTGGACACTGACTCATCTTTGAACGTCTTACCAAAGAAAGCTCTCGACAGACTAGATTGTGAAGGACTGACATTGAAACCCAATAACATAGTCGTAAGAGCATTTGATGGCTCAAAGAGGATGGTCCACGAGGAGGTGGACATCCCCATAAAGGTGGGAACTCAGACTTTCAACTCAAATTTCTATGTAATGGAAATCCGCCCCCTCTTACTCCTGTCTGCTAGGACGAACCTGGATCCATAATGCCGGTGTTGTCACCTCTACCCTACACTAGATGCTGAAATACCCAGTCCATGGAAAGATTATCACTGTCCATGGAGAGGAAGAGTACATGATTATCCATCTAAATTCTTTCCGGTATGTGGAGTTGGATGGAGAGTTCATTGAAACTCCTTTTCAACACTTTGAAGAAGTCTCTCAAGAGGTAGCAGTAACCAAGGCGGTATCCCCGATCCCCAAGATCACAAGACCTCCGCTTCGAATGTCATCTCTAAAGGATGCCAAGGCAGTAATAGAGGAGGGTGGATGTACCATCTGGGGGAAACTTCCAGACATTCCGTATAAATCTGACAATTTTGGCTTAGGGTTTACTTCAAATGCTCAGAAGGCTGTGCGCCGCGCCCATGCTGGAAGGCCACCTCTGAAGATTAGAAACCGAGAGGTCAACGCAGTGGAAGATGGTGAAGAAGATGGCAGCTTAGAGGATTGGATATTTCCTACTGTTAACGAAGGACTTCGCAATTGGGAAGCCAGAGACTTTGTCCCAATAACTTTCATCTCTCAGTAATTTATCTTTTACATTTCTGTTGGACTTGTAATATTCACAAACAATTCGCACATTAAAAACCTTGTGTCTTACCCGAGGCACAATGGTCCATTTGTAAGGGTTTTTATCTCATCTTCATATGAAATTCAATTAATCATGGACGTTTTTTCTCATACAAACCTTTTGTGCTCATTATCTTTCTTTTACATTTTTATTGTTTAAAGATGGCTATACCCTTACACACACCCACACTCACAAATGCAGGCACCCCTCCATTCCGAATCCCATGGGTAACGATACTGCTATGGCCTTTAGTGACTCTGAAGATCTAATCTACCAAGCCGGAGACGAAGGTGAGGAAGATTGTGATATACTAGGGGAATTGGCCAGACTACTACAACAAGAGGAAAAAGCTATTCATCCTCATGAGGAACCGTTGGATACAATCAACTTGGGTACCGAGGAGGATAAAAAGGAAATCAAAGTGGGTGCCAATCTAGAGCCGAGTGTCAAGGAGCGTCTAACTCAGCTATTGCATGGTTATGTTGAGATATTTTCCTTGTCATACGAAGACATGCCAAGACTTAATACAGACATCGTGGTACATCGTCTACCCACAAGAGAAGACTGTCCACCATTGAAACAAAAAGTCCGCCGCATGAGACCTGATATGTCAGAGAAGATCAAAGCGGATGTCATGAAACAATTTAATGCTGGATTCTTGGCTGTCACTTCCTATCCTGAATGGGTTGCCAACATTGTTCCCGTGCCTAAAAAGGACGGCAAAGTACGAATGTGCATGGATTATAGAGATTTAAACAGGGCCAGCCCTAAAGATGATTTTCGACTTCCCCACATTGATATCCTGGTTGACAATACAGCCCAGCATAAAGTATTTTCTTTCATGGACGGATTCTCAGGTTACAACCAAATTAAAATGGCACCTGAGGACATGGAGAAAACTACATGTGTCACACAGTGGGTCACATTCTGCTACAAAGTGATGTCATTTGGACTGAAGAATGCCGGGGTAACCTATCAATGCGCCATGGTAGCTTTGTTTCATGATATGATACATCATGAGATAGAGGTCTATGTAGATGACATGATAGCCCAATCCCAAACTGAAGAGGAGCACCTTGATCATTTGCAAAAGTTGTTTGAGAGGTTGAAGGAGTACAGACTAAGGTTGAATCCAAACAAGTGCACATTCGGAGTGCGGTCCGGTAAACTCTTAGGGTTTGTGGTCAGCAACAAAGGTATCGAGGTTGATCCTGCCAAGGTTAAAGCGATACAAGAAATGCCTGCTCCTCATACTGAGAAGGAAGTCATAGGATTCTTAGGACGCCTGAACTATATTGCTAGATTCATTTCTCACCTAACAGCAACTTGTGAACCAATCTTCAAGCTATTGAAGAAAGATCAAGTAGTCAGATGGAATGATGAATGCCATATTTCTTTTGACAAGATCAAAGAGTACCTACAAGAGCCTCCTGTTTTGATGTCACCAGTCGAGGGAAGACCACTGATCATGTATCTAGACCGTTTTAGAGAACTATATGGGGTGTGTATTGGGGCAGCATGACGAGTCTGGCCGAAAAGGGCACGCTATTTATTACCTGAGCAAAAAGTTTACCGACTGTGAAACCAGATATTTACTACTCGAGAAAACTTGTTGCGCTCTGGTATGGGCTGCTCGCCGGCTAAGATAGTATATGTTAACTCATACTACTTTGTTGATATCTAAGATGGATCCGATAAAGTACATCTTCGAAAATCCTGCTCTGTCCGGGAGGATAGCTAGATGGCAGATGATCCTAACAGAATATGACATATAGTACACTAACCAAAAAGTTATAAAGGGCAGTGTGCTAGCTGATCATCTTGCTCATCAAGCTGTAGAATATTATCAGTCCATGAAATTTGAATTCCCGGATGAAGACATCATGACATTAGACAACTGTGAAGAAATCAGACCATATGACGGACCTGAACAAGGATCCCGATGGACCATGTTCTTTGATGGGGCATCCAATACACTTGGTAATGGTATCGGCACTGTACTCATATCCCCAGAAGGGTGTCATACTCCCTTTACTACCAGACTTTACTTCAACTGTATGAACAACATGGCAGAATACGAAGCATGCATCTTTGGTCTCAAGGCTGCCATAGACTTGGAAATCAAATCCTTAGTTGTGTTTGGAGATTCAGCTTTAGTTGTCAGTCAGATCAAAGGAGAATGGGACACTAAGCACCCAAACCTTATCCCTTACAAAGAACATGTTTTAACATTGCTACCACATTTTGAGAAGATTACCTTCGAGCATTTCCCGCGAGAAGAAAATCAGCTAGAAGATGCTCTAGCCACAATGTCATCCATGTTTAAACTTAATTGGGATAACGAGGCCCCCCAGATCACTATCAAACGAATGGATGAACCAGCACACTGCCACGAGATTAATACTGAAGATGTAGTGGACCAGCCTTGGTTTCATGAAGTCATGAGGTATCTCGAGGCTCAGGAATATCCAGAAGGAGCTTCAATCAATGATAAAAAGTTCTTAAGGAGATTCTCTACTAAGTTCTTCCTGAGTAATGGCATCCTGTACAAATGCAACCATGACTCTGTTCTGCTCCGATGTGTGGATAAGATTGAGGCTGAAAAGATCATGGCTGAGTTACATGAAGGTACTTTTGGCAGTCACTCCAGTGGGCATACGATGGCAAAGAAAATCCTAAGGGCAGGATATTCTTGGTTTACTATGGAAGCAGATTGCTATCAACACTCCCAGATCTGTCATAAGTGTCAAATTTATGCTGACAAGGTCCACGTACCTCTGGTTCCTCTGAATGTCTTGACGGATCCTTGGCCCTTTGCTATATGGGGAATTGACATGATTGGGGAGATCAAGCCTACAGCCTTCAATGGACACCGCTTCATTCTTGTGGCCATTGACTACTTTACAAAATGTGTCGAAGCAGCTTCTTTTGCATCCGTTACTAAGAATGTTATTGCCCGCTTCATCAAGCAGAATCTCATTTTCCGGTACGGTATCCCAGAAAGGATTATCACTGACAATGGTACAAATATTAACAATACTATGATCACTGCCTTGTGCGAGCAGTTCAAGATTCAACATCACAATTCATCCCCCTATCGGCCAAAGATGAATGGTGCCGTTGAAGCTGCAAATAAAAACATTAAAAATATCATACAGAAAATGAAAGTCACCTACAAGGACTGGCATGAGATGCTACCATTCGCTCTCCACGGGTATCGTACCACGGCTCGCACATTAACTGGGGCAACACCCTATTCTTTGGTTTATGGCATAGAGGTTGTCTTGCCTATTGAGGTTCAGATCCCCTCTCTGAGAATTATGAAGGATGCAGGTTTGAATGAGGATAATTGGATACAGACTCGACTTGATCAACTAAACTTAATTGATGAAAAGAGACTTACTGCTGTTTTCCATGGTCAGATGTATCAAAAATGGATGATCAATGCTTTCAACAAGAAAGTCAGGCGCCAAGTATATCAAGTTGGAGATCTAGTGATCAAGCGCATCATCTTGCCACAAAGTGATCCCAGGGGCAAATGGACTCCTACCTATGAAGGACCATTTATAATCAAGAACATCTTCTCCGGTGGGGCAATGATCTTAACCACCATGGACGGTGACGACTTGCCACACCCTGCGAACGCGAACACAGTCAAAAGATACTACGCATAAGAGACCCGCTAGGTTGACACACCTAGGCAAAACAAGGGCATCCCAGTGAACCAAAATGGTTCGCGCAAAAGTTAGGGATAAAATATAAAAGATCTGTACACCCGACAAGTTAAAAACCCGAAAGGGAGACTTGGGTAAAAAAGGGTTTCCTAGTGGACTGAAAACCCGAAAGGGCGGTCCAAGAAAAAGTCAGGGAATTAAAGTGTATGACTATGTCCCGTCGGATCACTTTGAGGACAATCTCTTCACTGACAAACTCGGAGTCTCTGATCAATTCAATCATCTTCGGACAAAGCAACAAATAGACAAGATTTTCGGAGATACGAATGTTATAGCAGGATGGGAACCCCATGGGATTATCACACATAGCTATCTTTCTTTGTATAAATTTTCCTTACTTTTATGGTACCGCCCTCTTACTAGGATGTCTGTCTCCTTTGTACCAAATACTTATTCAAAGTAAATACAAAGATATGTATTTAAAGTACAGAAAACTATTTGTCCTTTTTCTTTACACTTGTGTTTTATTTGCAAAAACGTCCAATGATTCATTAATGAACATATGCATTTGAACATAACCACTGTTTACAAATAAACAAAATGAAAAAAGACAATTACTGACAGGTTGAAAGAATAGGGAAACATCTTCAGGCTATTCCATGAGAAATCCCCACAATACGTAATTTAAATCCCCAGTGGAACTGAAACTTCAAACTATTAATTCCCGGTGGAAACCGTCCAGTTTCTCCAAATTCCCCAGCAAGTTGTTTTGAAGCCTGAAATCCAACCGGATAACAGCTGATTTATGATACTCCCCAACGGAACAAAGACTCCCATTTATTAATCCCCAGTAGAGATCGTCAAATTCTCAGGATTCCCCGAGCAGATCTTACAAGCAATACATGGCATTACTCTCACAACATATTTTTATCAGTACTTCAAACTTCAAGACATGAAGAATTCAACATATCCTCAGCAGCATTCAGGGATTTATTTTCCTCAATCAGGAAGCAATACAACAAATCAGCTTACATGCACATACATTACATCCATATATCATAAACATTGATAAAACAAATACATTGCATCATACATCGCATGCAACATAACTCTGTATTTCAGCTAATATTTTACCCTTTTCAGGATAAGATTAACAACTACCATTAACAATGTGCAATCAGATACAATACGGATACGCTTCAGACACGGATGCCATTCTGATACTCATTCAGATTCAAACTTCAGATACAGTACGGATACGCTCCAGACACGGATGCCATTCTGATACTCATTCAGATATTCAAGATCAGATACAGTTCAGATACGCTCCAGACACGGATGCCATTCTGATACTCATTCAGATTCAGACTTCAGATACAATAGGGATACGCTCCAGACACAGATGCCATTCTGATACTCATTCAGATTCAGACTTCAGATACAGTACGGATATGCTCCAGACACGGATTCCATTCTGATACTCATTCAGATATTCAAGATCAAATACAGTTCGGATATGCTCCAAACACGGATGCCATTCTGATACTCATTCAGATTCAGACTTCATATATAGTACAGATACGCTCCAGACACGAATTCCATCCTGATACTCATTCAGATATTCAAGATCAGTTACAGTTCAGATACGCTCCAGACACGGATACCATTCTGATACTCATTCAGATTCAGACTTCAGATACAGTACAGATACGCTCCAGACACGAATGCTATTCTGATACTCATTCAGATATTCAAGATCAGATACAGTTCGGGTATGCTCCAGACACGGATGCCATTCTGATACTCATTCAGATTGCAACTTTAGATATAACACAGATACGCTCTAGATACGGATGCCATTCTGATACTTATTCAAATTCAGACTTTGGATACAATACAGATACGCTCCAGACACGGATGCCATTATGACGCTTATTCAGATTCAACTTTCGGATACAATAGAGATACACTCTAGACACAAACGCCATTATGACACTCATTCTTTCAGCTTACAATTTACAATTCAACAAACATTCTTGGATGGCATCTACAAGCCCATCTCCAACAAGGATCTATTACTTCTCCAAATAACATCTTTAAGCCCATTCCTCCAACTACGTATTGTCGAGTGCAAATTTATGGCCACTCTAGTGTCCAATCATCCTTCACCTTTGAGTCACGAACGACAAACTCGCCAATCTAAATCTTCAGGTTCAAGAAGATTGAACAGGGGCAGCTATTGTACCCTAAAATTTTCTCTCTCATTTATCAAGACTTTTCTCACAATATTTCTTTGACTCAAGACTGGATTAGGGTTTGGTCAGCTCAAGGCATATCATCTTGCACTGATGACCCAAAATTAGGGTTTGAGATTGCACAAGGATTTTTTGATTATCAATGCTTCATGTGACTTTCAAACATCATTGTGGATCCATAAGATCACTCATGACAAGTTTCAAGCCTTGGATCACACTGTTGCTCAGTCAATTGGACAGTTGACCTAAAAATCAACTGTATTGGGGAAAAAGTCAACCATGGCCAATTTACAGTCAAACTTCATAATTTTTTATCCACATCAACATTTTAAACTTATATGTATCATTTGGTCAAATTTGGATCACAATTCCTCAAGAAATTTGATCAAATCACCAAAAGGGCAAAATGGTCAAAATTAGGGTTTTGACTGAGGAAGGGCAATTTCTGATTTTTAACCTAGCAAATGACCAATTGAGTTAAAGAATGATTTCAAGGATTCAATTTCATCATCTTGAACTTATGGCATGGCTCAAAACATTTTAATTTCATTAGATTGACAGATGAAATTTGCAGTCAACTGATCAAAAGTCAACTGTATACTGAAAAGTCAAACTTTGACTTTTTGGTCAAAATCAAGTGCCAAGGGTCATAATTCATCAAAACATGTCAAAATGTGAAACTTGTTCATCAAGAAATTCAAGTTTGAAGATTAGGGTTTGGATTTGAAATTTTTCTTAGAAAATTTTCTAAGTATAGAAAATTTCTTATTTTTTCTCAATTGTAGGCCACTTTTTCACCATGATGTATAATGATTCAAGGAAAGTTCCCAACATGAAAGTTGTAGACATACATGAAATATACAACTTCTCTTCACAAACTTTTCCCTAAAGATTCTTGGATCTCAAGATATAAATTTATGAATACATGGTCATGAACTAAATGACTTAGTGAAATTTTGCCCTAATTTAGGCAGGTTTTGGACCCAACTTCATGGTAATTTTTCACCTAGATCCAAGAGGTATATCAAAATGAATTTCAAATATCAGTTATAGAGAACATTGCAAGCTTTCCAAAATATCCAAGAACTCCTCAAGATCATTTTTGAGTAGGGAGAATCGAAGAGATGAAGTTGGCATTTTCTCACTTTTTGTCCAAGCCATTTCATGAAGAACAAAGTTGAAATCAGTACCTATGCTGCCTAATCCATACTTTAAAGGTCCCAAACTTGTTCCTCACTCCTTAATTTAATTCTTACTCAGTTGAAAAAGCTTTGATCCATGCCTTAGAACCATTATCCAACTTGCAATTCCATTTATGGCAAAAAGTGACCATTGCCATTTTGAAAAAGATTAACTTTTGCAAACTTTACAATCTTGAGCATTGAACATGTCCCCTTGGCACACACAAGTCTCACAGGTCTAAGGAAAATTGTACAAGCTGATACCAACCCTAAGGGAGCAAGTACAAGTATGGCAAGCATTGTCCCTTCACTTTACTTCAAATACAAGAAAAGTTGCAAAAAGGCTAGAACTGGAACATCTGTTAAAGGGTTGACAAAAAACCTTCTCCATACTAATATAAAAACAATATACAACATAAGACACGATTAGAAAAGGCCAAAAACACTCCCAAGCAGAAAAACACCAAAAATCTCTCCAAACCTGCAGTTTTTGCATAAGCACACCCATCTTCCATTTGGCTCGTACGTTTTGAGTTTTGATCATTCAAACATCTTACATACTTGATATCAAACCAATCCAAACCTTAATACTTGTTCTGTAATCACTTTTCCACCATTTTCCATTGTTGATTTCAGAGCTTGCAGTTTGACTTGACCAAGGAGTTTCAGATACTTTCAGAGCAAGGCAAAGGTTGGAATACATTCAGGGAAGTTCAAGGAAGCTCAAGCAAGCATAAGGCCTCCATCAAACTCACTCCAGTTCCATCCATGATTCCAACTGAAAGAGGTAAAATCTCAAACTCTATCTCCTTGTATAGGCAACCATAGGCCACGATTTGTGAATAAAAAGTGTAGTCCATATCATAACGAAACTATACATATCTTTATCTTGCATTAGTTTTACTTGAGTTGAGAGAATTTGGAACTTGAAATTTTTGAAAATATTAGGTTAAAATTTAGGGCTGTTAAAATTCTCTTTGATCTTTGATTGATAGTTCACATAACTTATATGGTTGGAATCGTGAGTTCAAGTACTACAACTTTCATGTTATGAGTTTTCATTTTCATGGAAGTATGAGAGAGTTACAGGATGTCTGGTCAAGCTTGAGGAAGAAGATGAAGTACAGGGCAAGGACTTGTTTTGGGTTATATTATTTTTGCTTTCCATAAGACAATGGATGTATAGCCACCCAAGTGGCAAAGTAGCGCGCTGGTAAGACCCATGTCCCGGGTTCGAACCTGGGCCCTACTTTTGGTTTTCCATATTTTTCCATTTTTCCAGTTTTTGTTATTTTTGCAGGTTTGGGCTCAGTTTTGTGGGCTTAGCATATTTTTTTACTAACATTACTACCAGCTTTGCTACATCACCCCCCCTTGCTAACTTTTTATATTTTTACTTTTATTTGTTTTATTTTCATTTTTAATATATATTAAATATTTTCTTTGATACATAAAAATCCTAAAAAATGTAAATTTCATAATATTGCACTTTATTTTATTTTATTTTATTTTGCATATAAAAATTATTTTATTTTTATAGATATCATATATTTTCTTAATAAATTTGTAAAATATAGTTAAGTATATTTAGTTTAATTTCTTTTTTTTCATTTGATACTTATAAATATTTATTTTTACATATATAAAAACTTTATATTTTTATACAATATTATTTATTATTTTAATACAAAAATATACAAAAAATAGTATAAAAGAACTTCATTTTATTTTAAAATAGAAATTAGGGTTAAAACCCCCTTTTTAAAAATTAATTTCTTTTCCTTATAATTTTAGGTTTAGATTAAAATTTCTTTTACATAAAAAAAACAAAAAAAAACTTTTCTTACATGTACATTATATTGCATCTTTAAATATTGTATTATTTATTCAAATTCGTACAAATTCGATTTGGTTGTAATAATTTATTTAGGTTTATATTTTTGCAAATCCCCATTCAAATTTGTATTCCCCCCTCCCATAAAATTATTGTAATAGCTTAGTAATATTTACATTACGCAATTTATCGCTTTATATGCCATGATTAGTAATTAGGATTTGTATGATAAGATCGAAACAAAGCAAAATAGAAAACCCTAAATACTAGACAAAACCAAAGCATGAAAAATGATACACTTGCACACAAGCATCCTTAGGGTTTCTCCACTTGGTTGCCTAAAAAAAATGGCCATATTACGCATGCGAAGTATCTTGGCAAAAATAAACAAATATAAGATCATAGTCCCTCGATGACGCTATTTAAAAGTCGCCTTACAAAATGATCTTGGTCCCTCAAAATGCTAAGATACTTTGCAACATTGCTAATCATGGTTATACGATGACCCACGCTCGTCCCGTTTACATCCAAAGATAGGGTTGCTTACCAAATCAATGGTAAGACAACAATGTCAAAGGAATAGAAAATGTACAAGAAAGACATTTGAGTAGGTAGTTTGCTCTTAATTACTTGCTCTATTTCAAACAACTATCCTTGCTATTTTTCAAAACAAACATACAAATTTACAAACATTTTACAAACATTGAAGAAATTTTCAAAAAGACAAACATCTTTGTATACATTCTTGCGAACGAGAATCATTACAAAGATTTCCTAAACGAATGGCCTGTTTTACAAAATACTCTCAAAACCACACCAACACAACTTCAAACAAACAAAAGCAAGTGATCTAAGCAAGTAACTAAGAGCCCATGAAAAACCATGGATGAAAAGGGTGTTAATACCTTCCCTTTTCATAATCTACCCCCCGAACTCAAGAAAACATCTCAAAGGTATTTCCTGTGCTTTTTCACCTTTCCTTTTGGATAAAAGAAAAGTCAGTGGTGACTCTTGCTAACCGCAACATTTACGATAAAACGTAAAACCCTCAAGTCAGTTCTCCCATCGTATCACACATCTCGACTAACCTTTTTATGGAATGATGGATCTTCATTGGTAAGAAATGTGTTAACTTAGTTAATCCATCCACTATCACCCAAATAGAATCATTGCCCTTAGCAGTCTTTGGCAAACCCAACTCAAAATCCATGGAAATGCTATCCCATTTCCATTCTGGTATATTCAGCGGTTGCATTAAACCCAAAGGTTTTTGATGTTCAATCTTCGACTTCTGATAAGTCAAACAAGCATAAACAAACTCAACGACTTCCTTTTTCATACGAGGACTCCAAAACAACTTCTTTAGGTCTTAATATATCTTTGTAGCACCAAGATGAATAATTAACACACTTATATGTCCTTCCTCAAGAATTATCTTCTTAAGTTCTAGAACATTTGGGACACACATTCTATTTCTAAACCTCATCACACCATTCTCGTTAACTCGAAATTCACCTCCAATACTTTGGGTAACCAATGTCAATTGATTAACCAACTTCAAATCAGACTTCTGACCTTCTCGGATCTCTTTAAGAATACCACTAGTCAGTATCAATATTCCCAACTTCACACTATTAGGAGTATCTTCATATACTAAACTCATATCTCTGAATTATTCAATCAATTCCAACTCACACACCATAAGCATCGACATATGTAAAGACTTTCTACTCAATGCATCAACCACCACATTTTCTTTACCAGGATGGTAATTCAAATCAAAATCATAATCCTTTAACGATACAAACCATATTCTCTGCCTCATATTCAACTCTTTCTGATCAAACAAGTACTTCGGACTCTTGTGATCACTAAATACCTCAAATTTAGAGCCAAAAAGATAATGTCTTCAAATCTTTAACACAAACACTACAACTACTAACTCTAAGTCATGCGTAAGATAATTCTATTCATGAAATTTTAGATGCCAAGAATCATAGGCAAAAACCTATCCATTTTGCATCAGTACACCACCAAGAATCATCTTAGATGCATCACAATACATCACAAAATATTCATCTAGATTAGGCAAAATCAACATCGGAGCTGTCGTTAACTTCTTCTTCAATTCTATAAAACTTTACTTGCACGCCCCATCCCACACATAAGCTTGACTCTTTTGAGTCAATTGATTTAACTGTAACACCAACTTATAAAATCCCTCAATGAACCTTCGGTAATAACCCGCTGAACCAAGAAAACTTTGAATCTTAGTTACAGACTTAAGAGTTTCCTGTTACAACATTACATCAACTTTAGAAGGATTTTTTGTACCCCAAAATTTACCCTCTTCATTTTGACAGTATTTGGCTTATATTTCATTATCATGTGCATTCATATCATTGGTTCTATAGTTATGGGGTTAAGGTATTTCTTTCAAGCCTCGTCGGGTTACGGAAGATGCTTATTTCATCGGTTGTCGTGCTTCAAATGCTTTCCAGGCTATTTATCAGTGAGTAGTAAGATTATCTTCATGTCGAGTTCCCGTGTTCTCCAGCACGCCTTGAACGGTAGAGAAAATCAAGTGTTTCGATGAATTCAGGAAAGTGTGAATCAGAAATAGCATTTTGATGGTTTAAGCTCAGAAATTCGCAAACTCGCAATCAGGATACTGTTTCGAGTTGATTCTTCGGGCATCAGAACCATCTCGGTATTTTATTCATTTTATATGTTCAAGTCAGAGGCCAATTATGTGCAAAAAGTGTCCAAGTAATTTGTTTTCCCAGAAGCGGTACTTGAATTTAATGAATGGTTATCTGTTTCTCGAGCGGTTGGAAATTCGTAACTTTCATCCGATTTAGTATTTTCAGCTGATTCTTCGAGCACTGAGACCATCATGATTTTCTTATCATTTCTCATGTTCGGATCAAAGGCTAATTTTGCAAGGAAGATCTCTGGGAATTTTAATTCTTTGAAGACAATGTACTTAATTTCATTGTTGGTTCGTTGCTACGCGAGTATTTAAAAATTCATAACTTATGATTTGAATACTATTTAGGAATGGTTCTTGAGGATTTGAAACCATATTAAGGTCTTCTCCATTTCGTATGTTCATCTAGAAAGTCAATTCTTTGAGGAAGATCTTCGAATGCGAGTACTTTAAAGAGAAACAACGGGAAGCAGTGAAAATACTATGTTGAACCGTTATTTTTGGACGTTCAAAAATTCAAAACTTTCTCCTGGTGCATTTTATTGAGCCGTTCTTTGGGCAAAAAATCCATCTTGATGTCATCTTCATTTTGTAAGTTCGGGTCGAGGATCAATTCATTGAGGAAAGCCCCTAAAATTTTAGATTACCAGAGAAATAATTATGCTGAACATGATTTCTGTTTCACCGTTTCTGATATTGTAAAATCCATATCTTCTTTGATTTTTATCGTATCCAGGCGGTTCTTTCGGCATAATTTCAAAAAATTTGTTAGCTTTGAATTTGCTTCAGTCCCCGAGTTCGGATTTTGAAAAGAGGATTGTCGTTCGCGGCATTCTTTCCAGATTAAACGGTGAAAAAAGCTAAAAATGAAATAAGTTTGTCTGAGACAGTGTCAATCCACCTTCAAAAATTCATAACTTTCTCATCGTTTATTCGATTGAGTCTGTTCTTTCAGCATTACGTCACAAATTTGTAATCTTCATTTTTTATTTTGAGCTCAAGTCGAGATTTCGCATCGGTGATGATGTTGCATTTTGTATTCATATTGGGCATTAAATAAGCTGACACTGTCAAAATGAGTCCCAATCCAATTTCACATCCAAGACCTGATTTTCCCATATTATATATTCCAAAAATCAGATTTTTTCCTCATAACTTACATACTCTTAAAAACACCAAACTCTCTCTCTCTCTCTCTCTCTCTCTCTCTCTCTCTCTCAAGGATCTAAGCTCTCTCTCTCTCTCTCTCTCTCTCTCTCTCTCTCTCTATCTCTCTCTCTCTCTCTCTCTCTCTCTCTCTCTCTCTCTCTCTCTCTCTCTCTCTCTCTCTCTCTCTCTCTCTCAAGGATCTAAGCACTTTCTTTCTCAATTTTCTTGAAAAACTCATAAAAACTTTTTGCAAGAAAATTCAAATTGCTCAAACTCCCTCCAAGCTCTCCCTCACTTCTAATCATCGATAACCGTCAAGTTTCCTCCCTCCTCCTCCTGCCACCCGGCAACCAAAGTAGGTCCCTCCGCCTCAGATGACGCGCTCTAAGCATGCCATTTCCCTATCCATTACAAGACAGTGATCGCGGCCTCCTCTTGCTTCCCCCTGCTGCAATTTGATCCGGCCTACTCCCTCCTCATCTCTGATCACGTTTTCCAGAGAGTCCTCCACCGCTCCTTCAAGACTCCGGCCATCATCGTCACTCCCTTCAATCTGTTTCGGTAAATTTTTGAATTCTCCTTGATTTATTTGTTTAGCATAATTTTTGTGAGAATTGATGATGTGAATTGAGTAGATAACATGATTTAGGATTAAATTGTTTTGAGGATTAATAATTGAATCATTAATTGTGAATTAAAGTGTTGTTATAATATTGTTTGAATTGAGAAATTGAACATAAATTTTGAGTTTAGAATTGTGAAGTTTATGTGAGGAACATTGATGTAGGTTAGGTATTTGTTAAAATTCTAAGAGATAGTTTTGGCCTAGAATTTAATTGTAGAGGTTGCATTTGATTATATGATGATGTCAAGTGTGGAATAGGCTAAAGTCTTGTTGGAATAATGCATAGGTGTAGTTTCTTGGACTTAAAGAATTCACAATTATTGAGAACTTGGAAATGGTGTTTACCGTTGGATTTTTAGCATAATTTAGGAATAAAACTTGATTTTGGTTGAGTTTTGGTGCATATTTTTTTTAGAAATTTTTGAAGTGCCATTCTTGAATTAATTATATTTTAGTGCAACCTTATGAGTTGATGTAATTTGACACCAAATTGTTGAATGATTCAATTCTTCAAAACATAAAACCTCAATTTGGTGGAAATTACATCTACACATAATTGTAGATTTTTGCCCGGTTTCAAAGCAACTTTTGCATTCTTTTTGCCTACCACTTGTGCATGATTTTTAAATGTTAATACTTGATCTGTTGAGCATGTTCGATTTCTTTTTCCCATTTTGAGTTTAATTTCGGATGAAATACACAAAAATATACATGGCTTCCCAGTTTTGAAAGTAGCTCCTCCACTTGGAATTAATTCATGGGAACCACTTTTTTGAATTTGTTGATATATTTGGAGGCAACCGTGTAATTTTTGGGCGATTCTGTTCCGATGATTTTCGCGCCTAATTTTCGAATATAACGCTTTTTAGCCATAAATAACTCGAACTTTGAGTTTTTTCTTTCACTTGATGCACATTTATGCTTTAATATTCGTTTTTGTGAATAATTGTGATCGAGTTTACTCGCTTCCGTTGCATTTTTTGGCTCGATTCATGTTTTAACCATGTGGCTGCCCGGATTTCACTCTTGCACTTCCAATGTGCATTTGTTTCCCTTTTTTTCATGATATAGCTTTGTTTTGAATTGTGATAGTAATGTTTTCTTCCGGTAGCGCTTCCTTGTTTTTTCTAACACATTTGTTAACTTGTGCAAGGAAATTTTAGATAGTTTTAGATCATGTAATTACCGCTTGATTATGTGATCGAAAAACATGCTTATGCCACTAATTTGTGATGCTCACTTGCGTTTGATACGCATGACATATTCTAATTTCTTTGAGATTGTATTTCATATTACTTCCCTGGATTGTATTTTGTGAAGGTACTCTATTTTTCTATACGGATGTGTCTGATGCACATTATGTATTATCTAGTTATTATATATTTCTACTTGGATTGATATCTTATACATGTACAATGTGTTGTTATACGGATGTGTCTGACACATATTTCGTGTTACATAGTATTCATACTTCTTGTCTAGATTGTTATCTTGTACAGGTTTACTGATTGGTATTCGGATGTGTTTGATACACATTCAGATTTGTGGTTTATTATCACGTTGATAATTTGAGGCATATTCTGTATGCGGGATTGCTTATTATTTTATTATTGATGGCAGCTTCTCGCGAAGTATTTTGGGTTTCTTTTTCTACTGCATGGCATATATGGATTGATATCCATTTAATATTCTATCGAGCCATTTTATATTGCATTCTTTACTTCTTTCTAGATATCATGAGAAGTCGGAAATAAAGAGCGTGCGCTCGAAGTTGATGTTTAAAGACCTGTAGCAGGCATTAGGCACCCCATTCCCATTCCCCATGATAAGTCCTTAAAAAAGGCAAGGCGAGAAGGGTTTGTATTCAACCCCACCATTTTCTAGTCCATAAAGTCATCCTTAGCTCGCGTCGTACACTGATGTTTTGGAGTGTTCTTACTCTTGTATTGAGTTGATCAAGCGGAAAAGGGTTTCACAATCAAACCCCCACACTTTGTCTTGAGCTCACGTTGGTCAACATTGATGCTTCGTGCTTGCTCATATTATCTTCTATCACCTACCTAGATGACATGATATCTTGGTTAGGTATTTAGTCGCTTTGAGCACACACTTTCACCCATTCTATACTTCTTGCCTTAGTGATATGATACCTTGGTTAAGAGTAGCTTTCATGACCCCTTCTTGCATAGATGACATGATATCCATGGTTAGGAACATCCTCCATCCTATCTTGACAATGCGGTATCTTGGTTAGGTGTCACATTCCCCTATCATGCCTTGATAACTTGATATCATGGCTAGGATTCCCTCTCCTTTACTACCTTGGTGACATGATACTTGGGTTAGTTGTGTGCTACTCGAGCAAGTGGATACTTCTCAAGCGTTTGTTTGCTTGCTATTATGTAAATTTTTTTTACATGTGTTCACATGCTCTCCATAGGATTCTTAGTTCTTTCTTGGTTAAGACCGAACTAAGTAGACCCTAAGATGTTTATACATGGTATGTCAATATTAGTTAGGTTCTTTCCCTCCTTATCCTGACCTTAGGGCCATCTTTTCATGCCAACATTAGGGGTAGAACTAGATAGTTTCCCTTAGTTATTTTCTTTTGCATATTAAGACTAAAAAACTTTTCCTTTATCAAATCATAAAACACTTAAACAAAACTTAAATCCTTTTTCAAGGTTAAAATAATACACCAATGCAAGCCATTTTGTCTTTGGACCTTTTTTTTTTGAAAACTTTTTCGATAAGGATGTCTTTTCAAATTCAAGCGAGTTGCTAAGTGTGCGAGCAACCGAGTATGAGTCTTTGATAAGCTGCAATGCAAACATGAATTGCAATCCTAATTTCAAGGATGCGAAATGGTGTTACTCATTAAAAAAATGCAACCAACCAAAACTTTTTAGGGGAACTACGAGTGCCTTGATCCCCATTGCATGGTCAATAGTGCGTAGGCACAAAGGTTCACAACCGCAATAGCCACAACTAATAAAACTTTTATTTTGTAAATAATCCTTTGCATTCATGCATTCCCTATACAACT